>OY720448.1:99704344-99829344 GCA_963082715.1 Harpalus rubripes | reverse complement strand
AGTATCGCAGTTTTCCGGAAGAAATCAATGTTCATCCATTAATGAACATTTCAGAAGCTATTAGTTAAAAATGAAGAAACGAAGGTAAACACGAACGTAAAACGATATTCCAGGGTGATAAATATTGTATTTAACTGCACTCAGGATTTCATTTTTAAATTGATTACTTTTGGTTTATAGACTTTTGTACCGACTCACTATGTCGTAGTTACGAAATTTCTCTAATTTTTTTTCACATTCGTCCATTGTTGGCGCCGACAACTGGCCCTTGATTCTCACCTTACCAACTATACAACTACAATATGTTCTATGAGATAACAATTTGGAATTAACATCATACCAAACAGTCAAGAAATACCACTACTTTTGTATGATGTTTGTATTATTTTTATTATTATTATTATTATTATTATTATTATTATTATTATTATTATTATTATTATTATTATTAAATACTCCACACAACAGGCAGAGCCCAATTACAGTACAGAGGAAAACTAGGTTGAGGAACAAAGTAGGTGGGTAAAGAAATAACTTAACGAGGTAATAACGAGGGGTTGTGGTTTTGACCAACGGAAAACTTCAGAAGACAGTGGTAAAATTGCTTAGACGATAGAAGGAAGATATCTAGAGAAGAAAATATTGGTACGTGCTGCTGGTAAATAAAAAGTAAATGAGTATCTAATGAGGTACATAGGTACGTGAAAGTTAATAAGATTTAATGACTGTGGATCATCAACATTGTTGTGGATTATCTTAGAAAGATGGTAAACAGAATAAATATTACGTCGCTCGCAAAGAGTTAAATAGTTAATGTAAGTAGCAACTGGTGATAAGACATGAAACGGTCGGGATATTTTCCATATGTTTTAAGAAATAAAACTTAAGGAACTTTTTTTGAATAGTGTCTATGGGATCCTGATGAACTTCAGCAGAAGGACTCCAAATAAGAGAACAGTATTCAAATTTTGATCCTACTAAGGAATAAAATAAACAAACGATTGCATTTACATTAGTGAAAGAACGTGTATTGCGAATGATGAAACCTAGTAAGCGTAAGGCTGCATTACAGATAAAATTTATGTGTGGCACAAATGTTAATTCCTTGTCGAATTTTACTCCAAGGTCAGTAATGAGATCATTACGGGTTAGAATTTTATTATCTAGGGAATAATTGAACAAAATTGGAGCGAATTTCCTGTAGTATGAAACTATTTGGCATTTATCAAGATTTAAAAACAAATTATTGGACAAGCACCAGTTGGAAATATTAATTAGGTCACGTTGAAGAATGTCACAATCAGAAGGTGAAGAAATCGGGTGAAAAATTTTCACATCGTCGGCAAAGAGTAACTTACCACAATGGATAACATCTGTGATGTCATTGATAAATAATAAGAAAAGTAATGGTCCCAAATTGGAGCCCTGTGGTATATATATATATATATATATATATATATATATATATATATATATATATATATATATATATATATATATATATCAAGTTACGCTTCAGCGAATTTAGTGAATGTATGTATCTATGTTCGTACGAGGGTAGCATCAAAAATTTCTGCAAACAAATATAATCAAGGCAGCTACGAAAAATAAATGCATGGCAAAACAAGAGTACATTATTAAGTAGTATGGCAGTTCTTGTTATATTTCGCACTTCGTACTGAAAATGCAGTTACCAAGAGAAAATTTCCTAGCCATGATATTTTTCGATTCGGGATGCTTTCGGATATAAAGCACCTAGTATCAGGTCTGTTCTCAGCTGGTATAATGAATTTAAATGTCATCGAGTTTTTCTCAATGACGGATGAAAACATAGCTGCTATTCGTACAATGATTAAAGAAGACAACCGTGTCACATACAGAATTATACGGGCTACTTTGAGCATTGGAATGGCCGCTATAAATAAAATTTCGCTCGATCATCTAAAAGGCAGGAAAGTTTGTTTCCGTTGAAATGAAATTGATTAATCACACACAAATTGATAAATAACGAAAAACAAATCTATTGAAAAGATTTAATACTTACAAAATTTTATTGTCGGTTATCCGAATTTAAATATAATGGGTGCTATTCATAGCTGTGTACTAAGCGTTACTAAGAAAACTGTATTAGGAATTACTAAAAAATCTATTCACAGGTCTTTACTAGGCAATACTAAGCGTTACTAAGTTTCGTGTTTAGTACACAAATCTAAAACAAGGTTGTACCGTGTTTAACATGGATGAACGCGCAGTTCAAATTGTGAGACGTGCGCGATAAGTTCAAAATTTACAAAATAGGCGGATAGAAGTGTATCGACAAAACTCGGACCCGTTTACCGAATTCACAGTAAGCGAATTTAAAAGAAGTTACAGACTGTCGAAAAATAGTGCAGAGTAGTGATTTTGAGGAACTTGCAGTTATGCGTGTACAAGACATACAGGCTGGAAATATAGGCTGTGTTTCGATCGCACTTCAATCAACGCCATTTTAATTAATTTAAATACCGTTAGTTAACAATTTTTATTGGTTTTTAAGTTAGTATACAAAAACTTATATTAATCCCTACATGTACCTAATAAAACAATTATTGTAATTATATATGAATAAAGATGATATTTTAATTATATTCTATGTTGGTGCCAAACATAAAAATTTGTCGGTCTTTTCTTAAATTAAATATTTCCTCTTCATATTCCGTCATTGAATATCTTGTTTTTATTTTTTTCCATAGATTCAGTAATAGCTTTAGAATTAGGGTCTTGTCGGTGTGGGTGAATAAATGATCACAGTCAGGTTCAAATAAACTGCATACAAATAATTTTTTTATATATTTTACAATAATATTAATAGTGAATAATATTTGCGATAGAATAAATATTTACCCAGTGAGAGGATTTAAAACAAGCACAGCTTCTTATTCTACTCTCTTTATTTCAACTTCGTTCTCAACTTCCAAAATTAATTCTCCCTGTACATAGCAAAATAATTAGTATCAAATATGAAGTACACAAACATAAATTAATTAAATAATACTTGCCGTTTTTGCCATTTATCTGAATCAAATTTATATTAATTCTTTTACAATTTATTCGTATGATAACTTTTATTATTAAACTTCTTTTAAAATTTTATTCAAATGTCAGAGTATGTCATTTTTTGTTTGACGTAATGTAATATAACTATGACTACTAGAGATATTTGCGATGTTGTCAACTATGTTTTTCGCTAGTCACTTGAACTTACTAAAACATGCTAGTATAGGCAGTGTATTAAATTTTGTTTTAGCGCTAATACATGTTTCAACTAAAACAGCCTAGTATACATCTTTAGTATCGAGCTGTGAATAGCACCCAATTTATTTTAAATATAGCATAATGATGCCGTTATTCCAGTGATATTTATGTAATGACATACAGATGCTCTATGCCTTTTTTCAATTCAAATAAATTTTTCGTACCTCCGCCCATTTTGACTATTATTACAGAACTCAAAATCGTCCAGAAATGCTGTCTTGCTGACCTAGGCCAGCAAAAGGAGTTGGCATTACTGTTCTGGTGATATGCCAATTTAAGATTATTTTAAACACAAGAATGGACCTTTCCAATTTAAAGAGATAGAAGATATGCGCAATGGGGATCTGCGCATAGTAAGAACAATTGAGATCTATGACGTTTAATTCTAAAAAAATCAGACGTAAAATGTAAGATAACTTAAAAAAATCTTATCGAAATAAGTTACAAAACCTTTATTGAAGGTAAAATGTCTACCGATGTAAATTTTCACTGAGAATACAGGTATTTTAATGACTGCAATATTTTTGACGTTTCGTTTGACAGCCCAACTGGCAGTTGTTCGCGCCATTTTCTTACTATTTGCAGCGATAGAAAGAGATAGCCCTTAAATTGGAAAGGTCCATTAGGAAAATGTTTACAAATTTTAGGGCTAAATCTTTAATTATTGTAACTTAAGTAACTAAATTTTGTCATAAAAATAATAATATGCTGTCGTTGCTGTCATCTCGTATAGATTAATTATAAGTTTCAACTTTAGGACCAATTTGTTTCGTTTGTTTTGTAACTACAACTAACTTCGTGTGATACAATTGAGTTTCCGCTATCTGTCATTGAAAATATGCAAAAGTAAATAATATATATATATATATATATATATATATATATATATATATATATATATATATATATATATACAGGGTGATTCATCGGTCTGTCCTCTCTTTATAACTCTTTTATTTTAAGTCAGATAGAAAAACTCTTCAAATATAATTTATATGATACATTATTATCTATCTACGTACCATATCCATTTATATACAGGGTGCTCCATTTAAGCGCAATAATATGTAACTTTATATTTCTTAATGGAACACCCTATATTTATTTATGTATTTTGATAGTAAATTAGATTCCCTTTAAAAAAGTATTAAGTAATAAGGGGTCTAAAATTATAAATTAAGAAGTTATTTACCTTTATTCGTTGAATGATATGTTCCTATCATGTTAGTATTAACAAAGTAAGCTATGGATAATTTGATGAATTGTTTCGAATCTAAACAAACAAGTTGTACAAATACTCTTAGTTTATCATTGTTGATGTTGATGTGAAAATGAATAATTCAAATTTTAGTAAAGATGAGATGGTTAATATAATATTTATAATAGAAAAATCTATTGAAATTGAAAGACAAGTTTTCGAGCATTTATTATAATTTTGCAATATTTAGTCTGTCACTAAATTTTAATAGCTTCTTTGGAATTAGTGTAATGTTTAAAATAAGTATTAATAAAAAAGGATCAAAATTTTATATTATATTATGGGTTTTTCCACTCTGAACTACTATTTTTTATGAACGTATATAACTTCTTAATTTATAATTTTAGACCCCTTATTATTTAATACTTTTTTAAAGGGAATCTAATTTACTATCAAAATAAATAAATAAATATAGGGTGTTCCATTAAGAAATATAAAGTTACATATTGTTGCGCTTAAACGGAGCATCCTATATACAAATGCATATGGTACGTAGATAGACAATAATATATCATACAAATTATATTCGAAGAGTTTTTCTATCTGACTTAAAATAAAAGAGTTATAGAGAGAGGACAGACCGATGAATCACCCTGTATATATATATATATATATATATATATATATATATATATATATATATATATATATATATATATATATATATATAACTAATGTTTGTATGATATATTTTCAATAAATATAAAATAATTACGTATTTTAAGCTCAAATGTAAGTAATTATATTTAAACTTGCAATGCAAAACTGATAAAAATATATGTTCATTCTTTTAGGTTATGTAAAATAGAATAAAATGTTGAGAAATGTACGAAGAATTTATGGAGATGTCGGCACAAAAAATCTTGTGTATCACATGGCCAGAAACTGTTTTGCGAGATCTCGTATTTGCAGGCCTCGCTTTCAGCTCGGCCTGTCAAAATAAACTCGTTCTCGCAAATATTCAGTTTCTGGACTAGTGATACAAATAACTATTATAGACTATCCTTTACTAAACGTAAGAGTGTTATATGAACTTACAAAATCCGTTCCTGTTGTTATATGTTGTCTAACATGCAATATTTATAAAACGATAAATCATCAAATTACTAACTGCTATCATTCTTGGTTGACTTTAATGATCACGCAAATTACGGGGAACGTATATTATTATTATAAGCAAAGCCATTACTTTACTGCTTAAATGCTGAATTTAAAACAAAGTTAATTTTCATTTACAAATGACTTGTTGTCTATAGCACTCCATTATCTAAGAAGAATCGCAAACAACTTCTTCTGATTTCGACAAATTTACTAACACCAGATTTTTTAAGAGTTAATTAGTTGATGGATTCTTGGAAATACCGAAATGTCAACAATCAACAAAATATATAAAAAACAGACAATTTCCACGAAAAAATAAAAACACAAATCGATAGAAACAACCAGCTTAAACCTAATGCGAAGACAAGTGAATTCTGTCAAACACCAGCAAAAAATCATTCCCAGCAATGTATTAGATCCCTTTCAATTCCCTTAAGAGAAACACTCAGATTTCGCATTGGACACAACAAAGCGCTTTAAAAATAATTGCAATTATTTGTTCGTTTATCTCAGGCGTGCTGCGTGCTAGCTCTGTATCAACGAAGTGTCCGATCGGCAGCGTTTAATCAACTCTAGCCATGCTTGCCGCATCATTATTTCGTTCCGATTGGGGAGCCCCATTCTCCTGAGAAGATGAGAAAGGAAAATGTGTGGCCAGCACCTTTGAAACGAGATTTTATCTCGGTTTCACTCGATTTTATCCTGATCGAAATTTGAAAGTGAGTAGAAAGGAAAAGGAATTGTGTCCAAGCATAAAAGATTTGGAGAGCTATCATAAAACGATCAAATGATGATCTGATAGATCATAAAAAAATTCATATGAAAACAGAGGTACTTAAACATTGTTTATAAATTTAAGTGTTCTTTTTACAAAAGCAGAACGTGTCCAAAAATTCAAATATTCATGGAACTAAAACACTTCTCATTTCAAAACCGTTCACTGTGTGCCTATCAATTTTCTCTAATAAGCATAAAAGCATGGTATTCAGTTTGAAATATTATATTATGGATCTATCATTTACTAAAAAATAAAAAACTTCATGAAAAGGAATACGCAAAAACTATAATTTTTGGAAAGGTGTTATTGGAGTTATGCGATTCGAAAGAATCGTCACACACTCACACACACACACACACACACACACACACACACACACACACACACACACACACACACACACACACACACATACACACATATGTACATATACTCATCCATACATCCATCCATCCATACATACATCACCGTATAATAAATAGTAAAATCGTATTCTAGGGACCCTAAAACATGCTTATTCTTTAAAAACTCATCATCGAATTTTTTGAACAAAGACAACACCATCCTTACCTAAACGTGACGGAAGGTAAAAATAATCTATATTCTAAATAATACTTATACTTGATTTATAACTATATAACCTATAGTATAATTTATTTAATTATTTTTTAATTTCATCATAGAATACAATACCAAAGAAACAAAATACTAGAAATAAATTACAAACCGAGGCAAATCTGGGCGACATATTACTTCTTCCAAAATGTATAAATGATGGCAAAAAATCGTTAGTGTACTTTTTATTGTTTTCGTGTATGATGAAATTGATATTTACTATAGTTTTAAAACTATTCAAAAATATTCAAATGCAATAGTCACTGATATTTATTTGACATTTAATGATGACACAATTGCTTTATAACAATTGCATAGGATGAAATCATAACACAATGTCGATATTTTAATAGAGGCTTATTCACTCTATTTGTTATTAAAGGTCAAGTACGCGATAAGTTATTGTTGGAGCGTAAGAATCTCAAGTCACTCTCTACTCAAAAGGTGAGAAACGCAAATAAAGATGTTATGCCATACACGTATCGGAGACACAGAAACACAAGAGAAAATGTGCAACACGCAATAGCGGAGATATTGATTTCGTTAATAATTTAGCAAACCTTCGCTTGAAACAGACGGTGGAACTTTAAACTCAACTAAAATTATCAGCAGATGTTTTATAATTGCTTTCATTAGAAAAAGAAACTTTAGATGAAGTTAGATAAATCGTGACGACGACGTTGTAGCTAACAGAAGTTGTTGTTTTCGCTAATCACGAACTGATTGCTACAAATATAAAATCCTACCAAGGCTGTGTCCCATGTCGAATTTTGGCATAAGTCTATTCCACATTAATACAACAGCGAATGACACACTAATAATATCCATTGTTTTGTATGTTTTGTATGGAAACACTTTATAACAAAAAAAAAAAATCTGATGTGGCCAGCACAGAACCTCTCGCCAGATATTTTACCTGGTTGTACGCATAAAACGAAAAATATTTTTAAATACAAATACATATATTCATGTCTCACTACAAAATAATTATTATAATATAAATTATGTACAATACATACATTTCCTTCATATTCAATATCCTGAATTTTTTTTCTACTTTCCTTTTCTTTTTCTTTTATTCGTCATTTTTTCGCAAATTCCTTTTATATTCTTTTTTAGGTATATTCTTTTGCGTTGTTGACTTTTTATTTATTTTCATAATCTTCATAATGATGTACAAATATTTTTGACAGTGGCATACAAATATTTTTGACAGTGACATTTATGTGTGAATTACAAACATTTGAATTTCTTGCCTTGAAGTAGTTTGATCTAAGAATTTTTACATCAAATTATTTTATATGGTTTTCTTTATCTGTAAATCTATAGAAGATATAGGGGAGAAGGGGGTACATTCACCCACTTTTTGCTTTAAGCCAAATATCTTAAATTTGGTAAATAATTTTTAAAGTTTTAAAGTACTAATAATTAGTTTAGACTGTATGCTACCGATTTACCGGTCGAAAACAAAGAATAAAAAATATTTAACTACAGTTATGATTATTTTTAAAAAGGCCTGCAAATGGTCGAATGTACCCCACCGGTGGGGTACTTTCGTCCGTTGGGTGGGGTACATTCGCCCAAATAAAATATATACATGTATGAAGATGTTTTATAACTTATTGGTATAAATAATACAAAATAATAACACACTTTGTGTCTTGTGCAAAATATAAACAAAAAATACTTTATGTAAACAATATTATAAGTATAAATTTTATTTCATATTATTAAAATCAAAATTTATATTAAATTTGTAGACGGACGATGTTCTGGCAGATCGATTTGCAACGTAATCAAGCTTCGGTAGTTTTGAAACAATGTCTGTTTTGTTAACAGTCGAAATGTCTTCTACTTGATTCAACTCTTCTCAAAAAACTTATTTCGTATTCTTCATCGTTCAATTCATTTATTACCCGACCAATATAATGCAGAAGTGTATTTTTAGTAGAAAATTTCACAACTACAAAATCATGAATTTGAGTTTCTATATCATCCTCTGGAAATTCTTCCCAAACTTCGCTATTGCTACTGTCATCTAGCTCTAATTCAACATCAGAATCGCTAGAACTCGATTGTATTATTTTTGTCAATTTCTTTTGTTTAGATACTGGACCGCACAATGACTGCATTTCACTCTTTCTTTTTCTAAGCTCAGCCAATTTATGTTTATTAATTTTTTCATTCTCTAAAATTCTAATTTTTCCTTCTCCGGAGTGCTCGTATATATTCTTGATTTACCTGTTCGTTTATTGGGTCTCTTATTAGTTTTGGGAATTGCTTTCGAAAATGGTCTAACATCTTCGGGGGTTATATTAATTTTGTTTTTTAATGGAGAAGAATCTGAAGCATGTTTAATTGTTGATTGCAATTTAATAACTTCACAAGAATCTGTTGATTTTGAATTTAAGTCTTCCTTTTGAGATATTTGTAACGGTAGTACATTAATATACATATCATTCTCGCTGATATTCATTCTGTTCGTTTTTGGGTTGTATTTTCTGGGTATCTATATTAAAATTAATAATAAATGTAATAAAATATTAAACACGGGATACAATCGCCCACTGGCGAATGTAACCCTGTTTACTATGGCGAATGTACCCCACTTGCCGATTTCTCATTGACAATAGGATTTATCACAAACATGAAAGGTTTAGGTTAAAATCATATACGATTCAATAATTTCAATCAGTAATTAAAATGTAGAAACAGAAATTAATAACTAACTAAGAAATATTTTTAAAAGTTTATAGAGCATAAAAGTTCAAAAATCTTATCGGAAATATCACTTTTTTTAAAATTCATTTTTAACGACGGCGCAACTGACACTTCTTGCGCAAACTCTGTACATATGATTCAGATAGTTATGTCAACCTGCTTACAAAATAATAGGCGCTAAATTTAAACTATTCGTGAAATATACACGGTGGGCGAATATAACCCTCTGGCGAAAGTACCCCCCGCTCCCCTAATAATGAATTTATATTTATCGAATAAAGAATTTAACGTTCTTTAATATAACTATTTACATAAATTTTCGATAAATAATATTTAGATGATTTTTTTCTTGTTACTACTACTTCCGGTTGTCCACTTGTTACCAAAACTGACTCGACTCTTCCCATTATTGTTAGATTGAGGAATCCGTAGTTAAAAATGTGTTAAGTCTTATAGTATTTGAGAAATCGTGGATCCAACATCCACACCCACACACACACACACACACACACACACACACACACACACACACACACACACACACACACACACACACACACACACACACACACACACACACACACACACACACACACACACACACACACACACACACACACACACACACACACACACACACACACACACACACACACACACACACACACACACACACACACACACACACACACACACACACACACACACACACACACACACACACACACACACACACACACACACACACACACACACACACACACACACACACACACACACACACACACACACACACACACACACACACACACACACACACACACACACACACACACACACACACACACACACACACACACACACACACACACACACACACACACACACACACACACACACACACACACACACACACACACACACACACACACACACACACACACACACACACACACACACACACACACACACACACACACACACACACACACACACACACACACACACACACACACACACACACACACACACACACACACACACACACACACACACACACACACACACACACACACACACACACACACACACACACACACACACACACACACACACACACACACACACACACACACACACACACACACACACACACACACACACACACACACACACACACACACACACACACACACACACACACACACACACACACACACACACACACACACACACACACACACACACACACACACACACACACACACACACACACACACACACACACACACACACACACACACACACACACACACACACACACACACACACACACACACACACACACACACACACACACACACACACACACACACACACACACACACACACACACACACACACACACACACACACACACACACACACACACACACACACACACACACACACACACACACACACACACACACACACACACACACACACACACACACACACACACACACACACACACACACACACACACACACACACACACACACACACACACACACACACACACACACACACACACACACACACACACACACACACACACACACACACACACACACACACACACACACACACACACACACACACACACACACACACACACACACACACACACACACACACACACACACACACACACACACACACACACACACACACACACACACACACACACACACACACACACACACACACACACACACACACACACACACACACACACACACACACACACACACACACACACACACACACACACACACACACACACACACACACACACACACACACACACACACACACACACACACACACACACACACACACACACACACACACACACACACACACACACACACACACACACACACACACACACACACACACACACACACACACACACACACACACACACACACACACACACACACACACACACACACACACACACACACACACACACACACACACACACACACACACACACACACACACACACACACACACACACACACACACACACACACACACACACACACACACACACACACACACACACACACACACACACACACACACACACACACACATACGGACATCATCGTAAAAATGTTATAATCGGATTCTAGGGACCTTAAAACGTGCTTATTCACTAAAACAGGATATGCGATTTTTAGCATGAACCCAATACCTCTCTTAGCGAGAGGTAATTATACAATTCGTTTTAGTATGCTGCTTCAGATTAAATGTTAATATTATATTTCATAAAATAGAAGCTAAGAAGCTGTTCTTTGACAGTCAATTTGATATGTTGCACAAATTATAGCAACAAACATGACAAACAATTTCAAGGTATAGTGTGCTCCTACAAAACCCCATAGTCTAATTCCTAAAATCCTAAACAATGACGTCACTTAGGGAATGTAAATTTAGGATTTAGATGTTAGAGCCAGTGCCTCACAAGAAAAGAAATAATTCAGAATTTTAACAAATAAATAATTTTATGTAAATTAAATTTCAACTTATTCCGTTAATGATTGTCTTTATAAATATTAAAATAACAATATAAGCCACCACCATAAATATTTTATAATGCATTTCAACTAATTTATACCCCGTGAAAATTGCCTTTTGAAATGAATATTATAATATCTAATGTTTTTGATAAAGCTTTTATTCCGGTGAGAAATACGTACGCTAGACAAGGAGCTGTTTGAGGCATGCTTCAAATGAAAAATGCAATGAGTGCGTAAAGGACATTAAAAACCATAACCGTATTAATTGTTAATTTTAACATCCTGTATAAATTTTTCATCAATAATAATAGGAGACACTGAATAATAGTAATTTACATTGCAAGCCCGTTACTCACTTTACGGGCGTGCACGGTATCTAAGTGCGAGCACGTAAATTTCGGGTAACGGTTGAGCATTGTACAATGTTTTATGATATACTGAATCGTAAATAAATTGAAAAAAAAATATTGGAGCCAACAATACAATACTTTAAACTATTTGATCGAAAT
Organism: Harpalus rubripes; assembly: GCA_963082715.1. Taxonomy (NCBI): domain Eukaryota; kingdom Metazoa; phylum Arthropoda; class Insecta; order Coleoptera; family Carabidae; genus Harpalus; species Harpalus rubripes. The sequence continues at coordinate 99,816,495 of OY720448.1, read as the reverse complement.
AGTCTTTGGAAACATAATATGGTGAAGCGAAATAATGAATAAATAAATCTGTATACATGTTGCTATGGTTTTAACAGCCCGTAAAAACTTTCTTTACCACTAGAGACCGAGCTCTGTAATAAGACAATTACGATTCAGTATAACGTAAAAAAATTATATGACATAATACATTTGTTTCTACTGGCTACAAATTTTAACAGGTTAAAACTAACCTGGTACGATACAGAATACGGTTACATAAGTGCATATTACATGCGAACATCGAACATAAACATAACCTGTCTAGCAAACGTAGGCCCTGTGTAATAGTTGCGCCATATTATTTTGTGTTTAGACTTTAGACGCAGTGTATCCAGGTAAGTCAATAATCCGTTGATCTGTGATCTGACAATTTATTTGTGTACATGAAAAAAGAAGAACATGCAGCTTCATATCCCTTGAAAAAATGTAACTTTCAATTATAAGGTAATGAATGAAAATAAATTCGTCTGCGGCGTTTTTTTTCCTGGATACCTTGGCCTCTCCAAAGTTTTAGTCCACAAGCCGCCACTGGGCGGTCGTAAAGTTGAACGTATAGAAAACATACAATATTTATAACAAATAACGTAAATATTTTTTCAGATTACAATATATACGAGAATATAGCAATATTTTTAAAAAGTTGTATATATTTGTGTTTACGAGATGAACCCAAAATATCCAAGAATTACTTTTTGCCATCGTTAAGGAAACATCAGAGAGGTCAGTATAAATTTTTTCGTGAGTGCTCTGCTTTGACATGTTCGACGATTTTGTAATGGCGAACCTTAAAAAGCAACGTGTTAACATCAAGTTTTATGTCCTGTTAGAAAAATCAGCATCAATGTTTAGGAGAGCTTACAAAAATTCCGGATCGATTTCTGACTGTTCTTTTTAATCCTTTAATCCTTACACGCACTCAAATGGTTATCTGGTCGTTGGACGTGCTGTCGTAGAGCGAATATCATCTTCAAATTTTTAGTCAAAATTCGTTGGCACAAACTCCAAAATATTCCAGTGAATTCCTACAACTCATTGATTGTTCTAGTTCTACGTATGACGATCAGACATGATCGCATCACGATTTTTTCAATCCTTTCGGACGTTCTGGATATAGTAGGATGTCCCAGTCGAGGTTCATCTTCACTTCAATTGACATTCGACCACATTTAACACAAGAAACCACTCGTATACCCTTGCATGGCTCAAATCTTCCTCTCCGTAAGTCCTCCGAAGAAATGCGACAGTTTCTGCTGCTGATTTTCTTTAATAGAAAAGTAAATTTACTGCCTGCCATTGAAAAATTATTGCTGAACACACAAAATAGCGCTTTCAAAAAAAATCACACTGACTGGTCAGATGACACTGGGGTAATAGATCGAAAAGGGTGTTTAGAAAAGGCACTTATCGGCCAGAAAATAATGTTCGTATATTTTGGATAGCACCTCGTATGTATGAATAAAGTATTACAAACAGTAAAAATTGTGTTTTTTGTGTAGTTATCACTTAGAGGCGGCGAATTATACAGGGTGGAAACGAACTTAATGTCATAAATTTAAGGGTGAGTAGTATGACATGTGTAGATTACGAAAGTGAAAGAATTTTTTTAAAATTCGAAAAACGAAAATTCGACTTTTCTTAAGGAAACTTTTTTTACTGCTGTTTTAATTCATATTTCATTAAAAATATGTTTATCAAAAATACATTCAAAATTAGTTGTATTATTAATAATTAAATTAAATTATTCTTAATAATTAAATTAAATACCATTTGCACTGAAAATAATTGTGTAATACGTACATAAAATATTTCATTATTCTCGGAAGTGTTAGTGACAAGTGATTTTTGCTGTGCTCTTATTTAAAAAAAATGTATTCTGTCACAGTAATTATTTTGCGTAAGATTATTTTTATTAAATTTATTATGTTTTGTCTCTAATTAGCTTTTTAGGTACGTAACCGATGCTGTTGGATAAGAGCTACATTTAATGATACTGGTATTCACGTATTTTATTTCAGTTTATTTCTAGATTTCAGTGTGAAAACATTGATATCGTAGTGATTGATTTGTGTAGTGATTCAGGTGAGAGAGCTAATCTAGCATGTGTATGATTGTGAGTTGAGCCTTACACACACTTTTAGTCCACGATAGCAAGAGTAATGCAGATACGTATTTGTATGATTATTCTCTTATTTTACGGTGTTGTCCTTTATCCTAATCCTTTTTGAACGGTCGCGCCCGGTAGAGCCTCCAGGTGTGATGAGAGAGCTGATAAGGGTAACCAGGAATGCGATCTATGTGTCCACGATTGCTAGCCTCGTGGGTTTTCGCTGATTGACCGTGTGGTAACGGCAGGGATGGTTTTATCCTGGTTTTGTAACTATGCCCGTAAGGCCGAAGTAAAGCCACTAGGGTTGATCAGCACCTGAGCGGAATTCGGGTTAGGGTAGCTCCCTATTCCCATGGGTGGTATTGGCAAGGTTGGTTGTGTAACCATATTTGAGTGCCGGGATAAACCACACCGCTCAGGCTGGCAATGGCAGGTACAGTTGAGTATACGTACGCGTAAGACCGGTGCCAGGGTGGCAATGGCAGGTACAGTTTAGTATACGTACGCGTAAGACCGGTGCCAGGGTGGCAATGGCAGGTACAGTTGAGTATGTACGTAATTAATTTCAAGTATTAAAGTTGTCAGTGTTCCAGTGGTACCAAAAATGTTAGTTTAATGAGAACTACCCTTAAATATGCGAATTTTTAAAAAATTCTTTCTGTTTCGTACTACTCACCCTTAAATTTTTGACATTAAGTTCGTTTCCACCCTGTATATTTGCACGCAGTCGGTAGTACCCCTAGGAACGGCCCTGATTAGAGTGATAAGTGCAACATCGGACACAGCCTGAAACTCAAAAATAAATGTACCTACGCCTACTGTTTAAAATTTAAAATTTATTTTCTGGAAAACAAAAAAAAAATAATCAAGTATACAAATTTTATACATTTCATGATTTTTGTCGTACAATGTTAAACAAACAATAACGCTTTTATATTTAACGTTCGAATGAAATATGAAGGGTTCAAATTTCACAGTGAACAACTGGTAATGAAATTACGTATTTTGCAGAGACCAATGATGTGAAAATCTCTATAAACTGCTGAACTGCAGATCGCATATTGTAGGCTAAACGATAAAAACTTGTTACAAGCATTGTGATATAAATAATAACTGTTATTGAAACAGAGAATTTATTGATATCATAAAGTTTGCTAAAACAATAATTTTATACTCGTATAACACATTTTCAATACAATTTAACAATAAACATATTTGTATGTAAATAGAATCCATTACAGATTTTAATTTAATAAATTAGCTAGCCATGCTAGAAACGGTTACTACAGTAAGAAAATTCTGATTGAAAGATGTCAGTGTCATTTGACATATTCGTAGTATATTTGTGTTATAATTTTACTCGACACGTAGGATCTTTTGCTTAAAACTTTCTGTATTGAATTTGTATAAAATACATCCAACTTTCGAAAGGTAATGTACGTACAAGAAATTAAGAATCTTTTGCAAGGAACTTTCTGTATGGATTTTATAGAAAATACATAGGCATTTACGAAAATTCTACCGATAGATACCGCATCTACCGATTGTGTTCGAAAACACGAGTGGTTAAAAGTTACTGTGTTCAAAAATTGTAGAATATCTACCAGATTCAAAAATGGTAGTGATGCAACGCGAAGCGCGTGCTTAGTTTAATAACTACATCAAATTTCTAACCCGTTTCAAATTTTCAGATTTTTATAGGTTATAAATCTACACTGTTTACCACTTGTGTTCTTAAAATATCGATTCCGGTAGCTATAACCTGATAAACAGCTGTTTACCGGTAACAGTTCACGGGTAGAATTTTCGAAAATGCCTCAAATAAATGACGGAATGTAATATGCTGGCCACATCAGATTTTTTTAAATTAATGTAATTGTTTAAAACTAACGTGTTTTAAATGAGAGGAATTTAGAAATTATCAACTCCTTGAGGTAGCAACCCGCTGCACATGGGAACAGAACGGTTAACCCGCCCTGACTCTATTTAAATAAGTCAATAAATAAATGGAAATAACTGTTTCTGTTACTTTGAAAAATTAGTTATATGGTTTTACGTGTTTAAGTTTAATTTTAGTATTGTTTGAAATAGCTGTAGTATCTTAAACTAATTATTAATATTAATATTATTGCATCTGGCTTCACGCGAGTGCGCGCGCACCCACACGCCCAGTGTGCAGCTGCTGCAGCACTGACCGGCATCGATCGAGGCAGACTGTGTCTGGCTGGCATACGGTAAACACGTATCGCGTCGTCGTCCGCGAAAGTGGTTTGTCCACCATTTTGCATAAACTTTCTGATTTTCATATGGTCAGTAAAGTAATTGGTTGTTTAATTATCGTACGCGTAGCTTGATTAGCCTAACACGACTAATTCAAGGAGTATCGTTCGGTTTTCATTTAATTTGGTACTTTATAGTCCGCGAATACTTTCCGGCGCCAATTTATGCAGCTAATAGACACATCTCAGGAATCAATTGTAAAATCGAACTGTACAATTTGATTTCTCACGGAACTCGTGTTGTTAGGGATTTGATTCATATTTCCTTGGGTGAAATTATTATTATTTCTTTGTAAACCTGTTTACACACGTCCATCTTCGAGTGACGTCATTCACAGCGCATCTGCTGTTATTGTCGACTAGGTACATTCAATGCAACAAGTTTTGCAGTCTAGTTGGTTGTTATTAAGTTCATTTAGAGTTCTTAATATTGTTTAACTACATTTGTTTGTTCATACACTTATGAAATGATTTAGTTAATTTATACAAATATCGTATTTGTTTATCTTTGGTTTATTATTGTTTATGTCACTTGTATTCAATACGCTATCACATATTTCTCAGAATTGGTTTTCAGTTGTTTGTTATTTTGTTGCAATTATATTTAGCACGTTTGTTAGTTCGTCAAACTAACTGGTCCTTCGTTCGTTTTAATTAGTACATTTCACAAATTAATATTATCTCGTTTATTGGCCAAGTCCAGTGATGTGAACCAGCTATCGAAGGTTGTAATTATTTTGGTTTACATATAGTTTTGTTTTATTCATTGAATTTAACATCAAACACATTGTTGGTGCTTCTAGACCGGATTCGCTGATCTAGAGACATCGCATTTGGGCTTGCGAGCAGGATCAAAACATTTTGGTTCTTCTAGACCGGATTTGGCGGTATTCGGAGATAATTATTGTTTCTAGTTACATTTGGTCTTTGTCGAGCCGGATTTGGCGGTATTCGGAGATAATTATTGTTTCTAGTTACTTTGGTATTAGTAATTGCATTTATTAGCACACTCTAAAATGGCTAAACTACTACTCGAACAGTTAGAGGTTGTGACAGAACATATTCGTCGTCTATCAGTCTATTCTTCAGAGACTGAAGAAAAAAGTAAAGTGAAATTTGAAGTAACTTTTCCGTCTCTCGCAGCTTGGGAACAAGAATTCAATCGTACTTATTGTGAATATTCTTCAAAGTTAAAACAAACCAAAAATCCCGACGAGGATATATTGGCAGAAATTTCCCGAGTTAAGAAGTTGTTTAATGAAATAAACGAACTCATTTGCGACATACGTGTCAATTACAAACTTATGTTCAATGGAGACACCGGATCACAGGCAGGGTCCGACAGAGCTAAATCAGAATCACATTCGATTCAATCAGCACAATCTTTGCGATATATGCAACCCAGCTTGCCTAAATTGAATCTCCCAACATTCGATGGGGAGAAAACAACTTTTATGAATTTTTACGATTTATTCACACAGTTGGTGATAAATCGGGACAGTTTGTCAGATATTGAACGACTTCAATATCTCAAGTTATCCTTAAAAGGGGAAGCCGCTAGGCTTATTACAAACATCCCCGTCAAAGCTGATAGTTTTGATATTGCATGGAACGCCATCACAGATGAATATTATCGTCCTAGGTTGTTGAGGTCGGTACATCTGAATGCACTCCAAGATGTGCAAAAGGTCAAGCAGGCAGACGCTCCTACACTAAAATCGTTGTTGAACACGGCACGCGAAAACATCGCTGCTCTGAAAAATTTAGAGGTTGATGTTGACTCATGTGGGGTCATTTTGGAAAACATGATTTGTCGTAAGCTAGATTCAGCTACTAGACGACAGTGGGAACTAACATTGGATTCTGACTCCAAGCCCACTCATGTAGAGTTAATTGCGTTCTTGACTAAGCAAGTTTCAAGCTTAGAGGTTGAACCAGACAAATCTGTCAAAACTCACGAGCCAATCAAAAGGCACAAGCCAGCATCCCGAGCGATGACATTGGCAACTAATACGAATTGTCCGTATTGCAGAAAATCTCACTACATCAGTCAGTGTGAAGGGTTTATAGCTCTTAAACCTAAAGGAAGACATGATGCTGCAATTAAACACAAGTTGTGCATCAACTGTCTTAGAATGGGTCACATACGCCCGAACTGTCCTAGTACAGCCACATGCAGAACGTGCAACAAAACTCACCATACGCTGCTGCATTTTGGTGAAAGGTCGAACAAGTCGTTATCACCCAAGCGTGATAAAAAATCTGAGCAAAACAATCGTCCGTCATCACCCAAGAGTGATGCAAACTCTCAAGCCAGTAGTAGTAATTCTGAAACTACTACGTCAATGTCTGCTAGGACTTATTCACTAAGTCAACACAGAAAACATACTTCGGTATTACTACCCACTGCAAAGCTGCATGTATTTGACAGTGCAGGAAAGGTACATGTTGTACGTGCCTTATTGGATACAGGATCGCAGAAATCCTACATCACAAGTCGTTGTGTCCACAATTTAAATCTGTCTATTGAAGCGTGTCAAACAAAGATTATGTCAATCAGTGACACCCACGTCAAGGATACTAGTGGTATTATACATACCAAAATCAAACCATGTCGTAGAGAAACTCCAGTTCTCGATTTGAGTTGCATTGTAATCGACAACATTACAGGCAGAATCCCAGATTATCCAATATCTCGGGATACCATTAATCAATTTGGGAATATCCAACTTTCGGATCCCGAATGCTATAAATCTCAACGAATAGACATGCTGTTAGGAGCTGACATTTGGGGTCAGATCATTCGTAACGGAGTTAAGAAAGGAGTCGATGGCACACTCATCGCCATCAAAACAATCTTTGGTTGGGTGGTTATGGGAGAATATACCAGCAAGCAAACAAGCAATGCTGTGGTGTCGTATCATACATACACACAAGAAGATACCCACGAACTATTGTCAAAATTTTGGGAATTGGAAAACGTTCCAACTCCAACGGTTGTCACTAAACCCGAGGATAAAATTGTAGAGGATCATTTTGTCAATACTACCCAAAGAGACTCCGAGGGAAAATACACGGTTTCTTTACCTTTTAAACAGTACCCACCAGTACTAGGCAATTCATACAAGAAAGCTTTGTCCATTTGTCACGCACAACTGACTCACTTGAGTAAAAACCCAGAGTTACTCAAGGCTTATGATGCAATATTCGAAGAATATTTGCAAAAGGGTTACGTCACTAGACTTGATGTGCAACCCAATTTGAATGATCAGGATTCGTATTATATTCCACACCATGCAGTGGTTAAACCTGATAGTGCGACGACACCGGTACGCATTGTGTTCAATGCTTCAAAGCCATCGTCTAATGGAAAGTCGATTAATGACTACTTGTATCCTGGTCCGGTACTACAGAAGAGTATCTTCACTCTTCATTTGCGAAATAGATTTTATCCTATTTTAATTACGGGGGATTTAAAACAGATGTTCCTACAAATTAGAGTTGTACGCGAGCATCAACGATTTCTAAGGTTCATTTGGAAACCTGCGGATGCCACACATCCTATTGTGTACCAATTCAGCACTATCTGTTTTGGTTTGAATTGTTCGCCGTTCTTGGCGTTGCGTACAGTTGAGTAGTTGGCTCAAGACGAAGGGAATCAATATCCCTTAGCAGCTAAAGTCCTGCAAAATGATGTCTATATGGACGATGTTGTGACTGGAGCTGAAGACATTCAGTCAGCACTGACACTGCGCCGTGAACTCACGGATATATTCGAAAGGGGAGGATTCACCCTCCGAAAATGGGCCAGTAATTCTCAAACAGTACTGGAGGAACTACCAGACAATGCACGCGCAGTGAAAGATGTCCACTTCAATGACGACGAGTCAGTGAAATTGTTAGGTGTCAAATGGGTTTGCAAGTCCGACTGCTACGAGTATACGGTCTCAAAACCCGACGATTTGTGCACCAAAAGAAACATTTTGTCCTGCATTGCAAGGATCTATGATCCATTAGGCATTATGTCCCCATTGGTGATGTTTCTTAAACTCATCATGCAAGAGCTTTGGAAATCAAAGGTAGAATGGGATGAAGAACTTCCCGCTCATATTGTCTCAGAGTGGAACTTGTTTCTGAACGAGATCGATTGTATATCCAACTATTCGATACCAAGGTTAGCCTGTTTGGGTTCGAAATTCGATCTTATCGGATTTGCGGATGCCTCCGAGCGAGGCTACTGTGCCGTTGTCTATGTCAGAAGTTATCTAAACGATAAACCAGTGGTTCAATTGCTCTGTGCAAAGACGCGTGTAGCGCCTTTGAAAAAATTACTATACCTCGTTTGGAATTATGTGCGGCGCATCTTCTCGCCAAACTTCTCGAGAATATTCTCGAAAATATTCCAAAACAACCGGAGGCTGTACATTGCTTCTCGGACTCTATGATAGTTCTTGCTTGGTTGCGCAAGGAACCACACACTCTGAAAACATTTGTGGGTAATCGAGTCGCTCAAATACAAACAAATTTTCCGAGTGAACACTGGCGTCATGTAGCGTCGGAACACAATGCGGCCGACGTAGGTTCTAGAGGTCTCAGTCCTCTAAGTTTCAAGACATGTACTCTCTGGATAAGTGGACCAGAGTGGTTACAACAACCTTCCTCGTGTTGGCCACAAAGTGAAGTAGTTCGACTTGACGAAGAACAAACGAACTCTGCTCAGACAGAGATTGTCAAAAGCCTAACATTGAAAACAGTACAGCAGTTCAGTTTTTTCAATGCAATGTCCAACTATAATCGGATGGTGCGAACTATGGCTTATTGTTTACGGTGGAGAGACATCTCTTCAGGCAAACGAAAGGGTGCTGATGTGTTTTCACCAGAAGAGCTTGTCCGAGCACAAGCCAAAGTCGTCCTGTTGGCTCAATCAGAAGGACTACAGGATGAATTATCACAACTACAACGAGGGAAAGTTTGTCGATCCCCAATCAAGTCGTTAGTCCCGTTTATTGATACTGAAGGTATAATTCGGGTCGGTGGCCGGCTGGAGCATGCTAATTTAGAATACGCCCAGAAACACCCCATTCTGTTGCCGTCGCAACACCCATTTACAAAGGCCCTCATTAAACACTTTCATGATAAGCATATGCATGTTGGTGCGCAAGGTCTAGAGTCTCTATTAGGACAACAATATTGGATCATTTCAAGCAGACGAACTATCCGTTCTGTGCTGAAAGGTTGTGTCCATTGTTTTCGGTTTCGACCGACAACCGACTACCCTCTCATGGGACAATTACCAAAGGACAGGGTTAACATTGCCAAACCCTTCCTTAATTCCGGAGTAGACTACGCCGGACCGTATAACATCTCCTGGAGCAGGAGACGAGGCACGTCCTCACACAAGGCATATATATGCCTATTTGTTTGTTTTGCCACAAAAGCCGTGCATATCGAACTTGTCACAGATATGTCCACGGACACCTTTTTGGCAGCACTAAGACGCTTTGTAGCACGCCGAGGTCGTGTTGCAAACCTATACAGCGATTGTGGCACGAATTTCATAGGTGCAAATCGCAAGCTCTCTGAATTACAAAAATTCTTGAGCTCTGAGGAATTCAATACTCAGGTGTCCAATCATGTGTACCAAGAAGGGATCACATGGCATTTCAATCCACCGTCCACGCCACACTTCGGCGGGCTTTGGGAGGCTGCAATAAAGTCTACAAAGAGACTATTATCACGAGTACTCACAGAAAAGCTTCTGACTTACGAAGAGTTCTCTACCTTGTTGACGGAAGTGGAGGCGATGCTAAATTCCAGGCCTCTGTTCCCGAAGTCATCGGATCCTTCCGATCCCACACCCTTAACACCAGGACATTTCTTAGTTACAGAACCCACTGTAACATTGCCGTCTCTAGATCACACTGAGACTCCCACAAATCGTTTGTCCTCATGGGAAATGTTGTCCAAGTTGCAACAACAATTTTGGGCACGCTGGCAACAAACATATCTTCGTACCTTGCAAGAACGGTACAAATGGAATGAGGATACAGATCCATTGACAATAGATACTATTGTCTTAATCAATGATCATCCAATGCCACCTACCGCATGGCGTTTGGCTAGAGTCATCAAATTGATTCCTGGATCAGATGGAATCAATAGAGTTGCCGTATTAAAAACTGCTAAAGGTGAAATCACTCGCCCTATAGCAAAACTGTGTCCTTTGCCAACAGCCTAAGTTTGTCTTTAGGGAGACCCTAAGGTGGCCGGTATGTTTAAAACTAACGTGTTTTAAATGAGAGGAATTTAGAAATTATCAACTCCTTGAGGTAGCAACCCGCTGCACATGGGAACAGAACGGTTAACCCGCCCTGACTCTATTTAAATAAGTCAATAAATAAATGGAAATAACTGTTTCTGTTACTTTGAAAAATTAGTTATATGGTTTTACGTGTTTAAGTTTAATTTTAGTATTGTTTGAAATAGCTGTAGTATCTTAAACTAATTATTAATATTAATATTATTGCATCTGGCTTCACGCGAGTGCGCGCGCACCCACACGCCCAGTGTGCAGCTGCTGCAGCACTGACCGGCATCGATCGAGGCAGACTGTGTCTGGCTGGCATACGGTAAACACGTATCGCGTCGTCGTCCGCGAAAGTGGTTTGTCCACCATTTTGCATAAACTTTCTGATTTTCATATGGTCAGTAAAGTAATTGGTTGTTTAATTATCGTACGCGTAGCTTGATTAGCCTAACACGACTAATTCAAGGAGTATCGTTCGGTTTTCATTTAATTTGGTACTTTATAGTCCGCGAATACTTTCCGGCGCCAATTTATGCAGCTAATAGACACATCTCAGGAATCAATTGTAAAATCGAACTGTACAATTTGATTTCTCACGGAACTCGTGTTGTTAGGGATTTGATTCATATTTCCTTGGGTGAAATTATTATTATTTCTTTGTAAACCTGTTTACACACGTCCATCTTCGAGTGACGTCATTCACAGCGCATCTGCTGTTATTGTCGACTAGGTACATTCAATGCAACAAGTTTTGCAGTCTAGTTGGTTGTTATTAAGTTCCTTTAGAGTTCTTAATATTGTTTAACTACATTTGTTTGTTCATACACTTATGAAATGATTTAGTTAATTTATACAAATATCGTATTTGTTTATCTTTGGTTTATTATTGTTTATGTCACTTGTATTCAATACGCTATCACATATTTCTCAGAATTGGTTTTCAGTTGTTTGTTATTTTGTTGCAATTATATTTAGCACGTTTGTTAGTTCGTCAAACTAACTGGTCCTTCGTTCGTTTTAATTAGTACATTTCACAAATTAATATTATCTCGTTTATTGGCCAAGTCCAGTGATGTGAACCAGCTATCGAAGGTTGTAATTATTTTGGTTTACATATAGTTTTGTTTTATTCATTGAATTTAACATCAAACACATTGTTGGTGCTTCTAGACCGGATTCGCTGATCTAGAGACATCGCATTTGGGCTTGCGAGCAGGATCAAAACATTTTGGTTCTTCTAGACCGGATTTGGCGGTATTCGGAGATAATTATTGTTTCTAGTTACAGTAATATTTTAAACTAAATTAATTAAATTGAATAAATTATTGTCTACATTCTCTACATTGTCTATGCCTCTGAATATGTCTACGTCTACGTCATTGTCGACACGTAGACTGTTATATTGTCGACGTGATATAGTCTACACGCCCATCCCTGCACAACATGCATTTTCTTTTACAGTCAAAGTCAGTTGAATGTATGTCCTGGTTCATTCAAATTTCTTGATTTTATTACATATTTAACTTTTGGATTAATCTTTCATACAACATTAAATATTTTAAAAAATACTGAATTATTGATTGTCTGCATTATGTAAAATATCATTTAAATTCTATGCAAATCATATTTGTGTATAACTTATCAATCTGGTGAGATCTGCTTTAATGCATTTGCCAATATCACATTTGCGTCGGGCCGTAATAGTAAATTATGTGTAAGCCGATATCATAGATAATACCGGATCTCTTAGGATTAAGTTATTTAGAGCGTTCAAATATGTTGTTTGTTAACTTAGTATTTGCTGGAGAATAGGATGGTATCACTGATATTTGACTTCATTGTTCCGTAATGGACAATAGGTAAGCACGGGAATTGGACGATACTGTAACACTGTATTCCGAGCCGAACGAGATAATTCTAAATTCTGTTCGCTTTTGGGAGCTGCAAATAATTGGCGCTGTTGCAAATCATTTCCTTTATACTTTCACTGCCAATTATATTGTTCACAAATGTAAATATAATGGATTATTATAATGTACTTAATACTAGAATACAATAGACTGCTTTGTTGTTGGTGTTCAGATTTATACACATTAAATAATCAATAATAAACATTTCAATTAAAATTTATTAAACTCATGGCCAATAAACGTTAGAAGTATACAAAGGCTAATTTTTAATTATGAAAGATGTTCAACATTAAAAAGTGCAACCAATTTATTCGTACAATACATTCCTGTCACGACACACTTAAAATAAAATTTCTAACTTCAAGCTATTTACGGAGTACTATGAGAAATGAAACAAAGACACAAAAAAATTGTGAAGCGTAATTTAAAATTAAAGTTATTGTATATTTTTTTACGTTGTACTGAATCGTAAACGTCTTATTACAGAGTTCTGTCTTTAGCGGTAAAGAGATTTTTTACGGGCCCCGCCTGTAATAGTTATTTATGCAACAAGTGTGCAAAGTAGTACTTTTTTAGTCGAGTGCGATGTTTTACGGAAATTGTAGCACGAGAAGAAAAACACTATTTAACACACGTGTTGCAAACAACATTTTTCCCACAACCGAAATGTTAGTAATGTTTCTTATAATACTGAGTGTACAGGCATCCAGCATCATCAAATACTGTCAGTGCTCTTTCTCATAATATTGTACAAAATGTGACTTAAACACTTGGAAGAATCTCAGACAAAAGTGGATGTCTTCTATAATTGTACAAATTGTACATTTAATATTAATACTAAAAAGTAGATTAGGTTAGAATACATGTCAAAAAAATGTTAATGTTCTTAAAAATTAGATTTTTACTCAATCTTTTAAAAACATATCATTAAACTTTACAGTGTATATAATATTTCTTAATAAACTTTACTACTTTTATTATTATTTACTACCTAATTATCTACTTGACAGGTAAATTAATCGAATTTTAATGTTGCCTAGCAACGCCTATTTACTTTTCAAGGACTAGTGCGTGAAAAGTACTTTTCACGCACTAGTGCTTGAAAAGTGTCTCTTTACACACTGTAAAGTACTGATAAGTACTTTTCTGACGACCACTACGAAAAGTACATAAATTCACACGCTAAACTATTACTGAAAGTTGGTCATTGCACATCACTAGCAATGCTGTATGATATGAAAGCGCGTCAGCCAATCAGATGCGTCCGCAACTGTGTGATATGATTTTATCACACGCTGCGATAACTGAGCGAACTAATCTAAAAATTTGTATTTAAAAGTTTGACAGTTGCAGATAATTTGCTGAATTTACACGGATTAAGAAGGTTGGACCCTGATTTATGAGATTTTAACATAATTTTTGGTGAATTCTGATAGAAATGATGTTAACATAATCTGTTTTAATATGTATATACAGTTATGTCAATTCAACAAATTGTGGTCGTCGGAAAAGTATAGTGTACAACACGTACTGAAAGGGTATTTCACACTCGTGTGAATAAACCACTCACCTTCGGCTCGTGGCTCAAACTTCACATTCGTGTGAAATATCCAACTTTCAGCACTAGTTACAATATACTATTTTTAAATTTAAATTTTTTGGAGCTGGTAGAGTTAATGTTTAGGATTGGTATTTATTGGATAGAGCTTCAATTGTTATTATATTCCTTTTTTATTCATAATAACAGTACATATGGAATTGTTTTTTTTACATTGGCGACGTTTCGACCAAGGTTATGGTCATTTTCAACCCAGAAAAGTAGACAAAATTTATAAAAAAGTTACATTGTTAAAATTTAGTTTCAAAACCAACGTTCGTCTTGAATTAAAGTTAGGACATGTGAAGTCAACGCTTGTTCCTAAACAATATACTATTTCACGCACGGTTGTAGGAAAAAAATTACGGGCTGTTAAAACCATAGCAACATGTATAATTTCGCCTCGCCATATGTTTAAAAAGACTGTTCCAATCAAAGAGTTTAATGTATTGTGTATACGATTCGGTATATCATAAAACATTGTACAACCCGAAATTTACGTGCTCGCATGGATAGTAAGCTCGCTTCTCTCGCTCGTTATAATATTCACAATTTAGAAAAGTACTTACAAATAGTTTTAACTTGATTAAAAATTTACTAGCGATGTTTCTCGATGTTAGTAAATTTTTAATCAAGTTAAAACTATTTGTAAGTACTTTTCTAAATTGTGAATATAATAACCTCTTCTGTTGAATAAAAAATTTTGTACGTTGTAGTTTTCCCTGATGAAGTGGTAAAATATATCCACGAAATATTGGAATTTAAATAAAATTAACATCAATGAGAGTTTTGTCTTTTGTATAAAACCTCCGCCCTACAACCACCGAGAAATCCATTACATTACATTTTATCATTATAAATATAGCACTAGATGCAGCTATTTGTTTTCTTCGACATTAACCCTCGGACGGTGTGGTGGGGTGTAACATGCCCCACGACTACTTACTTGATGTATATACTATTACGCATCTTACAACGTTTTAAAGTCGTTTTGGGTTTAGTATACCCCACCACACAAATGGCATAACTTTCTGAACAAAGGTAAAAAGTAATACTATTTAAATTTTTTGTTCTATTGATCTTATATTTTATCATATTTAGCTGTATTTTCTCCAATTTATTTATACAATTACCTGCGAGCAAGAACAGGAAATATTCTATTAGCGATATGGAAAGAAGTAAGGTCAGATCCTGATTAAATGCCGTTTTTATAACTGAAAACCGCTCCGAACCCACCTTTTTTGTGAACCTGAACCAAAACCCGAACCACTGTTAATTTGGCCGACATGAACCCGAACCGGAACTGAACCCAATATTTTCGGGTTCAAAAAACCTGGTTCACTGAACCAACATGATTTAATACTTCTGTGACACATAATTACTAAGATTAATTTTGTACGGAAATAATTACCTTTAACAAAACTTACATTTTTAATATTTTATTTCATTATTTGAAGATGAGGAAGATTGTTTAGAAAGCTACTGAAAGATAATGAAAAAGCCCAAGCAGAAATATAAAAACTAAAATAACCTAATTTACAAGTACCTAGTTTTAATAAATTATGAAGATGTCCAAAGACTTCCAAAAACTGATAATATATTAAATGTTTGGGAGGAACAAAAATTGTTACACTCTGGAACGTTGCGCAAATTGAGATAGCAATTACAACTACACAAGTTAGGGTGGAACGGACATTTTCTGCACTGAAATTATTGTTGCAACTTCAACGAGTAAATGTGTATGAAGAGATTTCAGATATTTTTATTATCAGATTAAATGAAAATATCTTTACAAAGTAAATTTATTGGTACGGGTATTTTTAATGCAAATAATTGTTTCTGTTTTTCATTTTTATTATTTACCTTTTTTTGTTATTATTGAGCATAATATAGCCTTTTATTTACCAGACACTCGTATGTACAATGATTTGAATTTCAGATACATATTATTTTATGTTTCGAACCCGAACCGGCACTGAACTAGTACCGAACCACCTAAAAATAGCTATTTGTGTATTAAGAGCGCAAAATGGTACATTGTCGATTGAGAGGTTGTTGCCGCACGACGCAGGAGCGAGGCATTCTCTCGAAATCGACAATGTCCATTTGCGCTCGAAACACACACAAGATTTTTACTTCAGTCGCCACAATGGGGTCCTCCACCATAACAAAATTTTTTTTTTCAAACGGCGTAGAAATGGCATTTTTATGACTTTTTTCACAAGGTAGAAGTTTTATTTCTACGCCGCTAAAAATTTCTACGCCGGCGGAGTAGAAATTAGCTATTTCTACTCCGCCGGCGTAGCAATAAAATAAATAAATATCCATAGAAACTACATAGAATTAGTGGATAAAAAGAAAAGTAGTGCGTTTGAAAAAAATATTTAATGTGTCATTCGGAATAAAGTGTCTTTTTGTGCCTCGCATGCAATTGTCCGACTCGCTTCGCTCGTCGTGCAAACTTCCATGCTCGCCACACAAAGTATCACTTTTACTACTAATAACACAATATACTATTTTATTTATTTTCACTTATCGGTATTTTCCATTCTTCTTGAGCTATTGCTTCAATCTAATCTAAGCATTTTATACTTTCGTTTTTGTAAATGAATGCCCTATTTTATTTTCACAGCAGTGCGGCATTTTGTTTGGTTATGTAAGTGGGTAATGTGTAACTACAGTGTCATTAATTCCTGACTAAACGATTCCATTAAGAATGTAGCCAAGTAACATTTCTCAAAATTGTATAGTTAGAAATTTGAGGAGCGAGCGTTTTTTCTACTTTGTCGCTCTAGAGCGGCAAAGTGACATTTTGCGTTGACAAAAGAGAGCGCAAATGGCTAGTTTGTATATAGACTAGAAAAATATTTTTTTATGAACCTGAACCGAACCTGAACCCAATTTTATTTTCATTTCTGAACCTGAACCCAAAACCATTTTTCTGCGGTTACCGATCCCTGATCACAAAGAGTTCATTGTCTTTTCATTTTATTGTAAGCAAACTAGCAGGCTCGTAAAAATTTTTTACTTAGTGTATTTTCACACTATAACATTCCTTATATACATTTTAGTACACTGTCCGAGGGTTCAGAATGTGACACTGACGTCACGAAAGCTGCGCGAAATTCATGACTTGTACATGACGAAGGGTCTCAATGAGACCCTTAGCGCAAAGCTTAGCGTATGACAGCAGGCGGATATTCTCCTAAGTACGTATTACAATGTACAAACTTTTGTAAGAATATGCAGCTATTATTGTGAGTAATCATGAGTTTTCATGGTTGTGGCACAATATATAATCATAAATATAGATTAATACAATAGGTTCAATAAAACAAACGTTTTTAACAAGTACGTAGTCTAAATTTATTATTTTTATTAATGGTTATGTTTGACGCTCGTTTGACGTTTCAAAGTATTTTGAAGGTTAAAGTAACTAGTCGACTAGCGAACCTATCGGGAGAAATATTGTGTTCATTATAGATAATATTCACAATATAAATAAATAAAAATTACATAATTCCTTCAGCCGTTTGAAAAATCTGAACTGTATAATATCATTTATTTTTGTTTATTGTAGTTTCGTTTATCACTTTTTTTACTTATAATGATGTATATTTATCATAAATTGCAGAACATATGAACATTTTAATTAAATCATAAATTTCATGAGAGCCGCCCCAGATGATGCGAAATAGTTCATGTAGGGCAAGAGGCTTTATCTACCTACAACATAAGCACCTGTGTCAGCCTAAACTTGAACTTAATAGTAGTCGTGAAGATTTTTATTTTTTATTTAAGTCTCTAAAGTAAGCTGTATTAAATTAAAAACCCTTTTAGGGTATTCCCTGAGGACTACTAATATTAAAAATATTAGTGTTGATATAGGCAAACAATAGAGAAAAAACAAAATATCATAATATAAATTGATTTTTACAAAAGACATAAAGCATTTAAATTTTGCTGATGTACTAGATAACCTTCCAGTGGGAGACCAGTTGAAATCCCTACTCTATGTTCGAATGTGATAAGACGCCGCATGAATCACTGATAACACACCGCTGGTACTGTACAACTAGTACGTCACTATCACGTGACACAACAAAATCAAATTTTAAAAATTAATATCTCGCTTATTAAAAGAAACTTTTTAACTCGGGTTTTCACATATAATTTTAGATATAACTGTCCTTTAAGACAAAATAAATTTAAAAAATATGAGAGAATACCCTATTAAATTTAAATTAATACTTAGATACTGGTCTGTTCGATTACCTTCGCGAGGTGGTTACAGTTTTTTTCATTAAATCGTTTTACGAAACTAAGTGCAATTTGGATAGGCTGTTCCGAATCGCAAGGTAATGTAGACAATAGACAGGATTGGGTGGCGACTAAATATTAGATTTGAATCTATTTTGGTTAACCCGAAATTTCTTGTTATTTTTGATTCTTTTAAATTGAATTAGACGACTTTTTACATTATTATATTCGCCTGCTGAACGCATCGTGTTTTTGACTCTTGTACTGACTTGTACCGCACTACACTTACATACACTACACATTTAAAATACTCATCGAAGAGATTTAATATAGCTTTTGGAAATAGTAACAGTGACACAAAATATAGAATATTGCGGCGTCGTTTCATGGCCTATATATTACCTAGTGTGTAAACATAAAAAGTACTAAACTCTGCGCTTTTAATCACGGTGGGGTAGTAAAAGCTAACAAGTTTGTTCGGGTTTTCTTGGAAGCAGTCTTAGTTGTATTACAAGTATTAAGATTGATTATCTACTTTAGGATAAATTGATCGTGCAAGAAAAACTTTTTTCTACCTTATTAAGAAAAAAATCGGATTTGAACATTATTTCTTGCCATTTAATTTTTGTTCATTTAATCTTTGAGACGCGTGGCGCAATATTGAGCCAGAGAAATAAGCTAAAAATATTATATATCTTACATTACTGTTTTTTCGGTTTTTTCACATTTAATGTTATTATAAATATTAAAGAACATTGTATTCTCTATATGATTTGACTGCATTTTATACTTCATATTAAATGGATATAGAGTTATAAAATTATAAAGAAATAAAATTTCATAAATTAGCCAGTTATGCTAGAAACAGCTACTATATTAAGAAAATTCTGATTGAAAGACGTCAATTTCAAAGTGCAATTGACATATTCGTAGTATATTTGTGTTTTTGCTCGAAATTTTCTGTACGGAATTAGTATAAAATACATACAACTGTCGAAAGGTAATGTACATACAAGAAATTTAGAACCTTTTGCAAGGAACTTTTTGTATGGATTTTATAGAAAATACATACACATTTACGAAAATTCTACCGGTGGTAAAAAGTTACCGTGTTCGAAAATTGTTCAATATCTACCAGATCCATCTACCGGATTCATGAAAAATCTAATCTCAAAAAAGGTAGTGATGCAAAGCGAAGCGTGCGGGGTAAAAATGGAAGTATGTTCAAAGTAGGACTCTGCTCAGTTTGTTAACCTGTTTTAAATTTTCAAATTTTTTCATAGGTTATGGATTTAACCTGTTTATCACTTGCATTCTTAAAATATCGATTCCGGTAGCTATATCCTGATAAAAAGCTGTTCACCGGCACAATTTTCGTAAATACCTCATATAACTGACGGAAGCTAATGTGCTGGCCACATCAGATTTTTTTAATCATGCTTCAGTTAATGTTTTGTTCCAAGCTTAGTTCTATGACCTAATTTAATGTCTTTTGAAGAATAGTTTTGATTTTATATAGCCAATATAGCAATGGTACTACAAACGCAGCGATTACTTAAAGGTTAAAGGTTATATAATACCTAAATACACATTTATACAGAGTGATCCAGAATGATTGAAAGTTCCGCTTCGTTCTGATTTTTTGTTTGCCGCATCGTTGTGATACTGAAATACGATTGACAGATTGCATTGGCGTACAGTGATTTTTTGAAAGGTGATGAAAATAAATGTATTCAGGATATTTAAAATAGAATCAACTATATGCTTCAAGATAAACTTATGTACTAAAACACCATTCTAACGTAAAATTTTGAATATATAACAGTTTATTTCACAATGGACGTAAGCGTAAGTATAACATAAGCGTAAAGTTGAACTATATAGTATTCCTATGGCAGCGTTCACAATGCTGCCACGAATTTTTTACGCTTATGTAGGTGCGTAAGAGGTCCGTAAGAAAGTTGAAATAAGTTCAACTTACGTTTTTGTTACAGACAAACCGAATTACTGCGCATGCGCGTGAAATGTTAAACAACTAAACAAGTTGACTGTGGACAGTTTGTATTGATCATCATCATCATATTTCTTAAACAGGAAAAATATCAATATAGAACTTGAAAAAATTGATAATCTTTTATGAATTGCAAAAATAGTTATTTATGATATGTGTGAAAAGTGACATTTTATTTTGTGAGCAGCAAGTTTGGAACACGACGCAAAGCGGAGTGCTCCAAGCCTTCGAACAAAATAAAATCACTTTTAACACGTATATCATACACTATTTTTTCTACAAACATTAGTTTTTCATTTAAATTTGTATTTCTAATAATTTTTTTGATATATGTCAAAAATGTTGATTTGTTGTTCCATTCGTCATTACCAAGGGAACAAATTCGCTTTTAATACTGTGTTAGAAGTAATAAAGGTTTGTTACTTTTTAACACTGGTGTCATAGTAGATTTGTAGAAAATAGTTATTTATGTAACAAGTGTGTAAAGTAGTACTTTTTTGGTCGAGTGCGATGTTTTACGCATGAGGCGCAGCCGAATGCCGAAATTGTAGCACGAGACAAAAAATACTATTTTACACACGTGTTACATACAACAGTTTTCCTACAACCGAAATGGTATCGATGTTTCTCATAATACTGAGTGTACAGGCATCCAGCAGCTTCAAATACTGTTAGTATTCTTTCTCATAACACTGTACAAAATGTAACTTAAACACTTGGAAGAATCTCAGACAGACGATGATTAGTCTTTTATAATGTCGAAATTGTATATTTAATATTAATATTAAAAATTAGGTTAGGTTAGAATACTTGTCAAAAAAATGTTAATGTTCTTAAAAATTAGATCCGTACTGAATCTGTTAAAAAAAATATTAGATTTGTTTCATTTACAGTGTATATTCATATATCTTAATAAATTTTGTTACTTTCATTATTATTTACTACCTAATTATATACTTGACAGATAAATTAACCAAATTTTATTGTTGCCTAGCAACGCTTATTTACTTTTCACGCACTAGTGCTTGAAAAGTGACACTTTACACACTGTAATGAGTGCGTGAAAAGTACTTTTCACACACGGATGTAGGAGAAAGGTATTTTGCCAAGAGCTATAAATAAAGTGCTATATCCGGTACGTCGACTGGCTTAAAAATCGAATAAATTCTTCGCATTTTAAGACAGAGTGGAAATATCACCAGTTTTCAAAATTTTTTGATGGGCTGAATTAAAATCACAGGATTTACACACTTAATTTTAAAATGTTAAAATTGGAATCTCGGCATTTACAAAATTTTGATATACAATTTTTACACGATCCCTTTATTGCCCTGATCAAGAATAGCGAGAGATAAAAATAAATTAAACTATTTAATTTGAATTTGTCTTTCAAAATCATAACTACTCGTATTAATACACCTTTGCTACACGTGGTTAAATTTATTTTTCAATAATTTCATCAAATTAAATTTATTTGATTTGTCTATACATTTGAAAATTCATTATGTCATGTAAAATAATCTAAATTCCAATTAAAGTATAAAACTTTTGACAGGAAGCAGAACAGAAAGCTTACATCTAAGAAGTAAGAAGTAATTTTGCATTTCTCTGGAGAAATATCTCATCATAGAAGGAGGAACGGTCTTATTTTTAAATTCCGCTCGTCTAGTGGTATTTAGTATCAAACAAAGCAGGAATTTATATCCACGCCTCTCTATGTTTAATTGCAACTATTTGCTATTTACGGTTCAGTAAATTATAATTACAAGGTCGGTCACGAATATAACTGTAGTGCGATTAATTTTACTTGAATGCCCGTTGAAAATGGCGAATTTTATCTTTTCAGAGTTAATTTACATTGTGTTTGCAGAGTTCCGTGATTTTATATCTGTGTGCAGGATTAAATTAAATTAAATGTTGTTTGCTTACACGGACAATGAATTCCTAATAGATGCGACTAAATAAATTCTTCTTTATTTGATCAGATTCAGATAGTAATCTGCACTATGAATAAAGAAATATTACGATGCTTGCATGTAGGATTTAATCTTTCGGATTTCCAATAGTTACCTGCTCATCATCATGTACATTGAAATGTCATTAATATGGGTTTATCAATTTTCGCGTTATTATTTTGATGATGAGTTTATTTTGAACGTGTTATCATTAATTAAATGAAACTGGTATAAATTTATTCATTATTTAATTAACTATCAAACAAGGTATCACATATATTTCAATATTAATTATAAATGGATGAACATTTTTGAGATTATTTTAAACTTATTAATGATACATATACAGAATAAAATTTTTGCTGGATATTTAATTAAAAACAAGACTTATAAATCATAATTAATGTGCCTGTATTTATATACAAATTATCTTTAATTAAATTCTGAAGAATGTATACAACTTTTACCTCCCGTCATACCGTAGGTAAGGAAAGTAATGTAATCGTGCCAAAAATTCGATGGTGAGTTTTCAGTAAATAAGCACGAATTACGGTCCCCACAACACGTTTTTACAATGTTTTACAAAAATACGTGTGTGTGTGTGTGTGTGTGTGTGTGTGTGTGTGTGTGTGTGTGTGTGTGTGTGTGTGTGTGTGTGTGTGTGTGAGTGTGTGTGTGTGTGTGCGCGTGTGTGTGTGTGTGTGTGTGCGTGTGTGTGTATGCGTGTGCGTATGTGTGTATGTGTGTTTATGTTTGTGTATGTGTGTACGTGTGTGTGTATGTGCACGTGTGTGTGTGTATGTGTGTACGTGTGTGTGTATGTGTGTGTATGTGTATGTATGTGTGTGTATGTGTGTGTATGTGTATGTATGTGTGTGTATGTATGTGTATGTGTATGTATGTGTGTGTATGTGTGTGTATGTGTGTGTATGTGTGTGTATGTGTGTATGTGTGTATGTGTGTGTATGTGTGTATGTGTGTATGTGTGTATGTGTGTGTATGTATGTGTGTGTATGTGTGTGTATGTGTGTGTATGTGTGTGTATGTGTGTGTATGTGTGTGTATGTGTGTGTATGTGTGTATGTGTGCGTATGTGTGCGTATGTTTGTGTATGTGGGTATGTGTGTGTATGTGTGTGTATGTGTGTATGTGTGTGTATGTGTATGTATGTGTGTGTATGTGTCTGTATGTGTGTATG
The DNA here is from genome assembly GCA_963082715.1 of Harpalus rubripes. Taxonomy (NCBI): domain Eukaryota; kingdom Metazoa; phylum Arthropoda; class Insecta; order Coleoptera; family Carabidae; genus Harpalus; species Harpalus rubripes. The sequence continues at coordinate 99,792,850 of OY720448.1, read as the reverse complement.
TGTATGTATGTGTGTATGTGTATGTATGTGTGTGTATGTGTGTGTATGTGTGTGTATGTGCGTGTAAGTGTATGTATGTGTGTGTATGTGTGTGTATGTGTGTGTATGTGTGTGTATGTGTGTGTATGTGTGTGTACGTGTGTATGTGTGGGTGTGAGTGTGGGTGTGGGTGTGTATTTGTGACGATTTTGTCGTCCACGATAACTCTTATAACAAACTTCCAAATATATTTTTTCCGTATTTAATCTTCCTGCATTCATATAACGAGTTGATTAGATTTTGGGTAAAATTGGGTAAATGGAAGTCATACTTTACTTGAAGCCCATAACAGTTTTTCATGAAAAACTATATTAAAATATAATCCAAAACTTTTCAATTTTAGTATTTAAGACTTTTATATCATGGAAAATAACATATTAGATTTTGGCTAAAATTAATACACCAGAAGTGATACTTTACTTGAAGCTATGAGCAGATTCTCGTGAATACATTGATACAATCCAAAACTTTTCAAATATGGTATTTAAGACTTTTATATTAATGAGAATGACATATTAGATGTTTTCTAAAATTGATAAACCGGTGGTACTACTTTACAGGAAGCTATAAACAGATTTTCTTGAAAAAATATATCAAAACATGATCCCAAACTTCTCAAATTTAGTATTTAAAACACGTGTACAATTTGAAACATTTTTTCTTTTCTATTTATTGGATCAACAAATTAGATTTTGTTTACGAACGATCAACCAGAAGTGACACTTTATTTAAAGTTCATTGCTATTTCAAACATGGAATTGACGGGAGGTCATGTGTTGGCCACATCAGAGTTTTTGTATATAAAGATACCTTTTAAGCCCGTATGTCACGAACCGTAATTCTGGACAGAATTGTTAATATAATTAGACAGAATTTTATAGACGGTCGCATACAAAAACTTTTATCAAGGATATTTTCTGTCCACAGTGTTCTATTTTTAGGGACAGAAGTGCGCGCGTAATGTGTTATGGCATCTGGTAATTAGCTGTACAATTTTTGATAATTATTATGTTTGTTGATTGTTATGTACAGTTTTAAATTTAATAAAATATTGTTAAATTAGTATTCGTGAGGAAAAAGTTATCAAAACTCATAAAATATTATGAACATCCATGTTTATAACCAGACTTATGAAGCAAATTACGTTTACTGTGACATACAAAATATTTGTATATACAAAATTCTGTCCACAAATTTGTTCTTGAATGTTTTTTTTCAGAATTTTGTTCATAATTTTGTCCAAAATTTTAGATCGTGACAAGCTAAAAATAGATTCATTGTCATTCTGGCCATTCTGTGGTGGTTATTAAAAAACTAATCCTGTTTGAAACTTCATAACACCGGAGTATATTGATACATCTATTTAAAATTTGTTTCTCTTTAAAAGTTTAAAAGTATCCCTAGCAAATTTCAAATATTGATATTAAAAAGACAAGTGAATAGCGATTTTCTAAATTTGCCATTTAAATCTACGATTATATTACATGTTAGTAATTTTAGCTATTATTGAAACAAATGTAACTATTAGTAACATTTCGAGTTAGTTGCAAAATTATTATAAATTTGTTCTGTTTTGTCCAATTATCTTGAGATTTATTTTAATAATGGCTGTGACGTAACTTTTCCCTAAAGGGCTAAGTGAGTCACGGATACTCCCCAGGGATGTTCTGTAGGGAGGCCGCCAGCTTTTAAACAGTGGAGACGGGCAGGGTTGAAAACCATAAGTATGGTTATATAAAAAAAATAGGAATAAGGGCGCCACGTAATTTTTAACCTAAAATTACGAAAAGGACGGTACTAAACCAAAATACTAAAGATCTTACCTACCGTCACGTTGTTGCCTGAAAATGACTGAGGTTTACGAAATAAAAGAAATAATCTAATAAAATAGAGTTTAATGAAAGCTGCTAATCAAAACGTGCAGAAGGCACGGTAAAAAAAATGTAGAAAAAAATTGTAAATGTACAACAATGTAAATATGAAAATAAAGTGAGCTCTGCAATAATGCAAATAGTAAATATTACCAAAACAATTTGACGGCGCGAAAAAGCCCGTAACCCGATAGACATCTATACGCCTATTGTTGGCCAACCATACGACGCAGGCCATGCACAAGCCAGCTGAGATCGGGCAACGAACAACCCGCGCACGACAAAAATATACGTGTACGATTTTATATGAATCTTGTGTGCTGGGCACAACAATCCATACTAACAATGAAACCTTGAATGCCGTCCAACAAGGACGACTTAATAAAAATTTACATATTACAAATAAATTATTTATGAAGTTCTCCAAAAGAGGATAGAAAACGATGTTATAATTATAGTAGTTTTCAGGAAACAACAATGAAAGATATATAAAAAAAAGTCTGCAAAAACTTATCCAGATCCAAGTGGCGGTGGGTAACAGGAGTGGCGGGAACTGGGCAGCAGCTGAACGTCTGGAGTGCGGACAGTGGCGAACGGCAACACACCAGCTGGAGATGTCCACGAAAGATGACGTGGGAAGTAAGTAATCAGGATCCCCCGAAGGGCCGGACTGCTTCCAAAAACTCGGGTCGTCCTGCCACGAAGTACGTGGTTTTCACAGGACACCACACAAGGATAACGAGTCCACAAAAATTCCGGTACGAACTAATCCGCGTAAAGCGAAACCACTCTGGGTTAAAATATCGCACTCGGAAAATTATTTACTTCCACGTATAAATAAAATATGAAGAGCACGCCGACGGACAACGGTCTCACTGCACGACCAACCCACGAATCTACGAGATATCTCAATATTTGTCAAAACTCAAAAAGAAGGTTCATAGCGGAAAGAGAAAGAAAGAAAGACAGAAAGAAAGAAATTGAATATAAAAAAGAAAGTTAAGAACAGAAGACTCATTCACGACAGTATACTAAGTTTAAAACAATTATTAAGGCCTGCAGAAGAATAAAATAAATTCTAAATACATTATAAACAAACAGTACTGCTCTAATATTGTTATGATTAAATAAAGAAATTTAAAAAATGGAACTGTGATATTATTTATTTAAATTGTTGTGAAGTTAAACTAGTGGCTAGTGTAATTATTACTTTACTGTGCGGACATCTGAAAGTTAATCACGCACGCTCTAAGTTGTCAAAACATTATAAACAATAAACACATGTCGAGCTGTATGTGGTACAATCAGCTTTACTGTGACAACGAATAAATGAATAGGTATGTTACTAAATTGTCTCCAACAATATACTTCATATGATACAATTTTGCAGCTAAGCTTGAACAATATTAACCTACAAAAATGTTATCCAAATGCTAACAATATTGCCATGAAGAGTTTGGAAAGAATTGAACAGAATGAGTAAGAAGGTATACAGGAGGAAATAAAGATTAAAGAAGAGGAAAGAACGAAACGGAACGACAGCCAAAAAGTAACGTAACATGGCACCTGACCTAAGTAAATCTGACATATCATTTCAATTGTTATCAATAGAAAAAATTGGCGTGGTAAAAAAATTGTGGTTTTCTGAAAGTTGATCCAGTTTCAATCAGCCGTCTAATAGCATGATTTATGCTAGGAAGTATCCATCTCTTCTCAGAAAAGTCTTCCGCAATTTTTTGCGGTCTTTTTTTGTTTCAATGATCACTATTCACTTGTTTTTTATATAAATTTTTATGATTTGCTAAGAATAGTTTTCAACCGTTTGGCTTCCAGAGATATAAATTTTAAATCCATATCCAATATACTTCGGAGGGGAGTTATAGAGTTTCAACCAAGATATATAATAGAAGTTAAGAACGTGTGCTTCAAAATTAAAAATTATTGAAAAACAGTTTTCACGACACCATAAAGATTTTCCCGCACTGTGGGAATGTATTAAAAGTGAAAAAATAACCGCTAAACGTAATGGGCATGGTATGTTGTAGTTTGTAGTATTTTTAATATTTAAATATTCTAAATGAATAAATATTCTAAATGAAAAAAAAGTCGAAAAAGTGGTGACACTATAGGTCTAGTTACATAAAACATTATTAGTAGATCACTTTAAATACTCATTGTATTTAAACCATGGCTATTTATTTCAAATAATTGGAATACAAGCGTTGTCAAAGTTAATAACGTAATTATCGTTAACTATGCTTTATGCAACTGGGCCATATCCATTGAAACTTCCAAGTCATCAGTTTTAGTTAAGTGCGGATTTAACACAATCTCTCACTAAAGGATATTGAGTTCCTAATATACTAATTACTGCTGCAATTATTTTGAATGTACTTATAGTATATTCCGTAATTTAACCGCGGTGACCAAGTTTCTGGTTAAGCGTTCCGGTATTTAACCAAAACATAATTTCAGGATCGAGGTTCCATTTCGGAATGTGGTTCCTGAAAGTTTTGGTTACTCTTCGTGACCAAAACGCCCACAATTTTTTTGTGCTTGTTGTGGTCATTTTCTTATTTCTTATAATATAATAAATAAAATTGAATAAACGTGTAATTTTTAATAATATATACTGATATATATATATATATATATATATATATATATATATATATATATATATATATATATATATATATATATATATATATATATATATATATATATAAACTATTATTCACGAAAGATAACTATTCAAGGTCATTTGTGAGCCGTCTGATATAATATTACTTGCAGATAACTTCATTGCATTTCGTTTGCATAGGCGTGCAACATGAAATATTTATGGACACATTTTAACTGAAAAATAAGAATAATTCATTTGAAAATTAGGTTTCTTTCTAAATAATGCCTTTCTGAAAGATTTATGTTCTTCACTTATGTTTTTGCAAAATACAAAAACATAGACTTAACTTATAAACCAAGGAATAATAATTTGATTTAAACGTCAACGCCACTGGGTAAATATTCGCACAGAGAGCAGTGCAGTAGCTAATTAGGTATCTGTAATTCTATGACATATGTCATTATTATTTATAGTCTGTTAGAAAGTAATGCCACTATTTACGTATATCTGTTACACGACATAAATTAAATAGACATAGGTCATATAATCTTTCTCTTTCTAATACAAAATGTTGCTAAGCTACTGCTATGAAGTGATGTGTGTTCTTTCTTCAAACAAATGACCTTGAATAGTCATCTTTCGTGAATAATAGTGTATATATATATATATATAATATTTACATTAGTGTAAAATAGACAAATAGAATTCCGTTGTCACTTATTTCTAATGATGCGGTGGTTCCCTGCTTTACCGGCACAAATTAACCAAGATGTTCCGAATCACAACCACTTTTCAATAACCATAACCTGGCCACGTGAACCACAAGAAAACCATAATTACGGTCGTGGTTAAATTACGGAATATACTATTAATTTTATATTTAGTTTTTACTGTTCTTTCTTATAAATCTATATACAGAGTATTGCTTTTCTACAATGTGTTTATCTTAGAATCCATAATAATTGCAGGATGTTCTCGTATAATTAAACATGTATATTATGTTAATTATTATCTTTCACTGGAATTGCAGAAACAAAAGCAAGATTTGCAAATTAATATTAAAATTATATTTATAATTTATGTTTTGGTTCCCATGACATTGAACAAAGTAATAATGTAATCATATGTAACCATTCACAATTACCAGTTTGTTCGTTTCGTTTCATTTTTCAATGGCAGTAGAAAAAAATGTATTTTGTATAAATGTCATACAGAAAGTTCCTTGCAAAAGATTATATTTCTTGTACATTACCTTAAGGCAGTTGTATGTATTTTATACAAATTACATACAGAAAGTTTCTAACAAAAGATCCTATATTTCCAGTAAAATTATAACATAAACATACTGTCAACTGCACTTGACACTAACACCTTTCAATCAGAATTTTCTTAATGTAGCAGCTGTTTCCAGAGTTACAGCAAAGCTGACTAATATATATGATATTTAATTTCTTTATAATTTTTTAACTCTATGTCCATTTAATATGAAGTATAAAATGCATTCAAATCGTATAGAGAATAAATAATTCTTTAATATTTATAATAACATTAAATGTGAAAAAATGATATTTAACGTCGTTTTTTCAAGAAAAACTGTTAAAATCTTCAAATGAGGGAACTTCCGGTTGACCAATTATAACCAAAATCTAATCAGCTCTTCACATGGATGTAACGAAGAGGAATACGAAAGAATTATAATTTTTGGAATTGTAGTATTAGAGTTATCGCATTAGAAAATTTTGTCACACACAGACACACACACACACACACACACACACACACACACACACACACACACACACACACACACACACACACACACACACACACACACACAGACACACATACATACATACATACATACACACACACACACACACACACACACACACACACACACACACACACACACACACACACACATACATACAGACATCATCGTAAAAATAGTAAAATCGTATTCTAGGGACCCTAAAACGTGCTTATTCATCAAAAACTCACCACTGAATTTTTTGACCAAAGACAATACCTTCCTTACCTAAAGGTGACGGAATGTAAAAAGTTACTAAATATCTGCTTGTTTCGCTCCCTACTGCTAACCTGACGCATCGTCAGCTTTGTCATAAATTGCAGCTACTCCGTGAGCAGATTAAGATAATTTTACCCACGGTGGCGAGAGATAAAAAGCTAAACATTACCAGCTTCAAAATTTATTATAAGATTTAACGTAACGTCGTAAACATAACCATAGGGAATTCTCTAAAATGAAGTATCGACAGCTTGCATATTTTTCAAAAGATATCAATTTTCAGGCTAAAATTATTGTTCATATTCGTTATATTAAAAATTATTAAAAGTTAACTCTGAAATTAAGAATATGAAAACACGTTTACCCTCCATACCGTATATTCAAAAATAATAGAAAATAAAATAGAAAAGTCTAGATGACCGATGCCTGGTCGAACCCGGTCACACGGAATCCTCCTCCACGCCGTGATTACTTCTGGAAAAGAATAAGCACATGATAAATACTCAGTGAGGAGGCAATCATTCACAAAATGTACACGCATCCACCACAATGAATATATTGAGAAATCACACGAGAAATAACACACGTATGCAACAGCATACCCCTCTAAGAGTCGCCTTACAAGAGGCAGCACCAATCAGAGTCCAAGAACAAAAGATAAATACTCTCCCTGCGATTTCATATCTGGGGTAGGGATGAAAGTATCGATGATAGGTATCGATATTTCATATCGGAATCGGTATCGATGTGTAGTATCGATACCACGTCAAATATCGGAAACAAGTATCGATACTAGCAAGTATCGGTATCGGTATCGAAAAAAATTACTAAATACTAAATGCATAGGTTTACAGGTATAAATAATTGCAGAAACGCAGTAAATAATTTATTAAAACCAATCTCCCCCTTTACATTCTCCTAAAATAGCATCTTTTCTATTTTTTCTCCCAATAGCCTATTCCTTTCCTGGCAGACAGTCGCGTCTGCTTTGGAAAATAATCGTCCGCTGGCACCGATGTTGCAACAATTGTAAAATGAATTCTTGCCTGCCTATACAACGGATTAATTTGACAAGTTTAGATCCGAGAAGACCCGAGCCCCGAGTCTAGCGAGCAACTTTAACGACCGAGTATAAAATATCAACTATCAAAAATCAGATGTCACTGTTATCTGTATTACTGCATTTGTAAATTTAGTAGTATTCTGCTTCCACCGATACCGATACTTTCATACAAATACCGATACAAGTAAAAATATCGAAACAAAGTATCGAGTACTAAAATACTTGGTATTGCAAAGAAATTATCGATACTTTACTGGCATCGGTAGTATCGCAACATCCCTAATCTGGGGCTCCCGGGAGCTTGGATTGAAAGCCAAACTGAAACCCACACTCTGCCCGCAATAGTGGAGTGTTAGCGAAAGGTTGGGCAACTCCTAAGCAACAAATTAAAGATGGCAGGCACTTACTGGGAAAGACTACGGCATATACACATAGATAACACATTTGCTAAACCAATCATACAAAGGTAAAAGATCTGTAAAACACAGTACGAGGCAACAATTAGCTCAACTCACTGACGAAGTGTTCAACAGCTCCTCACAAAGACTACACAAATCAATCACTACAATATCGATGTTCTCACACTGAAATCTAACAATAAACTGAAATAAAATACGTGAATACCAGTATCATTAAATGTAGCTCTTATCCAACAGCATCGGTTACATACCCAAATAGTTAATTAGAGACAAAACATAATACATTTAATAAAAACAATCTTACGCAAAATAAATACTCTAACAGTTATACTTTAAACTTGTTTTGTCATTATCATATTTCATTATACGAGGTCTGTTAGAAAAGTATCCTTATTTTTTGCGAAAACCTTTGTGCGCATGCGTGAATTATTTCCCGCCTGTCTATAGCGTCTGTTGCAGGCAAGCAGCATTTGAGTGTAGTAGTGTGTAGTGCTCTAGTCGGGTTTTCATTGTAAGGAAAATGACGGAACGACTGGAGTAGGGCTACTGCAACAAATTTTGCTTGAAACTGGGCGACAACCAGGTGGAAACTATTTGGAAGATTCAGACGGCTTTCGATGACGATGCTATGGGCATCACACAGATTAAGAATTGGTACAATTGGTTTAAAGACGGCCGCACATCGGTGGAGAGCGAGTCACGCTCCGGTCAGCCATCAACATGCAGAAATGACCAGGTCATTGCCAAAGTGAACGCTGTGGTGATGCGGGAGTACTATAGGGATGTCCTCCGACGCCTATGTGATGCTGTGCGGCGCAAGAGATCGGAATTGTAGTCAACAGGAAATTGGCGCCTCCATCACGACAATGCTCCAGTATATTCCTCACACTTGATTCAGACATTTTTGGTGAAGAACAAGACTCCGGTGGTTCAACAGGCACTTTAATCTCCTGATATGGTCCCCTGCGACTTCTGGCTGTTCCCCAAACTCAAAAGGCTATTGAAAAGAGCGAGGTTTCAGACAAAAGAGCAGGACATTATTGCTCCAACGACAGCCGAGCTAAACTCTATTCCGAAAGAGGCTTTCTCGGAATGCTTCCAACAATGGCGGCAACGCTGGGAGAAGTGTGTAGAGTCCCAAGGAGACTACTTTTAAGTTGATTAGGTTTCCAACGCTTTAAGTATGCCAGTTCGAACCCGAGACACCTGTCTTGCCGGGACAGTGCTCTAACCAACTAAGCTATTGGCTGCTCTCCTCTCGATGGCTGACAATTTTTCACAATTTATTTCATATTTACAAACTGTTAACTCATTGTTAATATTAGAATTTGGTCTGGTAGGGCCTTAAGTAAATAATGACTCGTTCACTAGCAGCCGAATTCACAAAACAAGATTAGCACTTAAACCCGATTAAAACAATCAAGTTAAGCTGAACCATATTCACAAAAAAGTTTAATCCTTTATCGGTAATACTTTCTTAAACCGGTTTAGTTTAAAATTTAACCCTACGTATCCATAGCAACAGAATCATTTGGGTGTAAATAAATATTAAACCTATACATAAAACTTTTCGCTTACAAATTTAAGCCATATATTCAAACCTGATGAAATGCAGGATTAACGTGAAAAATTTATAATTGTAATTTTTAATCATCATAGAGGTTTGTTATAATAATAATAATAATAATAATAATAATAATAATAATAATAATAATAATAATAATAATAGTAATAATAATAATAATAATAATAATAATAATAATAGTAATAATAATAATAATAATAATAATAGTAATAATAATAATCTTTATTAAATAGCTTCAGACTAATAGAAATATCATATATAAATACAATTTTTTACCTTTAATTAAATGTACTGTAATTAATACTGTAATACAGGCGGAGAAGGAACGGCAAGAATGAATCATTTCATTTAGAAATAAAAGACGTAAATCAGGGATCATAAAATTATATTTTTGCAAACATACGAACAGGAAATCCAATACCTGCACCATTTTCAATGCCTGAAATGGACGCTGAACCAATAATTCCGACAATTTTTTCATCGAAGTCAGTTATTGTGGCAGTGGCAATCCCACCCCCGGTCTTCAATAATTCTTTGTTTCTCGCGGCATCTTTAAAGTTTTTTTTTTCGTAATACATATATAAATTATTGTAAGAATGATTGAATACTTGCAATAAATTATATTAAAAGTGTACTTAGATTTAGATTTAGAAGTGATTTTTAAATTCTTCCACTTTGCTTTCACTTCTTCTATACTACGGCCATGGGAAGAAACAACATTTATTTTCCTTGTTATTTTTTTCCACAGCCGTAATTTTTTTAATGGTTTGGCCCTAATTTGCCAAATAATAATTTAGTTTTATTATTAACTTCGTCAATCAAAACAGATATTTAATTTTCTGTAAAATTTGGCCTTCGTTCGCGTTTACTCGCCATTTTTATTTTAAGTTTGACGTTTATAAATTAAGCTAAACAAACTCTAATCTAAGTCTATTACCATTTTTTTTGGTGAATATGGTTTAGATTAAGTTCTTAATACCGAGTTAGAAAAAGTTTAGCTAAACCAAAATTTGGATTTAGCTAATCCTATTTTGTGAATTCGGCTGTCAATGTTCATATGAAACAGCGGGAGAAATTTTTGAGGTTGTATATACGTCACAGATACAGTGTGTTAAAAAAACTCGAAGGCTATGAACAGAGAAACGTATGTCTGATCATTATTCAATTCAAAAGTCAAGTTGTCAAGATTGATCTTGAAATGTAATTTTAAGGATAAAAGATAATAAAAAATCTGGTGTGGCCAACACAATACCTCTCGCCATTTAAAGCCCGAGTCACAAAAAAATTAAGTTATTTGGATTAGCGAATTTTATTTTTTTATTGATAGTTTATTCCTTAAAATATAGTTTAATCTAATCCAAGTAACTAACTTTTTTAAACCCCTCAACATGATTAAATACCAATTACAGAGTGGGTTCACATTCACACACATCCATGCCTTAGTTGGATTCGAACACAGAGCCCCGAGAACACTCTTGGCATGAGGCGTTGCTTTAACCACTGAGCCACCGGAACTATAATAAAATGAAGATTAGCTTAAATATTTTTGTGAATCGTTAATTTTTATTAATCTAAATACGTACCTACATATATACTTCTGCTGGAAACTATTGAATTCCTTTTCTATTGTTCTATTTACTTTTTCCTTTTTAAAACGTTACTAATATTATTTTGAAATGATTAGTTCTTTGATTCATTCTAATAATATAATGTCGAAATTATTATTATTTTTTTTATTTGGGGACAATTTTAAGGAATGTTTAATAATTAATGTATCCGTTGGAATATTTTGATGAAAATTGGTATACTTATGTTTTTTGGTACGAGGAATTTACTGGTGAGGTCGTTGAAGGTGTACCGCACACCCATTTTTGGGTATGAGGATGGTGTGTTTAAAAAAGGGTGGAAATTTTTAAAAAATTAAAAATTCTGAAAATTTGTTTTTAAGTAGTTTAAAGGGTGTAGATTTAAGATTTTGAAACCACAGGTCGATATCTCTTTTCGTGTCCGAGCTATTCGGCCTCAAAACTTTGCTCAAAAATGCCCATTTTTGGGTCATATCCCAAAAATGGTCAATTATACACCGCTGGCGATATCACCATTAGATTCTACGAGTAAAATTACATAAGCATACCAATTTTCATAATTTTTGAACAACTATTACAATCTCCAGAAGGAAAAGTTTGAAAATTACCAAAAATCGCAAAAATCTAAGGTGTACCCCTTGCGATTTTTTCAGTTTTTGACAATTTTAAAGAATGTTTAATAATGTATCCGTTGGAATATTTTCATGAAAATTGGTACTTATGTTTTTTGGTACGAAGAATTTACTGGTGAGGTCGTTGAAGGTGTACCGCACACCCATTTTTGGGTATGAGGATGGTGTGTTTAAAAAAGGGTGGAAATTTTAAAAAAATTAAAAATCCTCAAAATTTGTTTTTAAGTAGTTTGAAGGGTGTAGATTTAAGATTTTAAAACCACAGGTCGATATCTCTTTTCGTGTCCGAGATATTCGGCCTCAAAACTTTGCTCAAAAATGCCCATTTTTGGGTCATATCCCAAAAATGGTCAATTATACACCGCTGGCGATATCACCATTAGATTCTACGAGTAAAATTACATAAGCATACCAATTTTCATAATTTTTGAACAACTATTACAATCTCCAGAAGGAAAAGTTTGAAAATTACCAAAAATCGCAAAAATCTAAGGTGTACCCCTTGCGATTTTTTCAGTTTTTGACAATTTTAAAGAATGTTTAATAATGTATCCGTTGGAATATTTTCATGAAAATTGGTACTTATGTTTTTTGGTACGAAGAATTTACTGGTGAGGTCGTTGAAGGTGTACCGCACACCCATTTTTGGGTATGAGGATGGTGTGTTTAAAAAAGGGTGGAAATTTTAAAAAAATTAAAAATCCTCAAAATTTGTTTTTAAGTAGTTTGAAGGGTGTAGATTTAAGATTTTAAAACCACAGGTCGATATCTCTTTTCGTGTCCGAGATATTCGGCCTCAAAACTTTGCTCAAAAATGCCCATTTTTGGGTCATATCCCAAAAATGGTCAATTATACACCGCTGGCGATATCACCATTAGATTCTACGAGTAAAATTACATAAGCATACCAATTTTCATAATTTTTGAACAACTATTACAATCTCCAGAAGGAAAAGTTTGAAAATTACCAAAAATCGCAAAAATCTAAGGTGTACCCCTTGCGATTTTTTCAGTTTTTGACAATTTTAAAGAATGTTTAATAATGTATCCGTTGGAATATTTTCATGAAAATTGGTACTTATGTTTTTTGGTACGAAGAATTTACTGGTGAGGTCGTTGAAGGTGTACCGCACACCCATTTTTGGGTATGAGGATGGTGTGTTTAAAAAAGGGTGGAAATTTTAAAAAAATTAAAAATCCTCAAAATTTGTTTTTAAGTAGTTTGAAGGGTGTAGATTTAAGATTTTAAAACCACAGGTCGATATCTCTTTTCGTGTCCGAGATATTCGGCCTCAAAACTTTGCTCAAAAATGCCCATTTTTGGGTCATATTCCAAAAATGGTCAATTATACACCGCTGGCGATATCACCATTAGATTCTACGAGCAAAATTACATAAGCATACCAATTTTCATAATTTTTGAACAACTATTACAATCTCCAGAAGGAAAAGTTTGAAAATTACCAAAAATCGCAAAAATCTAAGGTGTACCCCTTGCGATTTTTTCAGTTTTTGACAATTTTAAAGAATGTTTAATAATTAATGTATCCGTTGGAATATTTTCATGAAAATTGGTATACTTATGTTTTTTGGTACGAGGAATTTACTGGTGAGGTCGTTGAAGGTGTACCGCACACCCATTTTTGGGTATGAGGATGGTGTGTTTAAAAAAGGGTGGAAATTTTTAAAAAATTAAAAATTCTGAAACTTTGTTTTTAAGTAGTTTGAAGGGTGTAGATTTAAGATTTTAAAACCACAGGTCGATATCTCTTTTCGTGTCGGAGATATTCGGCCTCAAAAATTTGCTCAAAAATGCCCATTTTTGGGTCATATCCCAAAAATGGTCAATTATACACCGCTGGCGATATCACCATTACATTCTACGAGCAAAATTACATAAGCATACCAATTTTCATAATTTTTGAACAACTATTACAATCTCCAGAAGGAAAAGTTTGAAAATTACCAAAAATCGCAAAAAATCTAAGGTGTACCCCTTGCGATTTTTTCAGTTTTTGACAATTTTAGAGAATGTTTAATAATTAATGTATCCGTTGGAATATTTTCATGAAAATTGGTATACTTATGTTTTTTGGTACGAGGAATTTACTGGTGAGGTCGTTGAAGGTGTACCGCACACCCATTTTTGGGTATGAGGATGGTGTGTTTAAAAAAGGGTGGAAATTTTTAAAAAATTAAAAATTCTGAAAATTTGTATTTAAGTAGTTTGAAGGGTGTAGATTTAAGATTTTAAAACCACAGGTCGATATCTCTTTTCGTGACCGAGATATTCGGCCTCAAAACTTTGCTCAAAAATGCCCATTTTTGGGTCATATCCCAAAAATGGTCAATTATACACCGCTGGCGATATCACCATTACATTCTACGAGCAAAATTACATAAGCATACCAATTTTCATAATTCTTGAACAAATATTACAATCTCCAGAAGGAAAAGTTTGAAAATTACCAAAAATCGCAAAAAATCTAAGGTGTACCCCTTGCGATTTTTTCAGTTTTTGACAATTTTAAAGAATGTTTAATAATTAATGTATCCGTTGGAATATTTTCATGAAAATTGGTATACTTATGTTTTTTGGTACGAGGAATTTACTGGTGAGGTCGTTGAAGGTGTACCGCACACCCATTTTTGGGTATGAGGATGGTGTGTTTAAAAAAGGGTGGAAATTTTTAAAAAATTAAAAATTCTGAAAATTTGTATTTAAGTAGTTTGAAGGGTGTAGATTTAAGATTTTAAAACCACAGGTCGATATCTCTTTTCGTGTCGGAGATATTCGGCCTCAAAAATTTGCTCAAAAATGCCCATTTTTGGGTCATATCCCAAAAATGGTCAATTATACACCGCTGGCGATATCACCATTACATTCTACGAGCAAAATTACATAAGCATACCAATTTTCATAATTTTTGAACAACTATTACAATCTCCAGAAGGAAAAGTTTGAAAATTACCAAAAATCGCAAAAAATCTAAGGTGTACCCCTTGCGATTTTTTCAGTTTTTGACAATTTTAGAGAATGTTTAATAATTAATGTATCCGTTGGAATATTTTCATGAAAATTGGTATACTTATGTTTTTTGGTACGAGGAATTTACTGGTGAGGTCGTTGAAGGTGTACCGCACACCCATTTTTGGGTATGAGGATGGTGTGTTTAAAAAAGGGTGGAAATTTTTAAAAAATTAAAAATTCTGAAACTTTGTTTTTAAGTAGTTTGAAGGGTGTAGATTTAAGATTTTAAAACCACAGGTCGATATCTCTTTTCGTGACCGAGATATTCGGCCTCAAAACTTTGCTCAAAAATGCCCATTTTTGGGTCATATCCCAAAAATGGTCAATTATACACCGCTGGCGATATCACCATTACATTCTACGAGCAAAATTACATAAGCATACCAATTTTCATAATTCTTGAACAACTATTACAATCTCCAGAAGGAAAAGTCTGAAAATGGCCAAAAATCGCAAAAATCTAAGGTGTACCCCTTGCGATTTTTTCAGTTTTTGACAATTTTAAAGAATGTTTAATAATTAATGTATCCGTTGGAATATTTTCATGAAAATTGGTATACTTATGTTTTTTGGTACGAGGAATTTACTGGTGAGGTCGTTGAAGGTGTACCGCACACCCATTTTTGGGTATGAGGATGGTGTGTTTAAAAAAGGGTGGAAATTTTTAAAAAATTAAAAATTCTGAAAATTTGTATTTAAGTAGTTTGAAGGGTGTAGATTTAAGATTTTAAAACCACAGGTCGATATCTCTTTTCGTGTCGGAGATATTCGGCCTCAAAAATTTGCTCAAAAATGCCCATTTTTGGGTCATATCCCAAAAATGGTCAATTATACACCGCTGGCGATATCACCATTACATTCTACGAGCAAAATTACATAAGCATACCAATTTTCATAATTTTTGAACAACTATTACAATCTCCAGAAGGAAAAGTTTGAAAATTACCAAAAATCGCAAAAAATCTAAGGTGTACCCCTTGCGATTTTTTCAGTTTTTGACAATTTTGGAGAATGTTTAATAATTAATGTATCCGTTGGAATATTTTCATGAAAATTGGTATACTTATGTTTTTTGGTACGAGGAATTTACTGGTGAGGTCGTTGAAGGTGTACCGCACACCCATTTTTGGGTATGAGGATGGTGTGTTTAAAAAAGGGTGGAAATTTTTTAAAAATTAAAAATTCTGAAACTTTGTTTTTAAGTAGTTTGAAGGGTGTAGATTTAAGATTTTAAAACCACAGGTCGATATCTCTTTTCGTGACCGAGATATTCGGCCTCAAAACTTTGCTCAAAAATGCCCATTTTTGGGTCATATCCCAAAAATGGTCAATTGTACACCGCTGGCGATATCACCATTAGATTCTACGAGCAAAATTACATAAGCATACCAATTTTCATAATTTTTGAACAACTATTACAATCTCCAGAAGGAAAAGTTTGAAAATTACCAAAAATCGCAAAAATCTAAGGTGTACCCCTTGCGATTTTTTCAGTTTTTGACAATTTTAAAGAATGTTTAATAATTAATGTATCCGTTGGAATATTTTCATGAAAATTGGTACTTATGTTTTTTGGTACGAAGAATTTACTGGTGAGGTCGTTGAAGGTGTACCGCACACCCATTTTTGGGTATGAGGATGGTGTGTTTAAAAAAGGGTGGAAATTTTTTAAAAATTAAAAATTCTGAAAATTTGTATTTAAGTAGTTTGAAGGGTGTAGATTTAAGATTTTAAAACCACAGGTCGATATCTCTTTTCGTGACCGAGATATTCGGCCTCAAAACTTTGCTCAAAAATGCCCATTTTTGGGTCATATCCCAAAAATGGTCAATTATACACCGCTGGCGATATCACCATTACATTCTACGAGCAAAATTACATAAGCATACCAATTTTCATAATTCTTGAACAAATATTACAATCTCCAGAAGGAAAAGTTTGAAAATTACCAAAAATCGCAAAAAATCTAAGGTGTACCCCTTGCGATTTTTTCAGTTTTTGACAATTTTAAAGAATGTTTAATAATTAATGTATCCGTTGGAATATTTTCATGAAAATTGGTATACTTATGTTTTTTGGTACGAGGAATTTACTGCTGAGGTCGTTGAAGGTGTACCGCACACCCATTTTTGGATATGAGGATGGTGTGTTTAAAAAAGGGTGGAAATTTTTAAAAAATTAAAAATTCTGAAAATTTGTATTTAAGTAGTTTGAAGGGTGTAGATTTAAGGTTTTAAAACCACAGGTCGATATCTCTTTTCGTGTCCGAGATATTCGGCCTCAAAAATTTGCTCAAAAATGCCCATTTTTGGGTCATATCCCAAAAATGGTCAATTATACACCGCTGGCGATATCACCATTAGATTCTACGAGCAAAATTAGATAAGCATACCAATTTTCATAATTTTTGAACAACTATTACAATCTCCAGAAGGAAAAGTCTGAAAATGGCCAAAAATCGCAAAAAATCTAAGGTGTACCCCTTGCGATTTTTTCAGTTTTTGACAATTTTAAAGAATGTTTAATAATTAATGTATCCGTTGGAATATTTTCATGAAAATTGGTATACTTATGTTTTTTGGTACGAGGAATTTACTGGTGAGGTCGTTGAAGGTGTACCGCACACCCATTTTTGGGTATGAGGATAGGGTGTTTAAAAAAGAGTGGAAATTTTTAAAAAATTAAAAATTCAAAAAAATTGTATTTAGTAGTTTGAAGAGTGTAGATTTAAGATTTTAAAACCACAGAAATGTACAAATGGTTACAAATATATTCACAAATTGAGTAAGTAAATGTTATTGTAGAAGGCGCAAAATATAAAAAATAGTATAAAGAACTCATTTTATAAGACTTTCTTTCGCAGTTGTCAATTAGAAAACTCGCTAAACGCAGTGGTAGCTTGGCAACCCCACATCTAATCATGTGACGATTAATAATATCCTCAGCAGTTATACGACGTTAAAAGTGAAAGATTGTTCAGGCATCGAGAGGATAGCAGCCAATAGCTTAGTTGGTTAGAGCAAGATAGGTGTCTCGGGTTCGAATCCCGATGGCTGACAATTTTTCACAATTTATTTCATATCCTTGTATTTGTTTAATTTTTATATTTTTTGTATTTTTCACTTTATATTTTTAACTTATTTTAATGTATCTTTTTTCCTGTCCAGTCAATAGGTTTCCCCCTGTTGGACAGTGTATTTGTTAATAAATAAATAAATAAGTAAATAAATATATTTGTTAAAAATGTGCATCGCAAACAAACTTCTCTGGCGAGCTCTTTAGAGTTACACAAACAAAATTTTGAAGTACTCTGCTGAATTTTCCATTTTATTAGCTTACACAAGTATGCAAAACATCTTTATTAGAAAACTGATAAAAATAAAAGTAGACTGCAAAGGTTTGCGATTTGTGTAACGTATCATCTTATGAGGAATACAAAATGTGAGTTTAACAGGAATATAAATATATCATGAGTTTATATTCTACTAACAGAAATGGAGAATATATTTTTGTACTCATTTATTAAAGTTAAAGTTAAATATCGAATTTAATTATTAATTTCAATTAATTCAACTGTTAAAAATATCTGATGTGACCAACACACTAGCTTTGTTCGTTTCATTATGTTGCGTTTTACCGCAATGTGCCGTATTAGTTGCCACTGCATTTTGAAATTTACTGTTTGTCGTCGCGGTAATAAATTAAATTACCAAAAAATATTATTATGTCGTTATATTCAAAGACATTTATAGTATGTTCCGTAACGCAACCGATTCGACCAGATTTACGATTTTGTGTTCCACAAGCCCTGAAATTATTTACCGGTTTCTTTTTGGAACGCGGTTCCTGAAAGAAGTTGGTAAAAAGTCGGACCACGGCAACTACGGAATAATCCTGGTTTCTCTGTTATTTTTACCCCCACTACCGCTACTTTCAAACATCGTCATATCATAACAGAATTAAACGATATCCGTCAAATTTATAAACCGCATTTTTAGTGGTGTTACTAATAATTATTATAGAAGTATGAAAACATTATTTATATTTGATATATTCTTTTTTCTTTTGGTTAATTTTTATTTTTGTTACGTTGTGTTAATTTTAAATGTCATATGATTCAATGTCAATCTGTCCCGAAATGGATAAAAATATTTAGGAACCATAGTGTACCCGGAATCAAGATACTGGTTTTTTGGTTGACATACGAAACATACTATTATAATGGGGTCCGGCACTCATTTTTATTTTATTTTTTTCTAAAAGATTGAATAAAATGATGAATTTTAGCATTTGTTTTAATTTTTTAATTAATTTTGTGTGACGCCATATCTTCAATTTTTCTTCGCCTACTGACTAAAGTTGTCAATGTCATTAATTCTGCCAAAAATGATGTCAAGGTGGGTTAACTAGTGGCAGTTTTTACTTTTAGAAAACTATAGTTGTTCCTTGTCAATTGAGAAATCCGTTATAAAGATTTTAAATAAATATGTTTGATTTTAATAAAAATGATGTGTTTCATACATTTTCATGTGAAATAGAACAATATATATATATATATATATATATATATATATATATATATATATATATATATATATATATATAAATTTTATTTCCACAAGTTTTGAATAACATAAAATTATATTCATTTTGCTTGATAGACTGTAACAAAATTGAAGTTATGACGACATATAGTTCTAGTGCTAATCGTTTAAAATTAATTTAAAATTAATCATATTTTCATATGATAAAATATATACAACTTTTTTTTAATACCAGCCTCCATTATAAAGATATTCAATATTTAATATATTACCATTATTTTAATTATTTATTAATTGTTGCGAAATGAATTTACATTATTACAAATCATAATTAATATGATAATGGACACGTTCAGCAGGACCTAGCACATCTAGCGGTCTAGCGGGATGTGATGTCACAGTGTAGGGTCAAATTGACAACAAACTGTCATATGTCATTTTTAAGCATATCAGGTGTTATTTCTTTGCTGCATTGCAAAATATAAGCGTTTTTCTCATACTAACTCAGTGATAAATCAAATTTGAATAAATCTCGTCAAGAAACAGGCGTAATCGATTACATTCCTCATCCTTGATTTAAAAATATGAGGTTATTTCCGCTGCTTTATACTTGAGAAAATTTAGCTAGCCGTGTCTGCCTTTTTATTTAATGGTCTAAAACTGTCATTTATGACAGGCAGAAGAAATTTCATATACTGTGACTATAAAGTAAGGACCTTGATAAGGATTCATTAATTGCAAAGGATTAGTTTCACATAAACATGAATTTTTCAAAATATATTCCAAAAGTTTAGTACAGAGCACTGGGAATCTATTTACAACAAAATGTACACAAAATTTATAAGTAATAAATTTTTTAAAACGATAAGTGTGTAATCTTTGAATATACATAGTTCAATTTTTCATTTTGTTGTTTTCTTATTCGTCGTGTAACACTGGATAAAATAAGCATTATTCTAATTGTATTTAATGCATCCATTCTGACTTTATAGTCGTGAAACTTTATATTCATTCTGTCAATCTTCATGAATGACATTACTAGACAAGGATAGCATTAATCTAGCAATTTAGAGAAGACTATTTCACTCATAAATATATAAGCCAATCCAAATTCAGGATTTTACCTAGTTACCAAGTTTCATTTCGACAAAACACCGTCACAACAAAATTTTCCCACTTTTTAACCCAATAAGATGTCGTATTTTTACAAGTAAGTGAGTTTTGATAAGCGAAAATTTTTTGACGTTTTAGAAATATATTGTTTACATACTTGTCAAAGTCTGTATATTTTCAATGTTATCAGTTTTTAATAAAAATGAGTCGATTCGAACAGGAATCTATTTTAAACGTTGAAAAAGCAAACTGCAACATAATACCTCTAAACACAACAAAAATTACAAGATTTGTCAAGAAAAAAATTATATAGATGATTACCTGATTTTTATTTTGGAAATAGTCATCCGAATACCATTCGTGGTTAAATTTTATCCTGGAAAAATTTTCCGATTGCTTTACTCGAGCCTGTTGCTAATTTATCTCGCGACAATTTCCTTCGCAATATCCTAAGACTAGTAACATGTCCGTTTGTTCCGCATAAGAATAAGCCATGATTATTATTATTGTTATTATTATTATGGTTAGAAGATTAGTAATCTTATCTTACTCCTAAGCAACTTGGCAGGATTGACACCTTATAAACAATTGTTACTGCTATGAAAATGAGATATTTGTCAAATAAATGGACTGCTAGATAAAATTTAATTGAAAATTTTCAGGGTGCAGTCACTCAGGTTTTATTTTTTTCTGCGTGAACCGTGACAGATATCACAAATTAAACAGTTTACTATTGAATGTATCTTTATGAAAAAAAAATTATTTTACGTTATCGGCGTTGCCATTAAAAAGTTACTGTCTCATCAATGTCGTGACATTCAAGTTTCTTGCACTAGCGGTTCACTAATAATAGCAAATATCATCTTAAAAGATGACTTATATCCATATGAAGTGTCATACCAAATTTCATCCAAATCGAACCAACCGTTCTGTTATTATAAGCAAAATTATTTTTTTTTAGAAGAACTTTGAAGCAGAATACTGGCTAAACGGTATAAGTTCGGATAAGGGTAAGTTTAGTTAAAGTATCTTATTTTAGCCTCAGGAATCTGTGGTTAAGCCATGTCCCCCTATTTCCAAGACATCCTGTATACAGTATATTCAAAAAAATTCCAACTTAGAGTAGGCTATGAAGAGAGAAACGTATGTCTGATCATTATTCAATTCAAAAGTCAAGTTGTGAAAATCCGTATCCAAGTAATCAACAATAAGTTTCAATAACAGAACAAATAATAATTCATTTTATTTTGATGCAAACAAAATGAATTTTATACTGATTTATATGCTGAAATTTATGATCTACATTTTCTTATTAAGGGTATTTACTGAAACTATTTGGCAAACAACGCGAAAGTGGACACTGTTGTTGTAGTAGTTATTACTAGTAAACGTGCATAATGTAAGTAGATAGTTTATTTATTTATAAAACAATCTATCATAATGCCTAACAATATTTATTTACAAAGATGACTATACTTATTAAAAATTACTATGTTTACAATATTACAACATTTTTCTCTTTTTAATATAATACAAAGTCTTTCAATCGAGGTGGTAAATTTTGTAAGGGAGCTGGTGCCACTGGATCTTCAACGTCAGACGTTGCAGCTGGACACTCTTCAGTAGCTTCATCACCATTGGGGTTGACCGTTGTTTTTTCCGGCTGGATGTCCAAATTTGCTGACAAACTTTGGGTATTATATTTATTGTGTACTGTATTGTCATTATTTGTTGTTACATTAGGCGGTTGAGGATTCAAATTTGGTGCTATCATTCCTGGTTTTATATTTACCGCATTTCTTCTATAAGACGATCCTTCTACATTTACTAAATAAGAATTATCGGGATATTTCTTTTAAACTATTCCCTTTGACCATGTGTCTAGTAGGTATGTGTTTAGTAGGTGTGTAGGCTGATATCAATAACATTTTAGTTTGGACTTTAACCTCTAAGTTGTTTTTCAATTACAGTAAATGCAAAATCATGAGCTATTTTGTTAAGAAGTCTGTTTACACCATTGATTACAAAATGGATACCCATGATCTTGAAAGAGTTACTCAATTCAAAGATCTTGGAGTCATATTCGATGAAAAACTAAAATTTGCCACTTACATAATTCATACTGTCAAATCATCATACAGAAGTCTGGGTTTTATAATCCGAAGTACTCAGTTCTTCACTAATATTTATACTTTGAAGAAGCTATATTTCTCTTTTCTGAGAACAAAACTTGAATATTGTTTGCAAGTTTGGAGTCCAATCTATAATAAATACCAATATATACTTGAGTCCGTTCAACGAAAATTTGTGAAATTTTGTTATTACAAACTTCATAAACGGTATCCCAGTTTTGAAACTGACTACAATATCTTACTTGCAAAAATTAATAGAGTCCCACTCAATATCTTTATTTTTGTATAAGGTTTTACATTGCATCGTGAATGATCCAGTTATACTCGCGAAAAATTCTTGTATTAAAAAAACCTTTCATTGCAGTATAGCGCTTATTAACTATGAGTTAAAATGTTAATACCCATCCACATTACATTGACACCGTTTTTGGCTCGTTCGTAAAGTTTAAGAACGTAGTATATTGTTACTATGAGTTGTAATGCTTCAAATAATTATTTTGTTATATGTGTGCTATGAAAACCAATATTATCTGAGTTTATTTTATTATTACATTGCTACTTGTAATTAAGATATTTTTTATTGCTTTCTTGTATAATCTACCTGTAATTGGGAAATTACATCCTGTAGGTCAGATTGATAATAAATAAATAAAATAACGGGTTGTCCTATTATCAAATCAGGATAATTCTTACACTTTTTGTCGTAATATCACTTTGTTTTGTTTCTATTCTCTTTAATTTAGTTAGAATATCATTAAGTACTTTGGGTTTCCGTGTTGAACATTTATGTAACGAATGTCGTGCACCACCCAGTATCTAATGCTGATTACTTTCGGTTATCTCTGCTGCTGCTGCTGCGTATCTAAAGTATTAGATGTTTTAGCTCCACATTATTAATTAAGAATTTGAATTTTCAAACCGTTAAATGTACAAATTTTTAATTTATTAATTTACAATGAAAAGAAAAGTCAAAAATAAAATGATTTCTAGTTTAATATTACGTTTTCCAATATTAAATAAAATTATAATTGATGAAGTTTAGGATCAGGGATATTTTAATTAACGAAGAAAGATTTTATGTCTGTCGGTATTGCTACTTTCCATCTACGGTTTGTACTCGGGTTTGTATTACTAAGCCCATACGCTTTGTATGGACGCGGCAGTAACCGTACACTTATGGACCTAATTGGAACTTGAATCCAAGACCTATGTTTCATAGAATGCTCTACCAATAGATAAGATCCCAGTGAAGTTAATTTTTCACACATTATTATGAATTTGATAGTAAATCTAAGCAATTTCTTCGTTAACTATTTTTTTACCCTAAAGCATCTTTTTACAATTTAAATCAATGCAACAATATAACAGAATCTTATTTTATCTGAACATTACATCTTTTTTATTTCATAAATCCCTGCTTTGAATAGTGAAATTCTGAAAGGCTTCTTTCAAGGTGTTTCCTTTTCAGATTTCATGTTCTTACAATGTCCAGCACTTTGTACGTCGAAATTCCTGCTGAAAACTTTCCTGAAATTGATTTATTATGAAAAATGTATAAACAAATTTGATTCTTCCTATGTGGCATTGTTGTATGAGGTTATGAAAAGTTGTATAGAGTATGAAACATGCATGTTGCCAGTGGTGGCGGTGGGGGCGGTCCTGGTGGGGGCAGAGCGCGACGGCGCGAGCTTCTCTTGCCAGTCAGTCCCAGTCGGTCTCGGCACGGTCACGTCGCGTCGCTCGCCGTCTCCGACAACATGCGCTCCGCATCTCCAGTGTTGTGAAACCGAACACCAGTACGACCTTCCACCAAATTTTTCACTCTTGTTGTTGTTCCTTTAGTGTAAATATTTTACAGGGTATTTCCACCGAGACTTTTGTGTAGTTATAAATAGAAGTTTGTAGTGTGTGAAGTCCCTCCACAGGGCAGAAGATTGCGGTGCTTATTAGTTCGACCTTGGGGATCGCATTGGATCGCATCACATTACATCGCGTGTGTGTGTAGTGTGCTTTGTGTGTGTGTTTGTGCGCGGACACTTTTATACCAACTGAATCTAATATATATAAAGCAGTGGGTCAATCGATGTGCGGAGCGGCGTCGGCGGCGGCGACCAGCGGCAGCAGCGGAGGCAGAGGTAGCAGCAGCGGCAGCAGAGCCGCAGCCATGTGAGTGTCCGGCTCCACGTCCGCCACGATGCAGTGCAGCATGCAGTGAACCGGCGCGTGTACGCATATACTCCTCACTCTTCCCTTTTGCCCTACCCCGCTCCCCCCAAACCCCTACCTTCCACTCCACATCCACGTGGCCCTTCCGCTTCCACCAGACCCATCCTGTCAACATAATCGATAGCTTGAACTGGCGAATGAGGCAACAGATGTCAAATGCACCTCCTCAAGAACTGTTGCTCGCACATCAACTAATTTGCCATGACGGAAAGTTTCTTTTATCTAGTGATGAAATCCTGGGGAATGATGTATTATTTCTCTTGAGTGGGTAAATAAAAGCATTCACGCTGGTGGGGGGCAACGTGTTCAAGTGCTGCTTGCCCTGGTGCGGCTCAGCCGAGCCCAAGGTCGACCCGACCGCCGCACCCTCACCTCCACCAACCGAACAAGAAATCCTCGAAAGCCCACCAAAGAAATACCCCCAGGTCCCATCGCCCCACCTTCAGGATATCCAAGAGGAGGATCAGGAGTCTAACGCTGAAGAAGAGGACGACGCTTGTATTGTTTCTAGCTATAACACTTACTACTACGGGAAGAAGCGTGGTAGGAACGCTTTGGCTCAGAGTCCGTCTCCGACTTTTTCGTCTCGCGTTAGTAAGAACCGCAAAAGCAGCGGCAAGGCTCGCGCTCGGTCTGTGACTAGCACTACCAGTGCAAGTAGTGAGGCTGTCGCTCCCGCCGCCGCCGCCGTCGTCGGCGTCGCCGTGCCCAAGATGCAGGCCGAGCAGGGCAGCATCGGAGAGCTGCAGAAGTACCACAACCGATATCTGCGCAACCGCCGACACACACTAGCCAATGTTCGGTGAGTGTCAACGGTATCACTCTCATCGTGTCACCCATCTGCCATTCTCGGCACACACTCTTCATAACTTATTTATTTAGTTAATTTCAGTTCCGCGGAATCTGCTCTTACACTTATCTTTTTCATTAGCTATAATAACAATACAAAAACGTAAGCATGAGTATGATGTAACAACAAACATAAATGACAACAAAAAGAAAAATCCATGCAGAAATTTGTCTAAGCGATGAACATAAGAGAGGTGATTTTTTTATACCTATTGTGGTAATCCTGCAGCCTGCTACCCCAGACCAAATTATACCTTTGTCATTTCTGTGCCATAATTTAAAATGTAACTGTCCTGTAATCTGTCAATCTGGAGTAACTGCTTGAAAAAGAGGCGTGTGTGTGTGCTCTTCGTCATTATGAATATAATAACGGCATTGTGACTTCCGTTGGACGTAAAAATAGCCCTACCTAGTGCAATACGGGAGAGCACATTATCGTGATTTAGTGATGGAGAATCCAGTTGTCGGAAGGCTCGTGCTCTTTACATAACCTGAGGTAGGATTCTGTAACTCGTCCGCAGGCACCGGACAGCTAAATGAATGTGCCAAAACACTATCATAGTTCCCGGAAGCAAACTGTAGAGGCGCGACTGCTTAAATTTTAAGAAAATGGATTAAGTTACCTTTGAGTTCAAAACATTTTGCAATATTTTGAATTGCAAAGGCACATAAGTCATCACACATGTCATTGAACGTACGCTTTAACATCTTTAATTATTTGGTAATTCAATTTGTAATAGTTTATAGTTTTAGTTATAGAGCCAGTAGTAATTTATTTCGTGATTTCTCCAGTTTTAAAGTGAATTAACTGTGTTTATTTTTTGACGTAATATGGAATTGAAACTCAATAAGCTAATGAATATTCGTTGTGCTGTTCGATATAAAATGCAGTGCAAAGAAGCAAATAGACGTTTACTGTTATATTTCATGATGAAATGTCGTACCACTGCCAATATCCTTTTACCTTAGTACCTTTACATATAAACAAATATTAAAATAGAAGTGTATGTCTGTCTGACAAATAATTTTAAATTTATTAATTTTTATTTATTATAGTTATTGTATTGTGATTATTTAACATATATGTATGGTCTTATACAAGGTCTTATATTTAATTTTCTTATTGTCTTTTATTTTAAAAATTCAAAATTTCAATTTATCTATAAATGACATGTCTCCTATGTCACAAACTACCAAGCCGACCAAGCCATCACAGTATGCGTTAGTTCATGGAAGCAATCCGTAGATGTCACTATTTTGTATTTCGAAAAATACATTAACTGTTCTGTCTGTAGTTGAGGTGATCCGTGCTCGTCCGTTATCAAAAGGAACCGTTATTACTATAGCAACGTATTCTTTATAACATGATTAGCATATTTACGTCATAGTTGTCAAATAAAATGTCATTTTCGGTTGTAACCGTAGTGATAACGGTACCGTTTAATAACGCACGAGTTACAGAATCCTACCCCAGATCTGTGGAGGAAGGCCGCTTGATCCAAAGCTGACCCAGTGGGTTTTATTTGGATTTTTGCGTTTCATTCATTCAAATATACTTAATAAGCTATTATTTAAATTCATTTAACTGTCAAAACGATTTTCTTTTTTGCATTAGTTTATCTTTCACTTTTTTGCACTAATGCAAAAAGTTATCACATCAGCCAATCTGCGATAGCTTGGTACTTTTTCATATTTACTGCAAAAAAAGTGGTAACTTACTTCCAATATGATTCATTATATTATGTTGTAAACGTAGAATTGCAACCGAATTAGAAAAAACCTAGTATGTGATTCGTTGCAAACTCGTGTTTTTCGCAAATAACATCTTCACATCTAGTGCGAAAATCACAATCATTTGGAACTAAACACAAAAATAGCAGTTTTAAAAAAAGGCCAGGTGGAGTTCTCATTACTTTTGGGGCAGACCAGATATATAAATTCATGCACATGATATGTTAGATTCATACAAAAAAAATCTGATGTGGCCAGTACATTACCTTCCGTCAGTTTTATGCACTGAACTCAATATACTACTGCAATGCGCCGTCAGCTTCATATTATGCGAAGAGAGAAAGTATGACGTGTGGTTTTTCCGTCTTTGTTTTATACATTCTGAGTTAAAAAATTATTCTCATAGACAAATGTGAAATAGTTATTGTCCATCGTGCACATTCAATACTATTATTTTTATTCTTATTGTCGATATACTTCCATTTTCCCTTATATTGGAGTCAAAACGGTTGGAAACATGATTTATTTCAAAAATCTACAATAAACTGTCATAAATAAATGTCTACATTTTGAAATTAATTTCTATAATTTGAAGTAAAAATGTGATTACCTGAAGAAAGAAATATTCAAGAATGGCCTCCATTTAGATTTACAACTATTTATTCAGGAACTCTTTACCATATGCGATTTAATTTTTATATTAATTTTTTGGCATTGATATGTGGGATTATTATAATTTTGTTTTATTTTTTATTAAATTTTTATACAGAATGTAGCGCTGATGTGCCAGTGCGTAAAGGATGGAAAACCCCTGTGTTCCTATCGCTCTCGGCCTGTTTCGTTACTATTGGAATCTCGCATCATGACGCATTCCAATAATACAATATTGAGTTCAGTGATTTTATGTATTTTGTACAAATTTCATACAGAAAATTCTATGCAATAGATTCTATTTCTTGTATATTACCTTCCGGCAGTTGTATGTATTTTATATAAATTCCATATAGAAAGTTTGTAGCAAAATATCTTCTATTTCCAGTAAAATTATTACACAAACATTGTCAATTGCACTTGACACTGACATCTTTCAATCAGAGATTTCTTAATATAGTAGCGGGCTACTTTATGAAATTTAATTTCTTTATAATTTTTTAACTTTATCCATATAATATAAAGTATAAAATGCAGTCGAATCGTATAGAGAATAAAATATTCTTTAATATTTATAAAATCATTAAATGTGAAAAAATGATATTTAACATAGTTTTTTCAGGAAAAACTGTTAAAATCTTCAAATAAGGGTACTTCCGGTTGACCAGTTATAACCAATATCTAATCAGCTCTTTATATGGATGTAACGAAGAAGAATACGAAAGAATTATAATTTTTTAAATTGTAGTATTAGAGTTATCGCAGACGAAAGTTTTGTTACACAAACATACTATGTCAATTGCACTTGACACTGACATTGTTCAATCAGAGATTTCTTAATATAGAAGCTGGCTACTTTATGAAATTTAATTTCTTTATAATTTTTTTAACTTTATCCATTTAATATAAAGTATAAAATGCAGTCGAATCGTATAGAGAATAAAATATTCTTTAATATTTATAAAAACATTAAATGGGAAAAAATGATTTTTAACATCGTTCTTTCAAGAAAAACTGTTAAAATCTTCAAATGAGGGTACTTTCGGTTGACCATTTATAACCAAAATCTAATCAGCTATTCACATGGATGTAACGAAGAGGAATACGAAAGATTTATAATTTTTGGAATTGTAGTATTAGAGTTATCGCATTAGAAAATTTTGTCACACACACACACACACACACACACACACACACACACACACACACACACACACACACACACACACACACACACACACACACACACACACACACACACACACACACACACACACACACACACACACACACACACACACACACACACACACACACACACACACACACACACACACACACACACACACACACACACACACACACACACACACACACACACACACACACACACACACGGCGTACGAGAAATGTCTTTATATGGATGTAACGAAGAAGAATACGAAAGAATTATAATTTTTTAAATTGTAGTATTAGAGTTATCGCAGACGAAAGTTTTGTTACACACACACACACACACACACACACACACACACACACACACACACACACACACACACACGCACGCACACACACACACATACCGACGTAAAAATAGTAAAATCGTATTCTAGGGACCCTAAAACATGCTTATTGATTAAAAACTCATCATCGAATTTTTTGACCTAAGACAATACATTCCTTACCTAAAGGTGACGCAAGGTAAAAAGTTAATATCTTTAAATGGTCAGGTTTAAGTTAAAAAAATTTAAACAAATGAACATTACTACGACACAGGTCTAACGCCGGCCAGGGCAAATAGTGGCACACCAGCCAGAATCAGAATTAATCCTAATTTGGAATTCCGGCCTATTTTATGGCATTTACCCGGTTGCCGGGCCTGCTACGATTTATAATCTTATTGGAGAGATAAGAATGTTAGTGGATAAGACCGTACGATCTAAATGAGTAAAGTGGTGAGATGCAAATTTACTTAAATTCTGTATGAATCTTATACATCTATTTTGTACTACCTGTATTCGTTTTATGTCATACGTAGATAGACCGCGTTCGAAGACAATGTTGCAATAGATGAATAAAGGCACTACAAGAGAATCAGCTAATATTACTCGTAATTTATTTGTCGTGGAGAGTAAAAAACGATTCATAAATAATTTTTAAGGCTAAGTAAGGTTTTTAATTAGAATGTGACGCTCTGAGAATTGTAGGACTCAGTTAATTTAATTATTGTATTAATAATTTAAACAAAAAATAATGTTTTTATAAGGTGGGTCGAAATTTTTAATTTACAAGATCAAACGTGTTTTAATGCAAAATAAGATAATATAGAGTTCTTTACAATGAAGCAAATTTAACAAATTCTTAAAAAAATAAAATCAATATTTTATGACGAAAATGCGTATGTACGTTCTAAAAGCGTAGAATTGCCCCTTCTAGTAGGCTTTATGATGCGAGATGCGAGCATAAGTAATAACTACAGAAACAGACAATCTGAAAATACAATGTTGCATTAAATTAAAATACATGACTGAGCAACAATATAATTATTCTATTGAACTGCTCAAAATAAAATGTATAATAATTAAATGTTAATTAAATCGCGCTCCTCACAAAATACGGCAACCCTAATCATATGTAGGTACTTTTAATATAAACAAATATGCAATGTCTATTCATTATATACTTTTCTATTTCTTTATTTCTATATAACAGTAAAATCGATAATTGTGAAAGTTTTGAGAACAACGTGATCATAAAATGATTAGAATAAACTGCGGCATATTAAAGAAAATACAACACCGAAGATAATGTAATATAATAACAGTACATAACATAATTTACTCATTCTGACACTTCAGCTATTTCGTACTTAGTAATAGATAGTATGTAATAAATTTTTGATTAAAATAGAAGAAAATATTACCAATAATTATTATAAATACAATGATACATTGAAATGAAAAAATAAAATTATGATTTTATTTTTAAAAATGGATACAGTCCATAAATGAAAG
Source organism: Harpalus rubripes (assembly GCA_963082715.1). Taxonomy (NCBI): domain Eukaryota; kingdom Metazoa; phylum Arthropoda; class Insecta; order Coleoptera; family Carabidae; genus Harpalus; species Harpalus rubripes. The sequence continues at coordinate 99,761,709 of OY720448.1, read as the reverse complement.
GGGGGTCAGTCGACCCTTTCGACCCCCTTTGTGGGCGCCTATGGTTACATACATCAACAGTTTCTGAGATTTGTTTGTTTGAAATTATATTGCATTTCGAATGCAGTCTTAAAAGTACTCCAAGATTTTTATTTTATTATCCATGAAAATACGATAATAAAATCCTGACGAATAATTTCAATTTCGAACAGCATAACCGCAGATTTATTTTCATTCACCTGTCATTGTCGGCACATATTCTTGATAACTTACGATTAATGTTAAATTTTTAACAGTCCATAAATTATGGATATTACCTCTAAACCACTAACAATAATTGATTGACGTATATTTTCCTAGGTTTTATACCATCATACTAAATAAGTAAAATCACATCATTTTACAGAATGTGAATCTGTAAGATTTTGTAAATAATTCTCCAACTCACACTACTTTCTAAACTTGTATTACTTTTGCTTTCTTAGAAGCTCTTCTGTATATCACAATCGAAAACATTATGTAAAAAAAATAATCTGTTAACTTATATTATTTGTTTTCCACGTGTACGCTCTGGGCTCTACATTCACCCTCAATATTATAACGTATTATACGAGCACGTTTAACTAATCACTTAATCTGTTATTCGATACTTCCTTCTCAAGGACTATCTCGTATTTTAACTTCCTCACTACTTATAACTTCGTATCTCTAGTCTCTATTTCTATATCAATATAGATAATAACAAATTACGGTCGTGATAAATTTAGAGTGTATAAAAAAATGTTTAAGTCCTACTGAGGTCAGTGAATTCCTCCCTTGTGTTTTCAATCAATTATCGTAGTTCAGATGGTAGAACATGCTACTATGCTACTAGACATAGGCATATCTTGGGTTGGAGTTCCGATTGTAAAAGTTCATGAATTTTTCACATAATTCGGTATTCAATATATAAATAATCGTTCACGGTTCAGAATGATGTAAAAATTACTGCAAAAAATAGTGTATAATGTAGTTATAAATAGTTTATAATTATACACGTAGTGAAAATTACATTTTCACTAATTTAACCGTATGGAAGTTTAACTATACAAAATAAAAATCTGATGTGGCCAGCACATTACCTTCCGTCAGTTCTATGTATTTTGTATAAATGTCATACAGAAAGTTTCTTGCAAAAGATTATATTTCTTGTACAATACATTAAGGCAGTTGTATGTATTTAATACAAATTCCATACAGAAAGTTTCTAACAAAAGATCCTATATTTCCAGTAAAATTATAACATAAACATACTGTCAACTGCACTTGACACAGACACCTTTCAATCAGAGTTTTCTTAATGTAGCAGCTGTTTCCAGAGTTATACCAAAGCTGACTAATATATATGATATTTAATTTCTTTATAATTTTTTAACTCTATGTCCATTTAATATGAAGTATAAAATGCATTCAAATCGTATAGAGAATAAATAATTCTTTAATATTTATAATTAAATGTGAAAAAATGATATTTAACATCGTTTTTTCAAGAAAAACTGTTAAAATCTTCAAATGAGGGTACTTCCGGTTGACCAATTATAACCAAAATCTACTCAGCTCTTCACATGGATGTAACGAAGAGGAATACGAAAGAATTATAATTTTTGGAATTGTAATATTAGAGTTATCGCATTAGAAAATTTTGTCACACACGTCTGTGTGTGACACACAAATACACACACACATACAGACACACTTACACACATACAGACATCATCGTAAAAATAGTAAAATCGTATTCTAGGAACCCCAAAACGTGCTTATTTATCAAAAACTCACCACCGATTTTTTTGACCAAAGACAATACCTTCCTTACCTAAAGGTGACGGAAGGTAAAAATAATGTGACTAATGTTACTCTAACTAGTGTACTATCAGGTCCACATACTATTGATTATTTTTGCATGTGTCCTTTGGAAAAATATAATTTTTTCAACATCCGTAACATTTTCAGGATTTGCAAAAAAATGCAAGTTAAGATCGAATAGTTGATATTTGAGACTCATATAAATAAATAAATAAATAAATATATCATCACGGCATATTACCTATTGCTGGGTGTGCCAATCGGCTTTTTACGCAGATTCCGGTAATAATGATGACATATTTGTACCGTGCGGGCGTTTACCAGGCGTCACCTCACGGACATTCATTGCTGGCGTGGAGAGTGCACCAAGGGGTCAATTTTGTGCCATTTCAAATTCGAAATATTTGGCGTCGGTCGGGATCGAACCCTATTCTCCAGATTCGCGACCTGACACTCAGGCACGCGGCCACGAGACCCCATGAGACTCAAATTAGGAAAAATAAAATTTTAACATTTCAGTAAACATTTTCTGGACAATATCGGATTTTTTGTTTGATAGAGGTCATTAGTTTTGCATCGTTGCTTTATCAACCTTTTTCTTACAATGGATGCCGATTCATTTCAGTTCTTTTACAGAGAGACTTTGCCTCTTCTGATATTTAAAATTATAACGTTTTTTTTAAGACGATTACACAATTAGTCTCACTTTTGTCAAAACAATAATTACATTGGTTATTCTTGTTTAAAGCATATGTATGTTGCAGTCAGATTGTAAAATTCGTCTATTTGTAAAACGCGGCCAGCTGTTCAAACAATCTGACTAATCGTTTTATAAAACGTGTAAGCATTTAGGAGTTTTATAAAAGGATGAAAAACTTACTTAGCTTGTACATTTCTGTAAATACAACAACAATAACTTAACCTAATGCATGAAACTCAACCCGAGTTGCAAGCTATAATGTCCAAATAATTATAATACAACGTGGCCGTAAGCTGTTCGTCGTTTTTAAAACGTCTACCCACGCAAAGTCAATGAAGGTTTGACAAACGACTAGACGTCTCATTTAATCGGAGTCGTAACTCTTAGTTTGCAACATATATACCAAAGGTAAATCCTGTAAATACTCATTTTTCACTACCTTATATCTCGGAAACTATTGAACTAACAACACGTAATTTAAAAACAAAATTTAATGAACATTTAAAAAAACCTTTTTCTGAAGTTTGGGCCCACAAAGACGAAACACATCATCAAATAGACATCTATAATAATCTCAAACTTTTAAATCAAGGAACGTCTTATAAAAACAAGATCTCCTAGAAAAATTTGAAATATTAAAACATAAAGTGTCCAATGACATATTACTGTTAAATGAAAATACAATTTTTCCAGAACCGCACATTTTGCAATCCCTACGAGTATTTCAACACAACGCTCTTTTTTCACAATAGTCAGCCACGAACTCCAAAAAATACTCCCATATTCAGTCATTGTAGATTCCTTCATGGACAGTGCCAACCTTTTTTTTACATTTTATTCTTTTATCAATGTAATCTTTTATTTTTCAATAAATTCGTGGCCTCAACCCAGGACAATATGTCCTTTAAAGTTTATTTTATAATTTTTGGCGGTTAGTCTATTTTTACATATTTTCTCTATTGGCACGGGTACTTAATTTTTTCATATTTTTTAACATATTTCCTGTTAAGGTGGATTTATGCAGCCTACTTTTTATTTTACTTTTTCTTTTACTTTAGAAAAGTTAAATGTGTGTTAATATATGTATTGCTTTATGTGCACGCTTTTAATTTTACTTTAAGACCTTAAATTGACCAACATTCAACTTAAGACCGTTGAAGTAAAAGAATATCATAACTGCGCATGAGCTCCACTTCACAAACTTCAGCGTGTTGGTATTTGTTTTTGTGTGTAGATTTTAGATCAGTAAAGAACAAAATTGTATAATATAAGATTTAATTCAAAATTATCCCCGCTTATATGATAAAACAGATATTTCATTCAAGAATAAAGTGGCCAAAAAGAATGTTTGGAAAAGTATAGCGTCTGTATTAAATGAAACTGGTTAGTATATTTACTTACTATGTAATAATATTTTTGTATGCACAATTTATTACTGTCTTATCCATTTTAACATATGCCTGAAAAATCACATCTGCGCATGTGTATTGAATGCTTTAAAGTAGCTGTATAAAGTACCAAACTTAAAGTAAAAGTAAAATTTATTACAATTTTTTACCTTCCGTCACCTTTAGGTAAGGAAGGTATTGTCTTTGGTCAAGAAATTCGATGATAAGTTTTTTATCAATAAGCACGTTTTATGGTCCCTAGAATATGATTTTACTATTTTTACGATGATGTCTGTATGTATGCGTGCGTGCGTGCGTGTGTGTGTAACATAAATTTCGTTTGCGATAACTCTAATACTACAATTTCAAAAATTATAATTCTTTCGTATTGTTCTTTGTTACATCCAAATGAAGAGCTGTTTTAGATTTTGGTTACAATTGGTCAACCGGAAGTACCCTCGTTTGAAGATTTTAATAGTTTTTCTCGAAAAACCTATGTTAAATATTATTTTTTCACATTTAATGTTATTATAAATATTAGATAATATTTTATTCTTAGTCCGATTTGACTCCATTTTATACATAATATTAAATGGGTATAGAGTTAAAAAAAATTTTAAAAAATTAAATTTCATAAAGTAGACAGCTATGGAATCAGCTACTACATTAAGAAAATTCTGATTGAAAGATGTCAGTGTCAAGTGCAATTGACATAAGTGTGTTTGTCTTATAATTTTACTAGAAATATAGATCTTTTGGTAAAAAATTTTTGTATGGAATTTGAATAAAATACATACAACGGCCGGAAGGTAATGTACAAGAAATATAATCTTTTGCAAGGAACTTTCTGTATGAAATTTGTACACTGGCTTGCAAAAAAATCGCGTACACCTTAAAAATCAAGTAATCGAGTTTTCTTAATTTTTTAAATAATGTAAAAACTGATAATGTTATCACTGTCATCACTATTTGATCAATTATGGAGCTAGTTCTTCATTGTGTTTAATTTAGCTACTGTTAAAATACAGATATATTCCAGAAAAATGAAAGAACAACCAAGTATGTATCTCAATTTCTGTTAATTTTGACATCTTAATTGACACTAGTGACATTGACAAGTTAAAAATCAAGATCGACTCAATACAGCAAAAAATAGGTGTACACGATATTTGCAAGCCAGTGTACAAAATACAAAGAAATGACGGAAGGAATGTGCTGGCCACATCAGATGGTTTTAATATTCATATCATTGTTAGATTTCGATAATCCAAATATATATTAGATATTTCTTTATAGACTTAATATTTTTGTTGAAAAATTGCATAAATTTCGAACCCAAATATTTGTTAGTAGAAACCCTTATTCTATCACAATAATAATAATATTAATAATAATAATAATAATAATAATAATAATAATAATAATAATAATAATAATAATAATAATAATAATAATAATAATAATAATAATAATAATAATAATAATAATAATAATAATAATAATAATAATAATAATAATAATAATAATAATAATAATAATAGTAATAATAATAATAATAATAATAATAATAATAATAATAATAATAATAATAATAGCCTTTTATTTAGTAAATTCCTGTTACATTCCCAATATATTAAGTATTTTAATTATTTTACATTGAGTTTTATTTACATTATATTTAAATAATTTACACAAATACGAATTTACACAACCCTTTGGCCGAAGGCCTCCCCCAATTCTTGGCATTCTTTTCGATTCAAGGCACTTCTCGTCCATGTAGCTCCTGTGTGTTTTTTAATTTCATCTTGCCATCTCTTGAATTGTCTTCCTCTTTTTCGCTTTCTATCTAACGGGATCCACAATGTAGCTGCTTTCGTTCATCTTTCATCTTTCGTTCTTATTAAATGCCCTGCCCAGTTCCATTTTAGTTTTTTAATAGCTTTGGTTACATCAATAACATTTGTTTTATTCCTAATCTCTGTGTTGTGTATTCTGTCTTTTAAACTTATTCCTAGCAGGCTTCTCTCCATATTTCTTTGTGTCGTTGCAATTTTCTTCAGTTGAGCTTGCGTTGGACTCCAGGTTTGACATCCATACGTTAAAGTTGGTAGTACGCATGTATCTAGTATTTTCTTTTTCAGTTCAACCGGAAAATTCCCTTTAAATATTTCTTTTAGGGACCAGTACTTTTTTCCACGCTAGCGTCGTCCTGCGATTTATTTCTTCGGTTTGTCTGTTATTAAAAGAAATTGTTTGTCCCAAATAAATGTAGTGATCGACATATTCTAAGTTTGCGTCTTGTACATTAATATTTATTTTTTCTCTATTTGACATTACTTTAGTTTCTATTATATTTTTCAAATATTTTTATTAATAACTTTTTTAATAATATGTAAATAACAATATTGTATTATATAATTTAGCGTCGGCCTGATAAAGGATTGCCACTTAAAACATACATTTTGCAACATCAAGTACTTGTATTTATCCCCTATATTGAAGATCGGACACGTGTTGCTGACTCATCTAGTTTGTACCCAGCCTGTATTCGAATAAATGCATACTCTCCGGTTGATGAATGAACATACACATACAAACAAGTTGTTTGTAATAAGCGAGGCAATAATATTTGCGTACTTAGGACATGCGAAGTTATGAATAGATGAATAAGAGTAGAATATATTTAAGTATATTAAATTTAACTTCTATGTATGTGTTATATTTGGCCGTTTTGTGTGTATTAATTTATATATAGCATCTTTAACATAAGACTTTAATATAAATTTGTCTTACAAATCCTTCTTTTGCGTCGTCAAAATAAAAATGCACGTAGGTGACTTGACAACTTCAGGAAATGCATAAATTGCACTATATTTATTAATATAAGAAAGGGATGAAGTAGTTGGCACTTGATGAAACATTATTAAATATTAAATTAAATTTAATTAAATAAGAACACTTGATTGTTTCACAATTTTTTTTATTATTACTACGTAACGTACCTGTTTTCAACAAAATTCCTAGTATTGCCCCTAATAACAGTTTGTGGTACATTCAGAACATATTTATAATTAGGGAATCTAATTGGTCATGGACAATAAACTTCTGACAGTTAACCGCCTTCCTGATTTCAAGATTTTCTAATAATTCTAATCCTAATCCGTTTTCGACAATATGAAGTGCTTTGAAATTTCCTTGGAAATTATATTGTTCTTCTATGCAGTGTCTGGAGAATCCCGTGGTTTGTTTATTGTTTTTAATAGATTTGAGATGTTATTCCATTCTAACGCCAAAATTTCTGCCGCTTTTTCCAATGTAAATAGCATCACAGTTATCGCAGTTGATTTGCTAGACTCCGGATAATTCTAATAATTTTGGTTTTTCTTTGTTGTTTGTGAGAATTTTGCCTATATTTGATTTGTTGACTGTAATGGTTTTAATATCGTGTTTTTGTAATTTTCTGGTTATTTTATTTGTTAGGTCAGGAATATGATTTAAAACATGCCATCTGGGATTAAAATTAGAATCATTAGTATTGCAGTAAATTTTTTGGGACATACGTTTTTTGGATTTCTTAAAGATTAATTTATCTATAATTGTTGGGTCGTATCCGTTATTTGCCGCTATATTTTTTATTGTAGTTATTTCAATTCTGTAATTTTTTTGGTCTAAAGGGATTTCTAATAATCTATGAAAAGCTGACATTTTTAAGGTTTCTGATTGGTTAGAGAATTTGGGAATAATTGCGTCAGAGTATGTGGGATGCCGGTAGATTTTAAAAATTAATTTATTATTACTTTTTGATATAGTGAGATCTAGAAAGTTAAGTTCGTGGTTTTCATATAATTAAGGAATTTGTTTAGTTGTCTATTTATACCTGACCAAATACAGAAGATATCATCCATATATCTGTACCAACATTTAACTAGATTGTTATACGTTCTCAAATCTATTAAGAACAATAAACATACCACGGGATTCTCCACACACTGCATAGAAGAACAACATAATTTCCAAGGAAATTTCAAAGCACTTCATATTGTCGAAAACGGATTAAGATTAGAATTATTAGAAAATCTTGAAATCAGGAAGGCGGTTAACTGTCAGAAGTTTATTGTTAATGACCAATTAGATGTGACAAATTCCCCAATTATAAATATGTTCTGAATGTACCACAAACTGTTATTAGGGGCAATACTAGGAATTTTGTTGAAAACAGGTCGAGGTAGACGTATTCTCGATGTAAACAATTCCCCCACTATGAATATATTCCTAACGTACTAATAGATGCTGTTCAAATTTTGTATTTAGTCTGAAGATGTCCGCAAGGACGAAACGTACGTTACGTAGTAATAATAATTTTTTTTGTGCAACAATCAAGTGTTTTTATTTAATTTAATTTAATTTACTATATTTATTACTTCATATCCTTGTGCGTTTATAAAATCAATGTTTCATCTTTGATAGAACCGATTTATATTTCAGTACTTCTACAATAGTATATTAAAGAACGTGTTTTATAAGACATGTTTTTTTCGCACGCGTCAAAATTTAGAAAACGAGCGTTAGCGAGTTTTCTAATTGACAAGTGCGAAAGAAAGTCTTATAAAATGAGTTCTTTATACTATTTTTTATATTTTGCACCTTCTACAAACTAAAATATTTTTAAAAAACTGTTAATATTAAACCGAGTTGATTTAGGGAAATTTGTAAGTGAAATGTTGTAGTTGGTAACATTGAATTGACCACATTCAATTATTATTTGAAAGTTCATGTCATTTCAATATTTACGAACAAATTTAAGTGAATTTAGTGTAATCATGGAAGATGAAATCAGTTGCACTCCGCCTGAGCTGCGTAATATAGCTCAGACTACAGTAAATAATCTACTTCTTAAAAAATCGCGCGAGATTTATGAGAATTTGCAAATTTTGACATGGTGTAAAGAAAATAATGTCAAAGGCGTAACAGAGAATGTTTTGATTGCTTATTTTGAAATGCAAAGTAAGACGAAAATATGTATTATTATTATTATATTCATTAAATAAAGTGATTAATTAAGTAAAAGAAATTTTGAGGTTATATTGAAATTTCTTATCTTCCAGCTTTGACGTTTGACAATTTAACCCTTTCAGCCTCAGTGTACAGGAAATTTATATTTTTTCTTATATTTGAATTAAAACTTGCTTTAAAATTAATTAAAAATAATTTTCTATCGTTCAAAGGTTCAATCTATAAATTTTTAGTACTACTAGGTCCATCTATGTGGACTAATTCGAATATTATATTAACATTTACTTACTCAATTTCTGATTATATTTGTACATTTTCATGTAAATAATCTTCCCTAAATAAAAAAATAATAATAATATCGACATTATATTATTTAAATGAATTGTCAATTAACTAAAAATAAATTAGGTAAAAATGGGTTAAAGAAACGTAATCTAGTACCAACCGTCTAAAACCAAAAATCGCGTATCGAAATGAAGGTCATTACGATACGCAATTGCGTATCGTAATGACTTCATTATGAACGCAAAATATAAAAAATAAATTATGAAAGTATGAAAGTCAAGCAAGCATTAAATTTGCATTATCATTCACAACGCAAAAATTAGATTCACCACAGACATCAACGAAAGAGTCTCGTATACGAGTATATCTGAACTTCAGCATTTACGAAGTTAGTTAATTTTCTGTGTAGCCCGGTACGAACAATGTACGCACAAGGGGAAGAAAGTTTATATACTATTAACTCAGCATTTGGGCTTATTCCAGAAGAAAAGATAAGAGCTCCACCTAAATTAACAACAAGATACAACGTAAAGTGTTTGAAATTTCATTATGAATTTGTCACGTCTTCATACTTCTGTAATGTAAAACCTATTAGTGAGAAAATTTACAAAGATAAACCAAGATTGGGTTTGAGGAATAAATTTTATAGTTTCTTGCAGCTAGGAAAGGAAGTCATTATAAACTCGTCTGGAAAGTTTAGTAAAATTATACTTTACATGAAACAAAATATTAAGTATATTAGTTTCCTTAACTCTTATTTTGAGCATGGAACCAGAATATTCCTGTTTAATTGATACAAATTTAATACTTGTTGCATTTGTTATGTTTGAAACAAATTAACATTGACAAGTTACACATCGTTTAAAAGAAAAAATTCTCTTGTCACTGGTATAATGGTGTCCGTATAAAAATACAAACTTTTACAACGTAATTCGAAATGTAACAATAATAAAAATTTACAAAAATAATATCGCTATGCGAAAGAGTTTAAAAATGTGTTTGAAAGAGGTGCAAGCCAAAATCCAGAATAATTTCTCGCTTGGATGTTATTCGCAGAAATAAAAATCTGATGTGGCCAGCACATTACCATCCGTCAGTTCTATATATTTTGTATAAATGTTATACATAAAGTTCTTTGCAAAAGATTTTATTTCTTGTACATTAGCTTAAGGCAGTTGTATATGTTTTTTATACAAATTCCATACACAAAATTCCTAACAAAACATCCTATATTTCCAGTAATATTATAACACAAACATATTGTCAACTGCAATTAACACTGACACTTCAATCAGAATTTTCTTAATATAGCAGCTGTTTCCAGAATTATAGCATAGCTGGTTAATATAGGATATTTAATTTCTTTATAATTTTTTTTAATTCTATATCCATTTAATATGAAGTATAAAATGCATTCATATCGTATAGAGAATAAAATATTTTTTAATATTTATAATAACATTAAATGTGAAAAAATTATATTTATCATCGTTTTTTCAAGAAAAACTGTTAAAATTATCAAATGAGGGTACTTCCGGTTGACCAATTATAACCAAAATCTAATCAACTCTTCACATGGGTGTAACTAAGAGAAATACGAAAGAATTATAATTTTTGGATTTGCAGTATTAGAGTTATCGCATTAGAAAATTTTGTCACATACACACACATACACATACATACATACATACATCATCGTAAAAATAGTAAAATCGTATTGTAGGGACCCTAAAACGTGCTTATTCATCAAAAACTCACCACCGAATTTTTTGACCAAAGATAATACCTTCCTTACCTAAAGGTGACGAAAGGTAAAATTTTGCAAAAATTTACATATTGTTTATATCTAGCGATACATCACTAAAATGGTCACCTAATGACCGACTTGAAAATACTTATAGTTCTCAAGGTGTTTTGGATACGTTATCCTGGATATTCTGTATAACATCTCTAATATATACAGGGTGATTCATCGGTCTGTCCCCTCTTTATAACTCTTTTATTTTAAGTCAGATAGAAAAACTCTTCAAATATAATTTATATGATATAGTATTATCTATCTACGTACCATATCCATTTGTATACAGGGTGCTCCATTTAAGCGCAACAATATATAACTTTATATTTCTTAATGGAACACTCTATATTTATTTATTTATTTTGATAGTAAATTATATTTTCTTTAAAAAAGTATTAAGTAATAAGGGGTCTAAAATTATAAATTAAGAAGTTATTTAACTTTATTCGTTGAATGATATGTTTCTATCATGTTATTATTAACAAAGTATGCTATGGATAATTTGATCAATTGTTTCGAATTTAAACAAAAAGTTGTCCAAATACTCTTAGTTTATCATTGTTGATGTAAAAATGAATAATAAAATTTTTAGTAAAGATGAGATGGTTAATATAATATTTATAATAGAAAAATCTATTGAAGTTGAAGGACAAGTTTTCGAGCATTTATTATAATTTTGCATTATTTAGCCTGTCACTAAATTTTGTTAGCTTCTTTGGAATTAGAGTAATGTTTCAAATAAATATTAATAAAAAAGGATCAAAATTATGTATTATATTATGGTTTTTTCCACTCTGAACTACTATTTTTTATGAACGTAAATAACTTCTTAATTTATAATTTTAGACCCCTTATTACTTAATACTTTTTTAAAGGAAATCTAATTTACTATCAAAATAAATAAATAAATATAGGGTGTTCCATTAAGAAATATAAAGTTACATATTGTTGCGCTTAAACGGAGCACCCTGTATACAAATGCATATGGTACGTAGATAGCCAATAGTATATCATATAAATTATATTTGAAGAGTTTTTCTATTTGACTTAAAATAAAAGAGTTATAAAGAGAGGACAGACCGATGAATCACCCTGTATATATATATATATATATATATATATATATATATATATATATATATATATATATATATATTTCTAAATTTCTCTTACTAACACTTCCTTTGCGTTGTCAAAATCAAAATACTCGTGATTTTACTTTCGCAGGAAATGCACAAGTTGAACTATTTTTATGATTACTAAAGTATATTTTTACTTTTTTGTAAAATAAATTATTTGTATAAAGCCAAGGAAGTATTAAATTTGCATTATCAATGACAACTAATATTAGATTCACCACAGAAGCTGAACCCAAAACCGGGCCAAATTGTTCAAATTTGGTGAACTTAAACCAGGATTCGAATCGTGAATTTTAGTGGTTCTGGATCAAGAACCGGATTGAATCTTGAAAGTTATAAATAAAAAATCTGCACATAACCTCTCGCCAGATATTTTACCTGGTTCTACGCATAAAACGAAAAATATTTTTAAATACAAATACATACATTTATGTCTCACTACAAAATAATTCTCACATATATTTGCAACATCTATGGGATATTTTAATATAAATTATGTATAATACATACATTCAATATCCTGAAATTTTCTTTTTCTACTTTCCTTTTCTTTTTCTTTATATTCGTCATTTTTGCGCAAATTCCTTTTATATTCTTTTTTACGTATATTTATTTTCATAATCTTCATAATAATGTACAAATATTTTTGACAGTGACATTTATGTGTCAATTACAGTGGACCCCCGGTAATCCGGCCCCTGGCTAATCCGGCACCCCCTGTAATCCGACATGACCCCACCACTAATGTGCTCGACGCGTAGGTATTGATTTGATGATGATTGATTCATAGTATGATTTTTATTCGTAATTTTTGATTATTTTAGTATGTACATTTGTTTGTACACAATTACATATTTCCTAATGTAAAGTTATTATTGTTTGTAAGTTCTATAGCATTAATGACGTTAATTTCATAATAAAACGTAAGCTCTCTATTGTGTTTAATTTACTAAATTTGACATACATAATGAAGTATGATTTGTACTTCAGAGTATAACATATAGAATCTTATCACTGGATCTGTAATTTGTCGGATTACAAGGTACTCGTTTGTAAAAAATTCCGAACTATAGGGTGTCTTAGGCAGTACTCTATAATCCGACAAATTCGATAGTCCGACACTGCCCTGCAAAACGTTTGTCGGATTACCGGGGGTCCACTGTACAAACATTTGAATTTCTTGCCTTGAAGTAGTTTGATCTGAGAATTTTTACATCAAATTATTTTATATGCATTTCTTTATCTCTAAATCTATAGAAGATATAATAATGAATTTAGATTTATCGAATAAAGAATTTAACGTTTTTTAATATAAGTATTTACATAAATTTTCGATAATAGTACATTAAGATACAAGTTTCATAAGACATGATTTTAGCGCACGCGTCATTGTTAGAAACGAGGGACGTTATTTTATGTCCAGGAATTTCAATTTCGGTTGTTTAATATGTACTTTATGAAACTCATTTGGATGTCATAAAGAAGTACTTTATGACATCCAAATGGGTTTCATAAAGTACATATTAAAGAACCAAAATAAAAAAATAATATTTAGATGACTTTTTTCTTGTAACTACTACTTCCTGTTGTCCAATTGTTACCAAAATTTAATCAACTTTTCCCATTATTGTTAGATTGAGGAATCCGTAGTTAAAAATGTCTTAAGTCTTATAATATTTGAGAAATTGTGGATCCAACATCCCGTGAGGTGACGCCTGGTAAGCGCCCGCACGGTGCAAATATATCATATTTACCGATATCTGTGTACAAAGCAGATTGGCACACCCATTAATGGGTAATAAGCCGTGATGATATATTTATTTATTTATTTTATTTAAAATCCACACATCCACACACACACACACACACACACACACACACACACACACACACACACACACACATACATACATACACACACACGCACACACACACACACACACACACACACACACACACACACACACACACACACACACACACACACACACACACACACACATCCACACACACATACGGACATCATCGTAAAAATTTTATAATCGGATTGTAGGGACCTTAAAACGTGCTTATACACTAAAATCTGGATATGCGATTTTTAGCATGAATACAATACCTCTTTTAGCAAGAGGTTGAAATTGACTCGAACCCATTTTTAATAGTTTCAATGCCTTACTAAAAAGGAATAGCAAACAATAAATATCAATGGTTATATTTTTTTATAATCTAAAGTCCCTGGACGCATTTATAATTTTGTAAATAAATTTGTTACAAATTTGTTAACAAAAATTTAAATCATTTCGAACAGATTTATAATGAAATATGTGTTGTCTGATGGAATAGAATCTCCTATTTAACAATATTTGTTTCCAGGGCAACCCATTTGTTAATATATTTATTACCTAATTTCTTAACAAATTTGATAATAATTTATGATCATGGCAAACAGGCTTAATACAGGTTGTAGATTTCTCATATTTTTCTATGAATCTGGTACAAAATTATTTCAACCCCTACCCTTAAAATTAATAATACTTAAAAACAAGATACGTACAAATTTCAAGAACTACCTATATTCTTATCAGAATATTTATTATATATTTCGTACGTCTAGGCAGAAAATTTGTCTCAATGAAAAGAATATTAAACGCTAATGAATGTGTAAAAAAAACCGAATCATTTGCTTCACTGGTTCACACTTCGTGGTCTATTAATATATTCATTAGTACCAGAACCTTTTGGTTCTTTAATTTAAGCAACAACCACTGATTACTATTTTACTACCTTTAGCGTCGCATGGGTTATATTTAATTCATGTTATTTTAGATCAAGAGGTTGCGTGAGTTAGGTAGATTGGATTTTAGTTTTAGTGTGTTGGATACATCGACTTCCTGCGTGGTTTCTTGGACAAATTAGGAAAGTTGGTTTAGAGTTTCCTTTGAAAACTGGTTTAGGTATAAATGAATTAAATGAAGACACAATTTCACGGAATTAAATCAAAGAAAACATTATATATACTTACCAGAATTTTTATTGATTTTGAGAGCAAATGGATGTGTATGTGCTCTTTATGAATTTTTGTACGAAGTGTAAAACTGAATGTTATGTAACAATCTGTAAGATTGTCTATACTTATTCAAATATTCTTCAAGTATTGATAAATTTAATGAAAATTAACAATAAATATAATATGTAGGGGAGAGTTGCTGCAATTGAAACACTTTTTTTGTTTCCGTTCATATTTTTGGCATTTTTTAAACTAATGATTTCAAAATCTGACACAATGTAGTCACATTATTCACCTTTCAATCACCGCATGTATTTTCTATTTATATATATATATATATATATATATATATATATATATATATATATATATATATATATTTCATAGTTTTCTCAAAATAAAGTACATTGTCGGACTACGTCAAGTGTTTCAACTGAAGCCGTGAAATCGTCGGTTGAAACAAACCTAGTGTCAATTGAAACATAGGGCAAAACTGTTTATTTTTACCCCAAAATGAAAGATATTAAAACACAAACCTCAATTTTGAAACGTTTATTGTTTAAACATTTATTTTAAAGGTTACTAAAACAAACAATAATTCCAAGCAAGTAAAAAAAAATATCTTAACATTAAATATAAATTCTTTATAAAACTCTATTCTGACAAACAATTTAAACATATAAATTGCGGATCGTCTTTTGCGCAACTACTGTACGTCCACTTTCGGCATTCAAGACACTGTAACCATAGTCCAAGATCACAGGGCCCCCAGACGTAACTTATTTTCTCAAAGATGAAATGTGTGGAATAGAGTAATATTCCTATGTACATTAAACGCACGCATACCTGCTAAGTTGGGTTTAAATTTTTATTTCTTTATCAAATGCTTTTAGTATTTTATTTTCTAAATTATGTGGTGCAAAATTTCTTATTATTTCTTCTGAATTTACGTCTTTTTCTTCAAATAACTCCATATAATATCTATGAAGATATGTTAGAAAGAAACAACGTCTTTTTTCGATGACATTTTCTTGAATAAAAGCACACATTTCGTCAAAAGCAGCTTGATGATAAAGCATCATCAAAGAAAAAAGAACTAAAACTCATTGTCGTGATGTTCGTCGACATCATCAATTGTGGACTAAAATTCCACAAAATATTTTTGTGCCACTTAGGATGCTACAGTACAAACACACAGAGTAGAGCAGACTGTAAGTTTAAGAGGGGGAAATCAGTTTACATAGCTATCTCGCTCGCTGTGAAACGCGTGTATAGTCCCCTGCTCTCATACTCATAGCAGAATGTTTTTTGTGTCTGGGGGGATGTTTGGCCCTTAGCATTTGTCTGGCTGTGTACATATAAGTTTGAAATAGACCCCTAAGTAACATGTATAAAAATCAAGCATCAGAAAATAAGTAAAGTTCATGTATTTTTGTGTGAGCTTTAAAGCGTCTGTCGGAAGTTAAGGCCGACCGGAAGTGTCTGGGAGTGTTGAATATTATTTTGTGCTAATATTCTATAAGCCATACATAAAAATCAGCTTTCAGAATTTAAGTGAAGTAAGTCCAATTTTTGCTTACCTTTCGCACCTGGTACCTGTAAATTGGTCGTCTATCCAACTTGGCAGGTATGCGTGCGTTCAATGTACATAGGAATACTACTCTATTCCACACATTTCATCTTTGAGAAAATAAGTTACGTCTGGGGGCCCTGGGATCTTACTCTACCAGTCCTCCGACCTATTTTTATATGATCCACAGCATATTAAACAAATTGTGTCGTCTTCTGATGAATCGTCTATAGAAGCTTTTTTTTTGAAGTATAATTTTTATGATTAGCTTTCTTCATTTTTGGTCTTTTTTATAAATTTAGTGGATCGATGGCCAAATCTGCTGCAACTTTTCGTATCTTTTCTTTATTTTCAACTACGGGCTACATAAATTTCTTTTGGAGTTCGTCCCCTTTCCGTCTTTCTTGGCCTCTGTCCTCCCATTTTCCCTCAATTTCTGAAATATGACAATAAATTTAAGTAAAATAAGATTAAATAAGGAGTTGTACTATGTAGGCATCAATTGAAACACGTTTGAAACGACACCGATACAAATATTTTAATTGCAACCAACTGTAATTTTTTTATATGTTGCTCGCTTATTTTAAAACACTGCAAGTTTATAAAATGAAACAAATCTTAGTACATACCTGGTTTAAAGACGAATTAATTAAGCCTAGTACGATTGCATTGAAATTATTAGTTTTCTTGCTACGAGAAAAATACGCATACACTCGTAAACAGCAAACCATTTGTAATATTACGTTGTACAGATCTGTCACAATACGCTTCATAGAATCCTAGCGCTAATTTGTTCTGTAAATCAGTGCCCACCTTGCCTACTTATACAAGATACAACTTTCGATATTAACTGATAGATGTCTTTTCATTGGCAGTGTTTAATTGACACCCTGTTTCAATTGCAGCACTTCTCCTCTAAATAAAAGGGTCGGTATTGGTGTAAAACCATAATCATACGAGTACATTATGTTTGCGATTTTAATAGCACCATGTGAAGCAAAACATAGATGTTTAATAACACATTAGTCAAAAACTGCTAACTGCTAATGCCGAGAGCTGAACGCGGCGGTTGACTGCGTCAGCAAAACCGTAACATTCTTAAATTTACACAGAAATTAGAGTTCGATAACGGGCGTGACCACTAGAGTTAAGTTCGGGTACCTACATATATTTTACGAACAACGTAGGTACCTTCAATCCAGGAGGCCGTTCGCAAATTTACACTGAAATTAGAGTGGGCGTAACCATTGAAGTTAGTTCGAGTAAATTTATTTTGTGAACAATTTTGAATTTGTGTGTTTCATGTAATCAAATACAAAAAACACTATTGTAACATCCGTTTGTTCCACCCAAAGGTTTGTCCTAATAGTATTTTACTACCATTATTATAATAAGGCGATTAAATAATGTTAGCTTACTCTTGAACAACTTGAGAAGATAGGGGTACCAAATCTCATTTAAATCGAACAAAGCGTTTCGTTATTATAAGCAAAATTATTATTTTTGTAGAAGGACTTTGTGCAGAATACTTGCTAAACGGTTCACATTCGGGTATAGTTAAGTTTAGTTAAATCGTCTTTTGGGCCCAGGAATCTGTCCCCCTATTTCCAAGTCACTTTGTAGAATGACCTCGTCACTTTGGGTATAAAGGCCTTTAAAGATCCGTTTCTAATCAATTCCTACAGTAGATTATCTATGCGGCTGTCTGATGCAATCGCGCCTGTGCCATTGTTCACACTTCGCTGGTCAAATATTCACTGCGCCGCCATAAATGCAGCACCGCCGTCACGCTCTGACATTTTACCGTCCAGGGATGGACCCAGTTGGATTTCAAATGAATATTTCATCCTCACTAAATTCACTTTGAATTATTCATACTGCTTAGGGGTTACTTGTCTGAAAGGGTAGTTACTTCATTACGAATTTCTTTGTTTGCAATGTGATATATTGCCTTTAAACTTTTATTCATAGGGATATGTAAAATATTTGCTGCATGTATGCTTATGTCATTCGATAAAGGATTTGAAACGTACTTTCTTTAATGAAAATTAGGTTTGGATATATGGTTTGTACTTTAGATTTAAAGACTTTGGCCGCATATTATGTAACGACTCCATTCACACTTCAGAATTTAGTTTCCCTAAATCCAAATCATAAAGCTAAATATTACAAGTTCCGATCTTTAGGCTTATGATTCAGTTTAATGTCACAAACTTCACCAATGAGAACGAGTCTGAAACGATATAGATATATACACCGAACTTTATTTAGTATTCACTCGGTGGATTTGGCTTCTTAAACAAATGCGAGAAGACCATGGAGACTGTCAAAACTTAATTGCTGAAATATAACCAGTAATGCAAAAAGAATGAAAGTTTCACGGCGCACGGGTATCTGTTAAGTACTGCTCTACCGATATTTTAATTCTATTTTTGAAGCATTTACATAGATGTCTGTACATATCAAAACTAAATTAGAGTTAATTTAAACTTACATTTATAAATGACTTCCTTAAACCTAAAAAAAACCATAAACCTAATTTTCATTTGTGAATTCACCTTAAAGAATTGCAAATTATATATATATATATATATATATATATATATATATATATATATATATATATATATATATATATATATATATATATATATATATATTACAAGTACATTCAAAATGATACATTGTACGGAACGCGTAGATATTGCGAAAAAATCAGTAGATATTAATATCTATTATCTATTAATTTAGAAATATAATTATGTTAGATGCAGGTATATAAACAATATCGAATAATAAATACATATTATAAAACACATTTTGTGTTTAAAAAATGGTTAAATTTAATGATCTCTAACAAAAAAAAAAGTGAAAACCGCAATCATACCCCTACAACAGTCACTTTGGTATTGGCTAAGAAAATAGTTACGCCTATCCCGAAATTTTTTGTAATGGGATAAACTATTCCAGGACAACCCACCAGCTTCCTCGTCTCTCACCTACAAACCCCTCAGTATCTCAAGAAAAAAGGTAGGGTCTTAAGGTGCATTCACAAATGAAAATTAGGTTTATGGTTTTTGTTTAGGTTTAAGTAAGTCATTCATAAATGTAAGTTTAAATTACCTGAAAATTAGTTTTGATATGTACAGACATCTGTGTAAATGCTTCAAAAACAAGATTAAAATATCGGTAGAGCAGTACTCAACAAGACCGTGCACCGTGAAACTGTCATTCGCTTGACATTTTTGGTTACATTTCAACAATGAGGTATTGCAGGATTTTTTTTTCTTTGCATTATTTGATAGAGAACTAAAAAAAAATTACCCCGTATTTTTTATTTTTATTCAAATTAATCTCTGAAAAGAGAAAATAATTATTAAAAGTGGTATTCTCGGGAAAGCAGCTGAATTGCACCGCTTCTCCCCTTGCCCACTGACGTCAACGGGTACAATATAACATGTACAAATTTACAGAGTCAGCTGTCAACAGAGTCACAAACGTTGCAAGTGTGGATTGCTCCTAAACATATCGAAATTTTTAAATTTAATTATATTAAATATGCAAAATACCATATTAATTAAATTAATTATATATTAATTACATTTAGCCATATTCAGACATATGTATTAATTTTTTAAATAAATATACGTATTTATTTGTAACACGTAGTGATAGATCCATCTATCATGTAAGATCTATGGCGCAACTTGTTTTTCATTGGCTTGTACCCGGTTACGTCACAATGTTGGGAACGTTTTGAATGCATTATACTTTAAATTGTTTTTTCTAATCCAAATAAACAAACTTTTATACAATCTGTTATATTAAATAAAACTACGAAGTTAACATATTCCTATTAACGAATAAAATAGACATGTTAATATTTTTTGCAATACCTCATTAAGTTATGACAGTCTCCATGTTCTTCTCGCATTTGTTTAAAAAGCCGAATCCACCAAGTGGATACTAAATTAAGATGGGTGAATATATCTATATCATTTCAGACTCGTTCTCATTGGTGAAGTTTGTGACGTCAAACTAAATCATAAACCTAAAGTTTGGACTTTGCAATGTTTAGCTTTATGATTTGGATTTAGATACCCTAAATTCTGAAGTGTGAATGGAGTCATTACATAATATGCGGCCAAAGTCTTTAAATATAAAGTATAAACCATAAATCTAAACCTAATTTTCGTTTGTGAATGCACCTTTAACATCAACAATAACAATAGATGTGACATGTGACTTCCCCTATCTGTAGCTCGTAGGGTATTGATATTACGTAAAAATGTGTATGAACCTTTTCGACAAAAAATGTATTTATTTATCTTGATTTGATATTCACCTTACTTGTCGCAGGACCATCCAGAACAAAGATATTTGCAAAAGAAATTTTGAGCCATATTTAGGCAAAATTGATAGTGTTCCAGGTTGTGCGCGAAGTGGAACAATGAATATGTCTAAAAGAGACCTACAATAAACCAATTCCAGTAGATAAATCTTCTTCCCGATTATAACCATATTTACATTTGCTGAACTGCCTGATGTTTGGCCTACTACATATTTATTTTTAATTTTCTGCATAAAAGAAGACAAAAATGTTACTATTCTTTGCTTCAGAATGTAATTAAATTTTGTTAAAATTCATGTTTACTTTTCTGCTTGCCATTTTTGTTATTTATTATCAATGAGCGACTGTCAACATAAATATCTCCATTTCGTTGAACCTCCATAGCGTATGTGCAATTACAAAGTTTACATTCTTTACACGTTGTCTACATTCGACATCGTTCTTACATTGTTTTTACGTATGAAAGTAAACTATCATAATTACGTCTAGACGCACATACCTAAGACATAACTAGGTGTATATAGGTTTAGATACTTATAATAGTGATACACAAAACACAAGTACATTGTGTTCAGAAAAAATCCTAACTCGGGGTAGGCTATGTATAGGGAAACGCATGTCTGATCATTATTCAATTCAAAAGTCATGTAGTCAAAATTGAGCTGGAAATGTAATTTTAAGAAGAAAAGATAATAATGAGGGGTACAGAGTATTGCCACTCACCGTTTTCTATTTCATTTCCATTTATGAAATTAGATTCGAGAAGAAAAGCTTCGATTTCTTTAGATAACAATTTTGACAATTTCTCATGTACTTTTAAATTGATATACGTTTCTTTGTTCATAGCCTACTCCGAGTTAGGATTTTTTTTTTGAACACATTGTACTTACACAAATAACTACAGGAGATCTCAGAAGTGGAGTAAAAGTGCATACTAGTCATAAAAAATTACAAAAAAAATTTTAAACAATTTTTTTTTAAATGAAATTTAATAGCAAATTCACAAAACATCCGCTAACAGCGAATTGCCAAAGAACAATGACCAGTGACGAAACCGAGGAGGAAACCGAGAAATTCAGAAAAATACAGGATAATGCAAAAAGCGCGTAAAAACTTGCGTAAAACTAAATCAAAAAATATATTTACCTAAAAATAGCTTATACATAACTAATAAATAGGAATTAATTTTGTTAAATATTTATGCACACATAATAATTTATAATTAAATGTTTTATATTGATTTTGATGTTTCTAAATTAAATTTATTAATTGTATAAAATATGTATTTGTTAATATGAAAAAGTTTATAGACTTAGCGCAGTTTTAAAAAGAAGTTTTAATCTCGTCTCGATTATAATATTATATAACTATAATACTAATATAAATTTGTTGTTGCCATACTCATACTCAAATTGATCTATATCTTACCAATAAAAAATGCAGAGGTTTAAAAAAACTACTTCTATGACCTCCTACAGTGAATAAAGCGTACATACTTCTTCGATGTCAAATGCTTGGGTAGAAGTGGACCAGTTGGCATTAAAATTATCTGTTGAATCAGTTGGGATGCATCAGTTAAGACGATATCATTTAATAGGGGTAATTTTAGTTTTCATAATAAGTACGAATATTAATATACTAGTCCCAAATTAACCCTGCGAAAAGTAGTGCACAGCGAGTATGCGCTTAAACAGTCAAGTGAAATGCGCATCGTAAAGGTTAAAATAAAAATAGAAAATGTGGTACCATTTTTTATATTTACAGCTAGTACTAAATTTAGAACCAAATTAGTAAATATATAAATAACTCACTTTAAGAATGTAAACAATTTACAGTTTACATTATTAAAACCAATTATTTTCCATTTACAAACATTGAGCCTGTGAATTTTATAAATAAATAAAAAAATAAATATATCATCACGGCTTATTACCCATTGCTGGGTGTGCCAATCTGCTTTGTACACAGATATCGGTAATGATGAAATATTTCCATCGTGAGGGCGCTTACCAGGCCTCACCTTATGGGCACTCATAGCTGGCGTAGAGAGTGCACCACAGGGGTCAATTTTGTTCCATTTAAAATTCGAAATATTTGGCGTCGGTCGGGATCGAACCCGGTTCCCCAGATTCGCGACCTGACACTCAGGCACGCGGCCACGATTAAATATAATTAAATATGAATTTAATGTGAATTTTATTGCTTAAATAAATAAATAACCACAAAACGATTCACAGATAGCAAGCGTATTGAACAATTTTTCAAACATGAAAATTTTTATAAAAAAGTTCCATTTCAAATTATTGGCGCGTTTAATTCCTCCCTGCACGAAATAACTCACGATGCTAAAGAAACGCAATAACATACTAACAAATGAATTATTTTCATACATCATCTGTGGTTCATTACCAGAAGTAATACTTCTCAAGTCTGCGATTGTTTAAACATCTGTTATTTCCCAATTGACTACTATCATTTGTCAAACAAAGTCTTGATAAATGAGACTTCATGCGGTAGTGAATGTTTGAATTCACTAGTTGAACGTAAACATTCGCTAGTAATTGTTCTTACGTAAAACGAACGATTATTCAATTTCATGATGTGATGTACGTCTATCTACTTCCCAAACCAATGACAGCTATAATTTTATTCTACTTGCGTACTGTATGACCTCCTTGATCAGTTATCTCGCCTGGAACAACACAAACTCATCATGACAAAGATAAAAATCTAATTCAGTAATCATATCTGCCCTCGTAATTTTGAATTTTACTAGATGATTTATGTTTACAAATATTTGTATATTAATATTTTTAATGTTCTAATGGGTGTAATTTTAAATATTAATCAAGAATTTTAATTATCATTTAGACATGACATTTTCCTTTTTAAAAAAAAAAAACCTCTCAACAGGATTAAATCCCAATCGAGATCCCAATTACAGAGAGGTTTTACATATACAAACATCCATGCCTTAGTGGAATTCGAACCCAGAATCCTTAGCGTGCTCATGACTAGAGCCGTTGCTCTAACCATTGATCCACCGGAGCCGATTTGATATAACAATGAATGTTTAGAAAAAGTAAATATTTTAAGGCTGTTATTACTAAGAATGATGTACGTTTTAAGTTACATTCACAAATGAAAATTAGGTTTAGATTTATGGTGTATACTTCAGGTTTAAAGACCTTGGGTATGTTTTGACTCCATTCGCACTTCAGAATTTAGTGTCTCTTAAGGTACATTCACGAATGAAAATTAAGTTTATGGTTTTTGTTTAGGTTTAAGTACGTCATTCATAAATGTAAGCTTAAATTAACGGTAATTTAGTTTTGATATGTACAGACATCCATGTAAATACTTAAAATATCGGTAGAGCAGCAATTAACAGATACCCGTGCGCCGTGAAACTGTCTTTTGCTTGGCATTATTGGTTAAATTTCAGCAATTAAATTTTGACAGTATCCTTGTTCTTCTCGCATTTGTTTTAAGAGCCAAATCCACCAAGTGAATACTAAATAAAGATGGATGTATATAAAAAATAAAATAAAATAATATGTGTATTTTTATAAAATTAACGTGCATTTAGTCGAAGTATGAGATGTTTCTCGATGTTAGTAAATTTTCATTCAAGTTAAAACTATTTGTAAGTACTTTCTAAATTGTGAATATAATAACCTCTTCTGTTGAATAACAAATTTTGTACGTTGTAGTTTCCCTGATGAAGTGGTAAAATAACCACGAAATATTGGAATTTAAATAAAATTAACATCAATGAGAGTTTTGTCTTTTGTATAAAACCTCCGCCCTACAACCACCGAGAAATCCATTACATTACATTTTATATCTATATCGTTTCAGACTCGTTCTCATTGGTGAAGTTTGTGACGTCAAACTAAATCATAAACCTACAGTTTGGAACTTGTAATGTTTAGCTTTATGATTTGGATTTAGAGACAAATTTTTAAATCATAAAGTTAAAAATTGCAAGGTCCAAACTTTAGGTTTATGATTTAGTGTTCACTTGGTGAATTCGGTCTTTAAAGCAAATGCGAGAAGAACAAAGAGACAAAACTTAATTGCTGAAATATAACCAATAATGCCAAGCGAATGAAAGTTTCACGGTGCACGGGTATCTATTGAGTACTGATCTACCAATATTTTAATCCTTTTTTTGAAGCACTTTCATGTCAGTACAATCAATAAGGTTAAATTAAACTTGCATTTATGAATGACTTACTTAAATCTAAACAAAAACCATAAATCAAATTTTCATTTGTGAATGCATTTTTAAGAGGATCGTCTACGTTTACGCTTTTCGAAATGAACAAAAAGTTGCTCCAAATTATTGCTAATTATGCAAAATCTGTTACGAATTTGTAACTTATTCTTATCATGTTATTAAAAACTTGGTATTATGTCTGCAACTTGTTATTTATACTTAATTATTGAAAGTACACAAAACACGTCTCAAGTTTTTACTAATAATGACTGTATTTGTCATTCATTCGCTCTTATATTGGCAACTGAAATGTCCTATAGAGGCGCTGCGTTTATTTAAAATGGCCGATTTAGTTGGTAATTTTGGTAAATTTCCTGCGGTGTGATTGGCTGCCATTACCAATTCGGAGGATTCGCAAGTTTGCCGCCTGGTGGCTACGGGTTAACTACAGTCG
Organism: Harpalus rubripes; assembly: GCA_963082715.1. NCBI lineage: Eukaryota > Metazoa > Arthropoda > Insecta > Coleoptera > Carabidae > Harpalus > Harpalus rubripes. The sequence goes on along the minus strand of OY720448.1, from coordinate 99,735,958 downwards.
CGAATAACATGAAATAGGTACGTAACTTTTTAGAATTTTAAAACATATATCTTCATTCGAAAAATTAACTTCGAAGTTAATCAAAAATTACAAATTTTAGAGCTTCACCACAGATATAAGAACAATGATATTGAAAAAATAAACAGTTACAGACATATTAAGTTTTGATAATAAATATGTTAAAAATAAGTAACAAATTCCTCACAGATTTTGCATAATGTAGCTGATTATTTATAGATACTTTAGACATTGATACTTGAATTATAGAAATATATAAAAAAAGGTAGTTTTAAGACATATATATGTCGCTGCATCATAATGCCTAATCTAATAAAATATAATTTTATATAAGTGGATTTTTTAAGTTGGGTATAAAAGGGCTGAAAAATATTTCTAGCAAATTTTAAACATTTAATAGAAAAACAAGTTGATAACGATTTGCCATTCAAATCTACTCGGTATTACGCGTTGATAATTTTATATTCAGCATAAAACGAAATAGGTTATTATTGAAACAATTGCAGTTGTAACTGTGAGTGACATTTTGAGTTAGTTGTAATATTGTCATAAATTTGCTCAAGTTTTGCGGAATTATCTCCTGGTTTGAACTAATAATGGCACCTCACTTAAGTAAATCTAACTTAAAGAGATCATTGCAACCTCCTTCCTTATTAAGTACTGGAAACTATTAATTAATTAAATAAATTCCTGAAGTTAATATCCTATCTGTAATATCAATGTTTCTATATGATTTTATTCGCTTGAGAGTTGTGTGTAATGTTCCTAAAATTTTCCAGTATTTTGTAGTTAGCTATTGTACTCGAAGTAGGCGAAGTGTACAGTGCTTTGTACTTCTCTATTGTTATTTTCCTATACACTGACTTTCTCTTTAAATGAACAATAAAACAATGCACATTTTATTAGATGAGTAAAATTGTGGAAATTTTTAATGGTTTATTTATTTTATAGAAAACAAATATAACGAAATCTAAATTTCTTTGAGCTGGAACGTGAAACTAAATTTTAGTCTAATATTTACTAGTCTTACAAGTGGCTATTTAGATATAAAAGTTATTACTACTATTAGTGTATGTGAGAACGCAACGACACAAAATGTGTTTGACTATACTTATATAACCAAATTGCAGTGTAAAATTCCCTTGTTCCACAATCCATAGTCCTGATAGATTAGGTATCAATTCAATTTACATGAAAGGTGCGACTTTCAAATTAATTTTAGACAGTTAAATTTTCTTAAGTGTAGGTAACACAATATGAAAATGACAGGCTTTTTATTATTTTTATTTTTACGATATGTTGAGTTATGCATCATTTCTACCAAATTTCTACCTCCTCTATCGATTCGTGTACTCAGTTTTAATCAAGTCAGCACAACCAATGTTATTTTGCTTTGAAAAGTAGTCATTTTGCCAAAACTCAACAAAAGTAAATGAGTTTTAGCAAAACTCAACAAAAGTAATCCGATTGCGATTCTCAGATTCCTTTTAATTTGTTTTGGATTTAACACGAGTCAGCAGGCCCTATTTTGATAACGTGTTGCAGTTTTCATTTATTTCTCGAAATATAGACCAAAATTTAGATGAAGAATACATGAGTACTATTCTGGAAATGACAGAATCTCGTAAAATACGAGTATGGTATGACTTGTCAATGAAAGTTGACGTTTAAATTATTTTTTATATTTTGCGTTCATTTCGATACGCAATTTTTTGTTTTAGACGGTTGGTACTAGATGACGTTTCTTTAACCTATTTTTACCTAACTTATTTTTAGTTAATTGACAAGTCATTTTAATAATATAATGTCGTTATTATTATTATTTTTTATTTAGGGAAGATTATTTACATGAAAATGTACAAATATAATCACAAATTGAGTAAGTAAATGTTAATATAATGTTTGAATTAGTCCACATAGATGGACCTAGTAGTACTAAAAATTTGTAGATTGAACCTTCGAACGATAGAAAATTATTTTTAATTAATTTTAAAGCAAGTTTTAATTCACATATAAGAAAAAATAAAAATATCCTGTACACTGAGGCTGAAAGGGTTAAATTGTCAAACGTCAAAGCTGGAAGATAAGAAATTTCAATATAACCTCAAAATTTATTTTACTTAATTAATCACTTTATTTAATGAATATAATAATAATAATAATAATAATAATAATAATAATAATAATAATAATAATAATAATAATAATAATAATAATACATGTTTTCGTCTTACTTTGCATTTCAAAATAAGCAATCAAAACATTCTCTGTTACGCCTTTGACATTATTTTCTTTACACCTGTGTCAAAATTTGCAAATTCTTTCTCATAAATCTCGCGCGATTTTTTAGGAAGTAGATTATTTACTGTAGTCTGAGCTATATTACGTAGCTCAGGCGGAGTGCAACTGATTTCATCTTCCATGATTACACTAAATTCACTTAAATTTGTTCGTAAATATTGAAATGACATGAACTTTCAAATAATAATTGAATATGGTCAATTCAATGTTACCAACTACAACATTTCACTTACAAATTTCCCTAAATCAACTCGGTTTAATATTAACAGTTTTTTAAAATATTTTAGTTTGTAGAAGGCGCAAAATATAAAAAATAGTATAAAGAACTCATTTTATAAGACTTTCTTTCGCACTTGTCAATTAGAAAACTCGCTAACGCTCGTTTTCTAAATTTTGCGCGTGCGAAAAAAACATGTCTTATAAAACACGTTCTTTAATATACTATTATAGATGTGGTTTCTTTTGAAACCCTAGAAAAGAATAGAATTATACGAAATATTCAGGTATGAAATTTTTGCATGAACCCATTTAAATACTGGACTAGGAAAGCACAGAAATACATTACTATGTCTGGCTAAAAATAGATGGCCGACTAGGGTAACTGAATATCAAATACAGGGGTGTGTTTAAAATATTTCAAACATTTTTCGTTTATGTTGATTATAACAAAACATTTTGATCTTTAAACTATTTAGTTTGGCAATTCTATGAAATAGGTTTATTTTTAATTTCCTCTAACAGTAATTCCGACTCGGGAGTTGCTTACACCTGAGACGAACGAACTAGAATTTGCCGTATTACATTTTTTAAATACATCATCCCTGAATACTGTTGCTAAGGTCATTTTCAATGCCTCCTGCTATTGAGTACAATTCTAATCTTCTGCAACGGAATACATAAGGGTCAATCAAGTATAGGGAAATGTTTTCAAAAGAAACCACATCTATTAAATTATATAAACATCAACTTTCATTCGCTATTCATACTATACGAGAAATAAGCCTAAACCGCGAAGTCGAGCGATATATTATTATTTTAAACTTAGAAAAGGAGATGCTGTTCAAAATATCGGAGTATTCACTAGTCAATAATCAATATTAAATATTGGTTTCTTCAAATTTTTGTAGTAACATGCGATGTTCTAAAAACGGTAAGTCTATTGAACTAATAAAGTTCGCTAAAAATGGTATCTGAATAAAATGGAAGATGTTAAAAAATTAATGGATTCTATTGAAATTCCTTATAATACCAATGATATTTACAAAGATATTTTAAAAGCCAACATGAATGGACCATCCGCAATAGAAATATACAACGAATAATAAATAATTGAAATATTTATTGTTGCTTTTGTTGAGTTTTGAAACAACTATGGAATTTTGACCTTATTTTTTTATTACACAGAATGTATCAATATTTTGTGCATTTATAAGTATTATTCAAGTAAACATTTTTACATAAATGCACGTTAAAACCTTCTACTGAAAATTCAACATTTTGTTTTTGTTGACCTTTGAAAAAACGATCCTCATATGTCCTAAATGTAAACGTTAGCGGGTTATTCTTTATTTCTTAATTTAAGTGGCTAAAATTTTAGTTTAATTTTACGAAATAAATCTTTTTTTGATACTTTTTTATTATTTTATTTCCATTGTGTTCGATACACAAATTCACGCGTCGCAGAAGAGGTCACTGCGTTCTTAATATGGTTGCTGGGTAAGGCCTAATAATATCGGGAGGATGGAGTATTCTTTGGCGTAATTCTTCTACTGTATGCATTTCAGTTGCATAAACAATCTGTTTCATGTGACCCCAAAGATAAAAATCTAATGGAGTCAAACATTTATTTGTTAAAAACGATGCTTAAATATTGCGACACAAAAGACTCGATCATAGCAACTATATCAATATTTCAAAAATCCGTTAAACTAAATTTTATCCATAAATTATGAAATAAACAATAACTCGTTAACGGTTACGATTAAGACATACGTTTTTCATGTCTTTTCTACTCTAAATAAGTTCTGGAATTCATCCTTGAAATATTGCCTATACGTATTGGGATACCTGTATTATGGTTTGAAATTCAATTGAAAAATAAATAAAAGAAAAGTCCGCGATTGATTTTAGTGTCATATAATTCTGAATAATATGTTTCATAAAGTTAAGTATTGTATTAGCCTCGGTAGTAACATATGAGTTCAAGACAAAAAAATTGTATTGTTATTTGTTGCTTCACGTATAATTTAATGTAAGTTTTATCAAAAATTTAAAATTTAACTATTTTAATATAAGAATCGAATGAAATTATAAAACAAAAAAATGTCAAATCACATGTGTTACTAATATCAATTCTAATAAATCTCCTGTCAGATTGGTAGCGGATTTTCTCATAAAGTGTAGAAATTGTAGCCACGCTTTTCTTTGCAACCAAACGAAATTGAATAACTTTCAGTATATTTGATCGAGATTTAAAGTTTTACCTTATTTTATAAATACCTATATTTTTTATTTGTTTACAGTTTGTTTCTTGTCTGAATTATTTCTTTTCTTTTAAAACTTTTTGTCGTATAACAGCTTACAGCTTTGTATTTGTTCAATTGACAATAAGAAAATATGAACGTAGTAAACATTCTAAACAAATAGAGAAAACATTTAGTTATTTAAATTTTACACAAAATACACTTTCAAGCAAAAGTATCCGCAAGAAGAAAATAGTAATTATTATCAGCTGCAAACTTTTCCATCCTGAAGACATTGTCCTTTGCTGAAAGTTTCCTTTGGTTGAATAGGCACACGTGTCACGTCTACAAAATACCTATTATCACCCTCGCTGAAGTTTTTTGCTTGATCTGGCGGATAACAAACGACGACCAAGGCGAGTTTTCTAATAAAAGCGCGGCGCTTTCTAAATATATAACATCACATCAAGTACTCCATGGCAGGCAGCTGGCTGACTGAGGAACATGGCGGCGTGTCACATATCAAGGGAAGGAAGTCCCCCCATGGAGCCTAACGGCTGTGACAAAAGAAGAAGGCAAGTTTTAGGAGGGAAATTGGATTAATAAAAAGTTTGGAGATTTAAAGATTCATTTTATCTACAAGTATGTTTTAAAAAAGAAAAATAAGTGTGAATGTCCATTAAGTGTCACTTCTTACTTTTTGTGATACCTTTAGATAAGGAAGGTATTGTTTTAGAAAAAAAAATCGATAGTGAGTTTTTAATGAATAAGCACGTTTTAGAGTCCCTAGAATACGATTTTACTATGTTTGCGTTAATGTCTGTATGACTGTGTGTATCTGTGTATGTGTGTATATATATGTGTGTGTGTCTGCGTGTGTGTATGTGTGTGTGTGTGTGTGTGTGTGTGTGTGTGTGTGTGTGTGTGTGTGATTTTTCTCCGTCGATAACTCCAACACTATTATTCTAAAAAATATAATTCTTTCGTATTCCTCTTCGTTACATCCATATAAAGAGCTGATTAGATTTTGGTTATAAATGATCGACCAGAAATACCCTCATTTAAAGATTTTAACAGTTTTTCTTGAAAAAACGCTGTTAAATATATATAGTTTTTCACATTTAATGTTATTATAAATATTAAAAAATATTTTATACTCTTTACGATTTGATTACATTTTATACTTCATATTCAATGGATATAAATAAATAAGGGTCGATCCTAATCTAGCAGCCGTCTTTGTTCTTATATAAAAATGTCGCCCCCCCATTTTATTTTTTCAGGTATTTAAGCCATTCATGTTGCAAAGAATAGGGTCTAGTTTTGACCTCTCTCATTGGCTGAAATTAGAGACAAGAGACAAGTTTACTTAAAACTGGCGCTGATGCGAGCACCATTTGCTAAATGGCTTAAATGGTACACAGCGTAGTTCTAAACAATACCACACAATGAATTAGAAATAAACTCATTTACCTAATACTAGGTTAAAAACAAGTTTAGTGAGTTAGGCGTACTTATAATTTAATTATCTACAAGTTTTATTTGAAACATTTTTGTCTAAATGAAAAAGTTTAATTAATAATTAGGCAAAAAAATTGATTATAATATTACTGTCACCGTATAATGTAAAAAATAATATTTATTCTGCATTTAATTTTTTTCTTGGAGTGTTGTAAATCAAGGCGGCCCAGCGCAAAATTTCTAGTTACGCCACTGATTAACATCATAAGTATACTTAGTCTTTTAATAAAATAAACTATATACCTATTAGGATGGATGTTACCAGTCAGCCAAACCAAGTATTTAAAAGAATAATGCTTTATTAATATGTTATGTTTATTTCATAAATTGTTGATGTTTTTAAAAATTTTAAATAATTTTTTTTCTATAAAAACTTAGGATGGTTTTACCGCCCTCATGCTTGCCCGCCTTTATTCTGGGAACAAAATGAACACCCGCTAGGATCGGGCCTGAAATAAATATATCATGACGGCGTACTACCCATTGCTGGCTGTGCCAATCTGCTTTGTACACAGTCGGTAATGATAATGACATATTTGTACCGTGCGGGCGTTTACCGGGCGTCACCTCAATGGATATTGAGTTAAAAAATTATGAAGAAATTAAATTTCATAAAGCAACCAGCTATGCAATAACACTGAAAACAGCTAATATAATTTAAAAAATTCTGATAGACAGATGTCAATGTCAATGTCAAGAACAATTGACATGTATGTTTGTGTTATAATTTTATTGCAAATATAGAATCAATTCTAAAATACTTTCTGTACGAAATTTGTAATGTGCTGGCGACATTAGAATTTTTTTACTCTTTTTGAAACTTTCGGGAATAATGATGTAGTATCAAATGGTAGAATTTAAATTTATGAAGCTTTTGAGAGATTATTTTGTTAAAAATATCAAATGTTTCTATCAAATTGTATGTAGATGAAAATAACTACTCTAGATATTATGCAATAAATATATATTTTTGCACTTTCGAGTTTTTATTAAGTAAGTACATCGTAAATGAAAGTTAAACATTATTTATTAGTTAATAAAATAGTAATCAAACCAAAATAAATATTTACGTGCAGTTTTTTATATCCAACATATAAGCTTGCTATTTTAGAACATAAACATAATTTAACAAACCGTTAATTTGTTTTGTTTTTACTAGACATTTATGGCCGGTTACACCAAATTTTAATTGGGATTCAAAAACTAAATTGTAATCAGCACTTATATAATACATTTTTTTTAAACGTAAAAACGGCATATTTTGTGACTTGATTCACAAGGTAGAGGTTTCATTTCTACGCCGATGTAAATTTCTACGCCGGCGGCGTAGAACTAAAATAAATAAATATCCATAGAAACTACATAGAATTACCGTAAAAAAGAAAAGTAGTGCGTTTGAAAAAAATATTAATGTGTCATTCAGAATAAAAGTGTCTCTGTGTGCCTCGCATGCAATTTTCCGACTCGCTTCACTTGTGAAAACTTCCATGCTCGCTACACAAAGTATCACTTTTACTCCTAATAACACAATATACTATTTTCTACAAATCTGTTTGTCTCTGTTACTTTTAACACTAGTATTCAAAGTGAATTAGTTACCTTGGTAATGACAAATGGAACAACAAATTAACATTTTTGGCATGTCAAAAAATTATCAGAAATACAAATTTTAATAAAAAAAATAGAGTTTGTAGAGAAAATAGTGTATGATGTACTTGTTAAAAAAAATATCGCTTTTAACACATATCATAAATAAATATTATGCGTATACAAACGGTGCCTTTAATGTAATTTTTGTTTAATTCCTTATTAAATATTGGTGCAAACTACCATTAGTATGTTTGACCAGAATATAGTATGCGGTTGTTATTAGGAAGGCCCGGTTTTGATCCAGATTGACGTCAACCTTAATACTTTAAAATTATATCCAATTTTTCAAATAGCAGAAAAATGACTCGTTTGTTTAAATTAAATCAAAACATTGACGAACTTTAAACAAGGCGTTTTGTATCGATTGTATAATCTCCCTTTATTATATGATTTATGTAAAAACACTATAGTTTCTTTATCATCAAATAAACATTAAAACATTTTAGCTCTTTATTATAAACAGGTATATGCACATCACATTGTCACTATATAATTTATTGTTTTTTTGTCAAACTTTTTTACAAAAAAATTGTTATGACGACATGATAAGTAAAATACTAGTAAATGTATATCAGTTACACTATATACTTTTTTTCATTATTTCGTCACTGTATAAAAACTTGTCCTTCAAATAAATTTCTTAAAAAAGTTTTAGTTCCGTAATATCAGTATTACTATCAGCTGATTTCTTGAAAAATCCCATTAGGCTAACTGTTGTTCAAGGGTAAAATATATCATAAATAATAATTACTGTCTTCTTTTTTTGCAAAACGACAGGCTTAAATTTATCTCTTTTAAAAAATTTACTTATATTTAAGTGATTCTCTGAAGCAACCTACAACCACAGTAAAAAAATATTATATCTAATAGCGAATAACAATGACAATAGATATTAAACATTTTGGTATTCTTACTCCTTACTTATTAAATAAAAAGAACCTATACTCGTATATTTTACCTTTAAATATCATTGACTCCGTTTATCTCGACGTTTGAAGCCGCTTGAATTTAGTAAATCCCTTTTCAATCTTTGAAATAAACGTTCGAGATTAATATTTGAAGCCGCTTGAAAATGTCAAGTTAAGCCTATAAAGTAAGAGGTTTGGACTTACGAAGTGGCTTGACTTCTGTTGAAATGAACAGTGAAGCTTCAAATAATGTAACTACGCATGCGCACATCCGCAATATGTTGCAGTGTTACTGAATTCATATATTGTTGGTTGTTTGCATTTTACCTCATTTTATAAAACTTAGTAAAATTGTCGAAAAACGAAATAGTTGGAGTGATGAGGAAATAAATGTTTTTTTAATGTTTTTGAAAGAGAAGAGAAATAACATGATTTTTTTTAGATTTTGGGGTTATATATTCAGGATGAAATTAGATCATATATCTCTCCCTGTCTGTCTGCGTAATCAAGTATTTAACTATTTTTTTGATTCAATACGAATTTAAAGAAGATTGAAAATAACTCAATCCTATTTTCAATCCACTGAGATAAACCAATAGGATTTTTTGAGTCATAATATACTTGAAGCCGCTTGAATTATCGAGATAAACGTACGTTATAAAAATTAAAGAATAAAATAATCCATTTTACACTGTTTAGGTAATAAAATTTTGACATTGTTGATAGAAAAATGTTACTGTCAAAACAGTGTTCATTTTAAATTAATAATAGAATTTTAAAAATGGAATATAAAAGTATAAAATAACTAATCAATTAAACACTGTACCTATTTATATTTGTAATTAATAAGAAATAAACGTGATTATAACAAAACAAATTTATAATAGTAAGATTTAGAAGACGAATACCTACATACATTAATATTACTTTTTTATACCAGAACTATAATATTTTATAAATTTAACACAATAACTTAGAACCATAAATCTTACGAGTATATAGGAGTAGTACCGAATTACTTATGTTTACACATTTTTGAATTATATATCAATTTTGACAAGTTTTTCTTCATATTCTAAAATGGTCACTAAGTGACTTCAATATCATTAGAATTATAGCAGTATATTACTCTTTATTGAAGTTGAGGCGCAGTAATTAAACATTGCTTAAAATAGCACAGTGGTAGAGTGTTAGCCTCGGGACTCAGAGGTCGATGGTTCCAATCCGGGTTAGGTCGGAAAACTTTCGAGGAATTTTTCTCCATCAGCCTTGATCGTTCTCCCGTTGGGATAAAAGTAACTTGGGAACCACAAAACTATCTGGTACCGGCTTCTGGTTGTAACAAGGACCTGCACGGACTGGCAACACCAATGACATATGTGACAGGTATTGTGTCTGTAAAGCCTCCCTAGGGATATAACCCATAAAGATTCAAATCCCGAAATGCAATACAAAACAATTTAACATACGAAGTAATTTTCTTGGCCGTAAATGTAGATTTAAATGGAACACAAATTTCTTGGGAATGTCGGTCCAGGGATTAAATAAATTTAAATTTTCTTTTTCTTCGACGTTTCGGTTTCTTTATTATTGAACCTTAATCATGATTCAAAGAAAGTACAGTATACAATCATTATAGTTTTATAATGATTATTCAGCAATTAAAACTGAAAAGAGACTTCGTAACTGATGTGTACTGTACGAAAACTAGCAGCGGAACTGCTAGCAAAATGTGCGGAGAGTCTGCGACAAATTGTCAAAGGGACATTCAAAAGTTTTTTCGAAAACTGAAATGAAAAGCTAATATGACCACTATCAACATGCGAAATGATAGTATTTTGTCTACAGAAGGTAAAAGGCTTTTACAGCTAGGATGTAAAAATCTTTTACATCTAGCAATTTTTTGATGAAAAAAGGCTGACAATTAATTAAAATCTGTCTCTTTATTTTTATTTGCTTGGAAAAAATCATTTTGTTTATATTTAATGTTTCAATTGAGCAAAAATTCGTAATAATCCCGCTTATATAAATGACATTTGATACATTGCTGTCACGCCGACGATCCTCGTAGGATTAAATGATTAAACCTAACCGTCAAAATTTTTTCATTACATTTTTATTAATTTTGGGACATAGTTTTCGTTAAAACGTTTTTTGATACTTGATTTTGAAATTCTTTTGCATTCTCCAATACAAAAGTGACATTTCGCAATCTAGAATTGAAATTAACTATTATTGAATCTAAAAAAACAAACCACGCTAATGTTTCATTTGACAGCCCAGTTTCAGGCACCAGGCGCCATTTTATTTTATATTTACTGACATAGCGATACGAATAGACAACTTATTCAATGAAAATGTCTATTGCCATATTAACATTGTAAACTCAGATCAAAACTTAATCCAGGGTAAAGATTTTATCTTAGAGCCCAAACTCATATTAGTTGGGCAGGTTAACATTTTCAACAAACAAATTATAAAACTTACGGAAATGGTGAGAAATTTCTACATATTTCTTTCTAGTTCAAAATATTTTAAACTTTCAAAATCTGAATTTGTTATTCAAGTATTCCGCCATTTATTTTACATTAGGCATTGGATCCCTAAGTCCTGCACATTTTCCTGTGAGTATTGTCCCATACGTCTGGCAAGGTAGATTTTACTGTACGCACTGAATTTTTACGAAGTTGTTTTTCATTGTGCCAAACGTAAAGGGTTTCGGTAGAATCTAAATCTGGACTAAAAGATTACCCTTAAAATACCGGTCGAACTATTATCACCAGTCATTCGGCCCAAAAAAAAATTAAGTTTTAATTTTATATTTAATCATATACAGGGTGTCCCATAACTTCAGGTACATATTAGAAGGGCATATAGTTCTTAATGTCCTGATTACGGAACAAAAAGATTTTTTTCAAAATTCAAAAATTAGTTTTTGAGGTTTTTGAAGGAAACAGTTTTGGAACACTGGTTGAATTTTTGTAAAAATAAAGTAAATAATTTGATTTTTTTTCATTACATACACACCTCCCAAACTTAATTGGTGTGACAAAGCTTTACGTAATTGCATAAATTAATTTCATTGTTAAATTATTTTATGTAATAGTTATAACTAATTTCACTATTCCAAATATTATAGTATCCAGGGGTACAAAAAATGTTCTTCTTAAGTAACTACCCTTAATTATAGGAATTTTGAAAAAATTATTTTTGTTCCGTAATCAGGACATTAACAACTATATGCCCTTCTAATATGTACCTGAAGTTATGGGACAGCCTATATATATATTTGTATATATACAGGCTGTCCGTGTATAAATAAATCAGCAAATATCTCGCTTATTATTACTATTAGCAATTTCAACTATATAGCATAAATTATAGTATGTTAACTCCTCTATAAAATTCTATTTTTAATAACATAACATACGATTGTTTTTATACAGTTGGATAGCAAATTTCACGTACTTTTCAAATTTGAAAAAATATATTGGGTGTTCTATTTTAAAATTAAAAATTACTATCAGTTTCTCCAAAACCGGAAGTAATAATATTGATCTACTTCCGAAATTTTATAGAGGAGTTAACATACTATAATTTGTTATATAGTTGAAATCGCTAAAAGTAATAATAAGCGAGATATTTGCTGGTTTATTTATAGACGGACATCCTGTATATATATATATATATATATATATATATATATATATATATATATATATATATATATATATATATATATAAATTACTTACCGGGTGAATACTTGAAACCTAAACATACCCCATTAACACGGGAAAATCGTTTTTCTCAGATTGTTGTTCGCCATTTCAACTGACCAATGTGCTTGTTCAATCAATAGAAATATAAAAAAATTCTGCATCAGAAGCCACCAAATACATGTAAATTTGAAATATTCTAGACCCATAAATTAATTATTAATTTTTTTCAATTTCTAATAGATGGTTTATAATGGATTTACATTTAAAAATATAAATTGTACATATCTACTTTTACTGGTTCATGATGAATTTCAGAAATTTATAATTTAGAATTTATATTTTAAATATCATCATATTTTATAGGTAAATGCGTCTAATCATTTCACAGTATTTCAAATAATGATTTTGGTAAGGAAAATGACAGTTTCAAGTGACAGTTGAGACATTTTAATTTTGATTTGACAAATGGATTCCGAAAATATGGATATATTATTAATATTATCTGTAGAACATTACAGATTGATTATGATAAAAGTGATAATCATATAACTGTCACCTCATTTGTGTCAAACCACGTGACCCAATATAAGTTTATTGGGCATATTTCATATTTTTAAATTCATTATAAACAGCAAGATAAATCGAAACTTCAAATCTAAATTTATAAATTAAATCCATCATAAACTGTCCATAATTAATAAATAAATTTCTAATTAATATCGATAGCCGTGATGGCATTTGAACAGCCCAGCTGGCAGTTGCCTGCGCCATTTTACTTACTATGTGCAGCGGTAGAAAGAGATAACTGTTAAATAGAAAAGATATGTTTTAACCAGTTGCTAAAAATAAAAACTAACCACTTGTAGGCCTGATTGCCCAAGTTTTAGAACATAATCACGTACTACCTCCCAATGTGTTCAGTAATAATAAAGTTCAATTTTAATAGATTCGTCCAAGTGGAGTTGTTACTGTAATTGAATCTATTAATTATTCAAATCTCATTACCTGTATTATTAATATTGTATTTCGGATATATTTGTTCATTATGGCAAACAAATTTCACTTCGTCATTGTCATAGAAAACAGTGAGTATTGATCAGCATCATTGTTAATTCATTGAATTATTTACATGTTGCCTTTAAATAATGAATATCGCGGCAGATCCGCAATGTTATTAACATCGCCAATCGATCGCTACATCGCGTTGGCTTCGGGCTTCGCTATCCACGTGCAATTTTAACACGCAGTCAAGCATCGCAGACATCAGTTTAAGTGCGAGCCGCACGTCCATGACTTCGCTGTTTATTATTTTGCTTTGATGACTACTATTGCTGCTAATAACATCTTTTTCAGGCCGTGCATGTCACTGTTCCAATCACACAACGTAACGTGATTGACTAATTGTTTGTTGATTGAAGGATATTTATTGTCAGTTTTATTGCAGTAAAAATACGATAAATTGTATAAGTTGTGGCTTTTAGTGATTGATATTTAAAACGCCGTGAAAATGTGGTTTTAGAATTGAAAAGAAATTCGTGTGCCTTGGAACACATTAGGTCTATTCGTGGTAGCGGACTAGTTTGAGCGTCACCCAGAAGAAACAATGAAGGAAACCTTAAGTAAGACAGAGATAAATATAATATTGCTTGTTATTTTGCGGTTGAGAAATTATTATTATTATTATTCGCGTCCAAACCATATACATAATACAAATAATTATTACTCGATAAATATATAAAACCTTTTAAAAAATATTTCTCACTCCTTAGATACTGAAGTGACCAATTTTCGGTAGCGAAATACCGCATCCGGACCACATGGAGTAAATTAGCTTAGCTTGTTGTTATAATTTACTTCTTCTTACCTTACTGACCGTGTACTGTCTGTTTCCTATAATAATTATAAATCTAAGTTCTTTACAGCCACTTCTGGTATTCCTCAAGGTTCTAATTTGAGTTCTTTACTATTCTTACTCTTTATTAATGACATTGTTAATTCAGTTCAGCACTCCCAAGTCTTGTTATATGCTGATGACTTAAAGATTTTTAAAACCATTAATTCTAATGAAGATGCTAAGCTCTTACAAGCTGACATTGATAACATTTTAGCTTGGTCTGTAACCTCTAACCTATTTTTAAATTACAGTAAATGTAAAATAATGAGCTACTTCGTCAAAAAAACTATTTACGAATATAATTACAGAATAGACTCTCATATTCTTGAAAGGGTCACTCAATTTAAAGATCTTGGTGTTTTATTTGACGAAAAGCTCAATTTCACTAATTACATATTACAAACTGTTAAATCTGCTTACAAAAATTTAGGCTTCATTTTTAGAAATACAAAGTACTTCATTCATATTTCAACTCTAAAGAAATTATATTTCTCGTTCGTAAGAACAAAACTGGAGTATTGTCAGCAGGTTTGGTGTCCTATCTACAATAAATATAACTATTTAATTGAATCTATTCAACGTAAATTTGTTAAATTATGCTTCTTCAAACTTTTCAGACATTATCCCAGTTTTGATACAGATTACAAAGACTTGTGTGAATTTAGTATTGTGTCTCTCGATACTCGCAGAAAAATTCAATCAACATTGTTCCTTTATAAAATTTTGCATTGTATTATAAATGATCCAATAATCTTAGGAAAAATTCCTTTCCTAGTTCCTAGGCATAATTCCCGATTTAAATATACCTTCTATTGTAATACTCCTCGAACGAACTACGAAGTAAAGTCACCAATTCGTATGCTTTGTTTCAATTTTAATAATTTACCTGATTATTTTGACATCTTTTTAGGCTGGATTGAAAAATTTAAAAGTGTCTTATACAATTATTATGTTCATTAAAATTTACTATTATTTGTTAACAAAAATATACTGTGTAAAACATAGATTTATGTATTATTAAGTTCTCTTATTTCATTTACATGTTTACTTGTGCTTTAATACTTAAGTTTATGTATAATCAACCTGTAATTGGGGTCTTGAACCCTGTTGGCCAGATTATTAATAAATAAAAAATAAATAAATAAATAAATAACCATATAAATAGTTAAATTTGGAAATTATGGAAATATGCCTTATGCATCGCCAGGCATTAACTAAGACGGAGAGGATGCATGTTCTCCGAAGATTCTCTTCTTTAAGCCAGAGGAAACACCGTCCGCAAAAACTGGCAGAGATTTGCCCTATCTAAATAGTATTCATCCAAAAAATTTCACAGTTTATAGCAGCTGGTGTTGCCTTAGCCAGATCTTCTCTCGAGCATTCATCTTCTCAGTTGGCGCACGTGAGCAGGTGTGCCATTATTTGTTCTTGATCATAATGAAATCAATGACATGAAGCTAATAACTTATTTCTTCCCGTAACAATGATTTATATTTATGGAGGCAAGAGGCAACCCACAGATCATATTTCAATCCGTTTTACATGCTCATGTAGTGATATTATATTTATGACGTAAACTCTGTATAATTATTTATATTAAATAAAAATTTTAAGATATAAATAATGGACTCTAAATTTGTAATATATTTTTATGTTGCGTAGGAGTCATATTTAAATAAAAAAATCTGATGTGGCCAGCACATTACCTTCCATCAGTTCTATGTACAAATTCCACTCAGAAAGTTTCATACAAAAGATTCAGTATTTCTAGTACATTACCTTAAGTCAGTTCGATATATTTTGTACAAATACCAAAAAGAAAGTTTCTATATTTCCAGTAAAATTATAACACAAACATAGTATATCAATTGCAATTAACACTGACATCAGTCAATCAGAATTTTCTTAATATAGTAGATGTTTCCATGTTTACAGCAAAGCTGGCTGTTTTATGAAATTTAATTTCTTTATAATTTTTTAATTCTATATCTATTGAATAATAGCTATTAAGATACCTAGGGATATTATATATGAATGTAAGTTTGAAATCCGAGCTCGTAGAGCGAGGATTTTAAGGCATCTAAGGCTTGTTATGATTAATAACATCCGTGGTTTGTTCAATATTTTATCGGTTTCAGAAAATTAAGACATTATTGATAACTATCATTTTTTGAAGTTCTCTCATTAATGCTACTTTCAGATTGGTATGGTTAACAGAACAATTATTTTGACATATGTCAATATGACAAATATTCAAATTATGTGCTTTATTCTTCATGTTTATTACTTTAGAATAAAGTAGACCGTATTTAGAAGGAGAACGTTACCTGTATGTATTAATGAAGAGCATTATATTTTCATTTTGTAGACCGTTGTTGACAAGTCAGTATGGTAATAATATTACCATACAGATACAGTTATTACTTAGTTACCAGCCTACTTTTGTGCATGTAAACAATGGAATAATATCGTGAAACCGGTAAAGTATAAAATATAATCAAATCGTATAGAGAATAAAAAATTCTTTAATATTTATAATAATATAAATTATGAAAAGATATATTTAACAGCGTTTTTTCAAGAAAAACTGTCAAAATCCTCAAATTAGAGTACTTCCGGTCGGCCAATTGTAACCAAAATCTTATCAGCTCTTCATTTGGATGTAAAGAAGAGAAATACGAAAAAAATATAATTTTTGGAAAGGTGGTATTGGAGTTATGCGATTTGAAAGAATCGTCACACACACACACATACATACATCCATCCATCCATACCTACATACATGCAGACAGACATCATCGTAAAAATAGTAAAATAGTATTCTAGGGACCCTAAAAGGTGTTTATTCTTTAAAAAATCTTTATCGAATTCTTTGACCGAAGACAATATCTTCCTTACCTAAAGGTGACGGGAGGTAAAAAATCACTTACTGCCTTTTCCCATAATTTGATTATTTACCTTCTGTAATTGTTATGGGCAGTATATCTTGAATTTACTGACTGATTAAAAAACACTAAGATATAAATATAAAAAGTAATTATTTATTTAAAATTTCTAATTCATTTTATCCTAAAAAATATTTATTAGGTCCTCTAGTCTTTCTTATTGTCTTCCAGTAATTTAGATACGGCTTTTTACGTTTTTAGCTTTACCGCTTAAAAATTACATCATGTGACAGCAAATAGCAGTAAGAGAGAACAAATTGAGATATTGCTGTTCACCTTCATTATTTCACAAAAAATTATCAGTTACTGCTATGTACCACCAGCAGTTGTTCGTCTTTGAAAGTAGATAATTAAACCAAAGTGGATTTAAAAGTTGTATCACTTGCTGCCATTTGCCATAACATAAAAAAGTAAATTTTACAAAAAGTGTCAGTTACCTACTGCCCTTTACCAAATCACGGCAGTGTGTATTTGTTATATCTTAATAAAACTGATGATGAATATAATAATGTTAGGCATGTTAATTTATGTAGCAGTGAAATTATGGAATACATAAGGCAATATAGGCAGTTGCCTAGGGGCGCCGCCGACTTGGGGGGGCCGGCGACGAATAAAAACAACAAATTTTCATTATTGCAAATTATAAAGAATATATATAGAAAATATTGTCATTTAATCTTTTCTGTCTAGTAGATTTGAATCGAATATGTGATTTGACCTTTGTTTTAGGAAGGTGTTGAAATCGAGAGCCGATATTTTTTTGTAAATAGACAAATAGACTGATGCTGAAAATATTCTGTTATTTGACAACTATGCCGTAAAATCTTATTGGTTTTCGATAATATAGACCATATTACTTTCTCAATACGTATACGCAGAATGCACCAATCATATGCTTAAGAGTGCAACATTTAATGTTTTTTTTTGTTTATTTGTGCTAAGTATATATTGCTTTTTACCTCCCGCTACCCTTGGTAAGGGAGGTATAGAGATCGTGCTAAAAATCGCATATCGAGATTTTAGTAAATTACCAAGTTTTAAGGTCCCTAGAATCCAATTTTAACATTTTCACGAAGATGTCCGTGTGTGTGTGTGTGTGTGTGTGTGTGTGTGTGTGTGTGTGTGTGTGTGTGTGTGTGTGTGTGTGTATGTATGTGTGTGTATGTGTGTGTATGTGTGTGTGTGTGTGTGTGTGTGTGTGTGTGTGAGTGTGTGTGTGTGTATTCGTGTGTGTGTGTATGTGTGGATCCTCCACTCTAACTCAAATACTATCATTAAGAACATTTTGAAACCATGTATTTCTACCTTATTCTAATATGAGAAGAAGTCATTTGATTTTGGTGTAAATCAGATAACCGGGAATGGCACTTTACTTGAAGCTCAAAATAGATCTTCGATAAAACCTTCAAATGTTATTTTTTCGAGATTAACGCTATTATAAAAATTAAAGATTATTAAATTTTCTACAGATCTGCACAATAGTTTTTCTAAATATTTTATGGATAAAGTTATAAAATTATCTATAATTTAAATCCCTGAGCCTACGCTTTAAACAAGCACAACTCGTTGGTTACACAGTTTATATCACAAATGTATGTAACTGACAGATAAATGTCACTGTCAGAGAACTAAACATATCAAATTAATAATAGTAAAGTTTTAAAAAGAAAATAGTAAATAGAACCATATTTATATGGAATGGATCTTAATACAGTTTCCAGCATAACTAAATATGTAGGTATGTATATTTAAATTAATAAAAATTAAATAGCGGGAGGTATTGTGTTGGCCACATCAGATTTTTATATTATGTTGTAGTATATTATATAAAAAAATTAATAGCATTTTAAGTTTTGTTGTGGGGGGGGGGCATAATATAGTTGCCTTTGGGCGAAAAAAGTCATAATCCGGCCCTGGGAATACAATGACAAAACAATATAAAGTTACGTAATATATAATAACCATAAATATCAATATCAATGCACAGTAATAACAGTTTATAATGTCACATTCAATTTTTGTAGCCTATGACGAAAACACAAACAAAAGATCCCACTTAGACGATGGCGACATCAAAAACTTTTACTGGTATTAATTTTCAGTTATGTGGAAAAAAATGTTTTCTAGATAAATTTTATTTCATACACGAAGTTTTCTGAAATTTCACTTAAAATTATATAGTTTGGAAAAGAAATATTCTTTTGGGAAAACCTTTAATCAGAAAATACGTCTCTTCTGCTTGATTCAAAATTCACTTGTTATTTATATCACAGTATTACCAAACAGTACACACATTTATAAATAAACATACTATACTATATTACATAATATTTTATAGATTTCTTTTGTAATAATTTTTCGTTCTTGATTCCTGCATTTTTTTAACAAATTATTTTTTTAGGTACATTAAAATTGTGTTGCACAATTTTCAGTTTCAATAATTATCTGTCGACGTGTCGACATTCATTGTAAATTGACCTTGCCTAGGTACAATGTCATGGTAGAACGGAATTTTGTTTATAAAAAGGAAATTCACTGTTACCTGGCAACTGATCATTATTATTCAATGTGTAACGTTACGTAAATAATAAAATGTATGATTTGTAGAATGTAGAACCACCCACATAATATATGAATAAATTTTAATGATAGAATATTTTGTTTACTCTAAATTCAAAATAATGGTATTATTTTTCTACCTTCTTTTACCTTCTAAAAATAAATTTCACTACTAAAAAATACTTTTTATTGAATATATTATTATTATATGATGTATGTATATGTGGGAATACATAATGTACTTTAAAATTGCTTATATAAAATAAATGTTTCAAAAATTTTCCCTTAACTTCCCTTTTTCGTAACTGGACCAACTACTGATGACAAATCTTTGGTGTTCGCTTATGAGAGCTTTCACTGTCACGCAATTTGTGTACATTGTTTTGTAGATATAATTTATTTAAAATAAGCGTAAATTTCACTTATAAATATAATTCAACTTACTCTAGCCGCCAATTGTTTTTATAAGTTTATTTATGTTTTCTAGTGTAATGTGTATCGAATTGAGATAAAACGAGATTTTCAAAAGTCGATGTTATTGTGGATAACTTTTAGGTTAGAATATTCTTGCGCTTGCTTTTCCCTGCGTATAGTGTTTGCAACATACAGGTGTTTCATTTCAGGATTAACAATTAAATGGCAGATTCTACACTATATACCTACTGATCGCGAAACAAAAAAAATTTTCATAAATTATTTCGTATTATTTATTTAATTCTTGAAGTGTACATGAAATGAATTATATTTTTAAATAGTCTGCATTAAAGTAAATATGTAAAATTTTGTACTCATACCCTCGGAAGTGATAATACGTACGCTACTGACGGCCGGAAATGTCAATTTCTCGGTTTAGGTAACTGGGAATTTTTTAAAGCACTGACTGTCTATAACAAAATAGTTCTAACAATAATAAAAATTATTGTATTTGTAATTGTTGTATATCCCTGATTTTTACGTATAAAACCCACATAATCAATGATAAACAACAATATTTCAAAACTTTCTAAATAAAAAAACTTCAAAATCAGATTATTACAAACTTTCAATTACAAGTCGTCAACTAAATATTTTCAAATAATATAGTTTAAGTAATACAGATTCATACGTTCTATGTCCTTGAAATATTTTTTTAAAAAAGAAATGAGGTATTTCGGCGCTATCGCCACTAATACCCAGATATATTAATTATTACAATAAGACAGGATGTTATATGCTGCGTATTCCATTATATTTTGTTTAGCAAATTACACTACTCAAAACCGTACAAGGATATTTTAATAATTAAATGTAAGATGAAAACTTTAAATTATATTCAAGTATTTGAAAAAAAATAGTACATATAAGCTATTTTCATACGTAATATAACAAGTGATATGATTATAATCGATGATATTCTCGAGTGACACCGAGCTTCGGTTTCACGAGCAATATCTTCGAATATTAATCATATCACGAGCATTTATTTAATGAGAGAATATAATGAATTTTTGTGACACATTATATGTGCTGCTAACCTAACTTAATTTAACAATTGCCTTATTATTTTCATCGTTGTTGATATCAATCCAACGATTATCGCACATTTTTATACTCAAAATTAACTTTCAATGTCAAATAAAGGAAACAAATCCCTTAGTAACGAATATAAATAAAGTGATAGATATGTAACTAGGGAGATTCTGAATGTTGATTGTCGGAAAACATGTCACCTGACTCATGAATTATATTCTCCATGTTATATTATTACTAATGACATTTTTTATAACAACGACTCTTATATTTTTATTGAACTGTAGTATAACCTTAGTGTTATGCTTCATTGTTCAACAGATTGAAATTCCGCGTGTAAATTTAAGTTCTTTTATTAATGAAAAGGCGACATTTGTCACGAGAAAAATGTAATTTGCAGTCGAATTTTAAGATGAAGAAAATGTCGTAAAGCGGTTATGGCGTTGTTGTAGAAGGTGTTCGTAACCAACATATTGGCATAACATGGATAATAACCACAAAACAAAATCATTTTGTCCAATTTAGTGATCGACGAAATCTAACCTGAACTGCAAGCCAACAACAACATCGATTAAATCGGAAACATGGCGTATTAGTTAGCGATCACACTGTACACAATAGGTTAAACGAAGTACACTTAATAACTACGTTTACATGCAATTTGAGAATGGTTTCAGCTTTCAGTCAAAATTGCGCGAAACTGTTTACATGAAATTTTCAATACAGGTTTTCAGATTGATTTGAAAACAGTTTCGGCGCATGCGCATTTGAACGATGTAAGTAACAGGTCCTCTTCACTTCAAATTCTTCGTTTTGCTATTATTCCAATTATTTTTTCTATTTTGTAGCACTGCGCACTAAAACTACACAGCTGTCAGTTTATTTGTAGGTTAGTAACACCAAGTAACACAAAGCGACAGAAACGTTATGCTATATACATATGCGCAATTTCGAAACTGAATTTTAAGTGTTTACACGAGTAGTTTTGAAACTAGCTTCCAAGTTAAACCTGTGAAATTTAGTTTTGGTTTGAGATAACTCAAAACCGTTTTGACACTGTATACATGGCGTTTTCAAAACTAAAAACGTTTTGAAAACGATTTGAAAACTGCATACAAACTCAGTGAATATCTATGCAATCCATCAGAGTATCACCTCTAACTGTAGGGAATTGCACAGGGCGTCTTTTATAAGCATATGAATACCAAAATTTTACAAATGAGCAGTGGTCATCTGCATCTTCGGTGAATCCAGATATAGTATTTACAGCGATTCAATAAGAATCCGAGTATGGAGCCAGCCAGATTGCTTATATCGATAGATTACATTCCAAAAAGTCCATTTTTTTAGAGGTTGTAACCAGTGTAGGAAAAACTGATCTCGTTTTAATCCAATGACAAGTCAAATTTACAATAAACAGATCACTTTACCTGTTGCAGTACCATATGTAGGTGCGGTGGATGAAAATTTTGTTTTGATGCAGGATAATGCTACTTCACATACTGCCCAAACTGTAATGGATGAGTTAAATCAGCAACAAATTTCATTATTACCATAGACTCATTAATCCTTGGATATGAATTCGTTAGAAAATGCTTGGAATATGTTACACGGAAGGGTGAAATATGCAAATGACTACATTAATAATCACCGAGACCTTTTCTCAGTTCTTCATAGAGACTGGAAAGCAATACCACATGAAGACATTAAAAATTTAATTTTAAGCATCCCTAACCCTATAACAGCAGTTTTAAATAATAATAGAGGTCATACCAATTACAAGAAATTATATTAACTGACGTATTAATTTTATATTTGATTTTAACATTTTACATTTTAGGCTGTTTCTTTGTTCATATAATTCATAATTAAAAACTTAAGTTTAACAATTTTTTTAAGTTCTAATTTGTGATGTTTGTACCAATTTAGTTAAATCATATTGTAGATAAATAAATTAGTTTAACAAATACATAGGTACTTTTAATTTTGTAAAATACCCTGTACGGTTTTGAGTAGTGTAATTTGCTTTAAGTAGTTTATAACATTTTTACCTCCCGCTTTCCTTGGTAAGGGAGGTATACGGATCGTGCTAAAAATCGCATATCGAGATTTTGGTAAATGACGACGTTTTAAGGTCCCTAGAATCCAATTTTAACATTTTCACGATGATGTCTGTGTGTATGTGTGTGTGGATCCTCCACTCTAACTCAAATACTATCATTTAGAAAATATTGAAACCTTGTATTTCGAATTTTTTCTGTAATGGAAATAGCCCATTAGATTTTGGTCAAAGTCGAATAACCGGCAATAGCACTTTACTAGAAGCTCAAAATAGTTTTTCTTCGAAAAATAACTTTAAATGTTATTTTTTCGAGATTAATGTTATTATAAAAATTAAAGCTCATTAAATTTTCTATAGATTTGCATTAATACTTTTTCTATATATTTTATGGATAAGTTTATAAAATTATCTATAATTATAAACAAAACGCAGTTATTCAAATGTATGTAACTGACAGATAAATGTCACTATCAAAAAACTAATCATTTCAACATAATATTAGTAACATTTTAAAAAGAAAAAAGTAAATAGAACAATAGAAAAGGAATTCAATACAATTTCCAGCATAACTAAATATGTAGGTATGTATGTATTTAGATTAATAAAAATTAATGATTCACAAAAATGTATAAGCTAATCCTCATTTTTGGATTAGTGAATTCCACGGGTGAATTCTATTCTACCCCGGTATTTAAAATTTAAACTTCATTTTATTATAGCTCCGATGGCTCAATGGTTAGAGCAACGCCTCATGTCATGAGTGCCCTCGGAACTCTGGGTTCGAATCCCACTTTAGGTATGGATGTGTGTGAATGTGAACCCACTCTGTAATTGGGATGGAATCCTGTTGAGGGGTTTAGAAAAAGGTAGTTACTTGGATTAGATTAGACCACATTTTAAGAAATAAACTGTTAATATTAGAGTAACATTCGCTAATCCAAAAATAAGGATTAACTTAATCTTTTTGTGACTCGGGCTATCGGGCTGTAAATGGCGGGAGGTATTGTGTTGGCCAAACCAGATTTTTAATATTATCTGTGTTGTTTGACATATTGATATAGCATACTTAACTTAAACAATGTTCTACAGATATTTGTGTGTTGCATGTATCAGAACAGGGGGCAACAAGTGAGACGTGTGTGTCCAATTCTCAATTTGGTCAGGATTATTTGCAGACACCTTTCTTCGGGATTTGCCCATTCTTGAATATCTATTTGGATTTGTTGGAGTTTATTGTTGGGTTTATCATTCCACTCTTTTTCCCACAAAATCTTTAATTATGCTTTTAAGGTATTTGATTGATAGGTATAACTGTTGGCGGTAAAGCTCAGGAGGTGCTTGGGATATTGTATTCAGGATGAATTTTGGTTTTAGCAGATTCCAAGGATAATGTCATCACTCTAGATTGTGTGGAAGATTTCGGGAAATGCTCGGGGAAATGTAAAGGTCATGTGTTATATTTTTTTGAAAGGCGGTTTCGTGCTTTATTTTATTTTGGGAAGTAATATTTTGTTGTAAATTGGATTGTTCGAATTAATGTATTTTAAAGTTAAATATTGTCTTCTTAACTTCAGTGCAAGCTCACCTGCACACTGTCTATAGGGTTAGTCCTAAATGTTCCCGAAGATATTTTTATAGTATGAAAGTTGACGTTTAAAATATTTTACCGGTTTCAGGATATTATTCCATTGTTTACATGTACATAAGTAGGTTGGTAACTAAGTAATAATTGTATCTGTATAGTAATATTATTACCTTACTGACTTGTCAAAAACGGTCTACAAAATGAAAATAAAATAAAATAAAAATATAATGCTCTTCATTAATACATACAGATAACGTTAGCCTATCGTTCTAAATACGGTCTACTTTATTCTAAAGTAATAAACATGTAAAACAAAGCACATAATTTGAATATTTGTCATATTGACATATGTCAAAATAATTGTTCTGTTAACCATAGCAATCTGAAAGTAGCATTAATGAGAGAATTTCAAAAAATGGTATTTATCAATAATGTCTTAATTTTCTGAAATCGATAAACTATTGAACAAACCACGGATGTTATTAATCATAACACGCCTTAGATGTCTTAAAATCCTCGCTCTACGAGCTCGGATTTCAAACCGACATCTTCGGCAGTTATGATATAAACTATTATTCACGAAAGATGACTATTCAAGGTCATTTATGAGCCGTCTGACATAATATCACTTGCAGATAACATCACTGCATTTTATACGCATAAGCATGCAATGCACAATATTTGTGGGTACAGTTTAACTGAAACAATAAATGTATTTTATTTGAAAATTTTATTTCTTTTTAAATAATTCTTTTTTTCAAAGTTTTATCTTCTTCATCTACGTTTTTGCGTAAAACAAAAATATGGACTTGACGTAAAGCATAAAATAATAATTTGATTTGAATGTCAACGCCACTGGATAAGTATCAGTGCAGAGGGCAGTATGGTAGATAATTACATGTCTGTAACTCTACGACATATCTCACTGCTATTTTTGGCGTGTTAAAAAGTAATGGCACTATTTACGTATATCTGTCACACCACACAAATTAAATATACATACGTCAAATAATCTTTCTCTTTCTAATATAAAATGTTGCTAAGCTACTGCTATAAAATGCTGTGTATTCTCTCTTCGAACAAATGACCTTGAATCGTCTTCTTTCGTGAATAATAGTTTACATAACATTCCTAGGTATGTTAATAGCTATTATAGATGTGGTTTCCTTTTAAAAGTTTTCCGTATTATTTGAATTTGAAAGAAAACTTTATGTATTCCGTTAAAGAAGATTCGAATTATACTCAATACCAGTGGAATACTAGGAGGCATTTAAAATGACCTTAACAATAGGATTCATGGATGCATTTAAAAAATTTAATACCGCGAATTCTGATTCGTGCGTCTCAAGTGTAAGCAACCCTCGTGTCGGAACTACTGTTGACGAAATTAAAAATAATCCTATGTCATACAGTGTGTTCAAATATAAAAACGAACTCTGAGTAGGCTATGAACAAAGAAACGTAGTCAATTTGACATGAGATATTGTAAAAAAATATCTAAAGAAATCAAAATTTTTCTTCTCGAATCGTATTTTATAAATTAAAATAAATTAGAAAACGACGAATGGGTATCATACTGTATGTTATTATCTTTTCTCCTTAAAATTACATTTCAAGATACAAGAAGTACGTAATTTTTTGGGCTTTTCAAATTTATTTACATCGTTTGGCAGTAAAACAAAATTTGCTGCATTTAATTTTGGTCTTATTTTGTTTATCGTATTATAGCAAAATAAACATAAGATAGGACCGCAATTTTTCAAATCGAAACAAATAAATTTATAATAAACCTCAGATTCAGTTCTTCCCTCCATAAACAAGGGACGTTCGGAGAATGAGAGCCAGTGTAAGAACATATTTCTCCCAGATTTACAGAGACTACGTGCCGTTATTAGGCCGGCCCCAGGATTTGGGTGACTTTTACGAATTTTTTATGACGTTCGGATCAGCTTTTGAGTTCTCTTTGTAAGCACGAATGTGTAATATTTAACAATTTGTTTGTCCAAATTAAAGTTTATTTGTAAAACCAACATGTAAATAAGAAATTTTATGGGATTGTTTTCATATTTCGCTAATTTATGCCGTAGGATTGAAATATAGTACCTGCAAATGATTTGTCACATAGGTTTGTTTGCTGAAGGAGCCAGTTGGCGTCATTAAGATCTAAATTTAATCTGATGTAAATTATTTAAGTTTACGGGTTTTAATATTAAAGTTTTAGTTCTCGAATCATGTGGGATGTGATGAAAATAAGTTTTATATTTATTATGAACTATTTTCATTGATTAAATGTAATTTATTTATGAATTTAATATTGCTGGTATGGATTTCACATTTAAATAATATAAAATATTATATTAGTTGAAGGGTTTACAAAGTAAATGTGTGGGTGTCCAATGATCTATTATGCTTATTTAAAAATAAAAATGTATTAAAATATTTATTTTGTATCCATTATATTTCCACTGCATTTAACATACAATTTTCAAATAATATTACATTTATGCTTTATAACATAACATGTTTTAAAATTATAATTAGCCCCAGGATTATAAATAAACTGTAAATTATTATATTTGTTTTTATAAAGCTACATACTGTACAACACAGTAGCATCACGCCTGTGATTAAAGAAATAATAGAAATTTTAAATTTCTTTGGTCTCTGAGACCGAGTGCGTGCGCTGAAAAGTTCACCAAAAATAGTCTCTAACGTCTAAAAAAACAGTGGAATGAAAAAAAAGTGAATTAACATTCTTAAACTTTTATCGAGGTCTATATTTTCTATATTTATAGTTTAAGAAATTTTGACCAAATCAATTTTTCATCATTATGTAGTGTCTTCAGAGTATGAAAATTTTAACAAAGCATATTTAATATCACCTAAAGCGCACTAGATGTCTAGTTTGATACATTGTAATGGCAAATTATGACATCTTTCTTTGTGTTGTGAATACCCTTTACAGGGTGTAATAATAATAATGAAAGGGCTTATAGTACTGACCAAAATGAGTAAAAAACGCTTAATCAACATTGGTCCGATCTTCAACAATTTCCGAGAAATAGGCCATTTACTATTAGAATCGAAAAAAATTGACAAAGATAATGATTGAACAAAATTTTGTCTATGTCAGTAAATATACTATATAAAAAACAATAACATTTTATATAAAACATTTTTCTCAATTCCTAATAGTAACGATGTTATTTGAAAATCAAATATTGGCCAAGGTTGCTACAACATTTAACTTATTATTCGATTTAAAAAAAATAAATAAACAAAAGCACATCTAAGTTGACCTCTGAAAGGTGAACTAAATCTAATTTAATCGAAGTCGTAACTCTTATAGTTTTCGAGATAGCAGAGGTAAACCCCGTAAAAACTCATTTTTCACTGCCTTATTTCTCGGTAACTATTGAAGATCGGACCCATGTTGATTAGGCCTTTTTTACTAATTTTGGTCAGTACTATATGCCCTTTCATTTTTTTCCCGAAGTATGATTACATCCTGTATAAATGTCAAACTATCTTCAAATATTAAAGAATAACTACCAAATGAAACCTAAGCTGGAGGTATGATACAAGATACTATAATGTTTATTCGCCCACTGCGAGAGCTGAAAATACCTAATAATTTTTTTGCAAACTTTTAACGTTTTAGTTTATAAACACTAATTTCTTCAAGTTGCCTATTTGCTGTAACATTTTTTCTACTGATCTTTTGAAAATAGGTTAGGTTAGTAATGTATCTTTTCAGTAGGCCTATTATGTAACAAACTGGTTAATTTATATTAACTGATTATTCTTGTTATCCGATAGATATGGATTTGACAAGTAAAAATCTATTTTGGTGTTATTTATCGCCGTAGTTAATAGGAGAAAATTTTAAGGAATTGTTAAAAGCAGCCACTGAGTTACGGAATAGGGCCACAGATATGTTCGTTTCAGTAAATAAATAACGGAATATTACCCATTGCTGGGTGTGCCAATCTGCTTTCTACACAGTTCTCGGTAATGCGATGTGGGCGTTTACCAGGCATCACCTCACGGGCATTCATTGCTGGCGTGGCGAGTGCACCACAGGGATCATTTTTGTGCTACTGATAATGAGAAATAATTTTTGGTGTCGGTCGGGATCAAATCCGAATTGCCAGATTCTCGACCATACACTCAGGCATGTGATTATTTTTTGTTGTTTCTTAAAACCAATGAAATGCTTCATTGTATGTCACGTGTCTGCGTTTTAACGAATCCTGTCATTATTATAACAGTAATAATAATAATAATAATAATAATAATAATAATAATAATAATAATAATAATAATTTATTCAATTCTCTTGATCAAATACATTGAAATGAGATGCGTCATACGTAGGTACATACAAGAAATATAAAGTAATCAATAGATAACAAAAATAAAAATAAAAAAAGTGATATAATTTAGGATATCACTAAGGAAATCGTCATGATGATAATAATTTTTCTGTAAAAGATATATTTTTAATTTAGCTTTAAATGAAGTAATGGATTTAATAGTTTTAATATGACTAGGTAATTTATTATAAAATTTTAAATCCATGTAATGTAGATTGTTTTTGCTTTTTTTAAGACGTAAACCTGGTAATTTAAAATTCAGTCTTGTATGAGTGTCATGTCATTGATATTTTCTAAAATTAGAGACATCATCAGCATAAGCAACAAAATTGTTTGACTCTAAAATGCTTTTGATACCGTTCATATATAACAAAAACAAAATAGGGCCAAGTATGGATCCTTATGGTACTCCAGTTTCGATAATTTGTTGATCTGATTTTTTTATTTTCATAAAATACGGCTTGTTGCCTGTTTCTAAGTTATGACCACAACCATTCTGCACATTTACCTCTAAATCCATAATAATTCAAAATTTTCATGAGAATTTCATGGTTTACACAATCAAATGCTTTAGAGAGATCTATAAATACTCCATAAGGCCTAAGTACAATTTCAGGTATAGCAGAAATTGTACTTAGGCCTTTCCGGAAACCGTACTGTTCATTAATTAAAATCTTATTCTTTTCAAGAATAGTATATTATGTTATTAGGAGTAGAAACACAAAAAGGGCGTTCTACTCCGAATGACATATACTATTTTTTCTTCAAGTGTTTCAAAGAATTTTTTAAATTTTTTTTTGGAATTTTTTATTTGTAGTGTTTGCAATTTCAGCCAAAGCTGGCTTTGTACACTACAAAACAAAAACGATAGAACTGTCAATACTGTCAAATAACAATTTTCAATATAATCTGTGTTGCTGTGACAACTGCCGCCGCCAGCGGTGAACTAACACACTAACATTTTTTTACTAGTACAACAATAACAACATTTTTGTACTAGTAAGACAATGAACATCTTCTATAATGTGTATATAGGAGCATAATATGAATGTTATAATACGCTTGAAGAAAAAAGAATTTATTCTAGTCAACATTACTTTTTCAAAAATTTTATGGAATGTTGACACTAATGTTATGGGACGATAGTTACTAACTCTTTGTCTCCGTTCTTTTAAAGAGCAATAACTTTTACATTTTTCAAAAAGTCGGGAAATATACGTCTTGATAAGTTAAGTTAATGCAGTGAGTTAAAGGAGTAACAAACTGCTCGTAACAATTTTTTTGTAAGTTACTAGAAATTTTATCAATTCCACTTGAATTTGAATTTCGTAAAGATAATATTAATGAAGCTATTTCAAACTCTGTGACTGGCTGCAAGAATATTGAGTTTGGGTTAGAGTTTTTACTCTGTATAATACTGAGAATAAAGCTCTAGAGATTATTCCCGGGAATAATCACTGAAGATTTTATTTTTGTTGAAATGTCAAATAGTTATTAACTTATAAGTACAATGAGCGAAAAAGACCGATTTAGTGCCGTTTTTAATAATGGAATAAACTAAAAAATTATAGAAACCACTTCTAGATGTACCATAATTAGTAACTATAATTATAATACCAGATTATTTAAAAATGGCACCAAGTGACAATTGGTGTTATAAATGCAGAAAAGTTTTTGATGCTGATGCTGATATGATAATTGGTTCTGAAGGAAAATGTCAAGAGTGGTTTCACCTAAAATATGTTAAAGTAACAAAACCACAACTGGAATTTTTGAAGTCATTTCCAGGTGTAACATGGTATTGTGAGAATTGTTATGATTGTGATAAAGTTATGTGTGCTGATAAATTGCAAGAAGCCAAGAAAGTGTCATTAATATGATAAATTTATTAGAAAAGAATTGTAATAGTAATGAAAATGATAATTTCAATATAAATAAGAAATGCAGGAGAAAAAAAGAAGAAAAGTTCTCGGAAATGCCGTCAAATAAACATATTATCTTGACTGCATTTTCGAGAATTTTTCTTCTTCTTTTCTCCTGCATCATTTTCCCAGTCGATCATCGTTACTCCCATAAATAAGAAAGATAAATCGTTTATGGAAGC
>OY720448.1:99264344-99699344 GCA_963082715.1 Harpalus rubripes | reverse complement strand
AATGGATTCAGGGATGGTGAAAATGGATATTTCCGTGGAAATCTGAAAACCGAAATTTTTCGCGATTACAATACTTCCTTTACTATGTACAAGGAAGTAATATATTTCTACATAAACATTTTTACTTCCTTGTACAAAGTAAAGGAAGTATTGTAATCGCGAAAAAATTCGGTTTTCAGATGTCAACGGAAAGATCCATTTTGACTATCCCTGAATCCATTTTGACTAATTTCGTCGTGACGTCTGTACGTACGTACGTACGTACGTATCTCGCATAACTCAAAAACGGTAAGCCGTAGAAAGTTGAACTTTTGTATTTAGGACTGCTATAACATCTAGTTGTGCACCTCCCTTTTTGGTCATTATATAATTTCCAGAAATGGTACTTTATTTGAAGCCTAATAGATTTTAATAAAAAACTATTTTAAAATATAATCCAAAACTTTTCAAAATTGGTATGTAAGACTTTTATGTCAATTGGGATAACAGTAGATTTTGGTTAAAACAGGCTAACCGGAAGTGATATATTACCTAATGTTGTTAACAGTTTTTTTTTTTCAATAAAATGGTTTCATCTTGATTTTCAAATAAGAGTTTTAGAGAATTAAATTCTGCGTCTAGCACATCAAGTATTATTAAATTAGCCCTTTGTATAAGCGAGATATGTAAATTTAAAACTTTTTGGTTTTTGTAATGAAGCTTGCTATGGATTAGAACAAAAAATAACAAAAAAATAAAAAATAGATGTTAATGTCAAATTACGTCAAATACGTGCAATTTTATATCTGAGTCTATACTTCATATTGGTCTTGCGTACAAGGAAGTCGTGTGGTGTCCACATCGGTTTTTTTTAATTAATAAGTAATTGCTCAACAATTTTTATTTTCTATTAAATAACATCCTGGAAATAATTTTCTAACACTTAAACATGATTTTGAGTTAAATTAAGTTAGAAAAATCTTTAATAGTAATGAAGCTAGAAAGTTCTGTCAAAATGCTATTATGTTTGACATTTTTCCGATCCATGTTTCTGACAGGTATTTATCTGGTAGAAAACTGCCAGATGACATATGACATCTGTCAAACAAGCAATATTTATGTATGACGGATAACTTTATTCGAAGGTGAAAAGACGCATCATAAAGTGGAAAGATCACCTTTTATATGTTTTTTAAAGTAAAAAAAAGTAAAAATGAAGAAAATCACATTTATTTTTTCTCATTTTCGATGTTGTGGAAGAGTGACCCACAGTGATTATATTTGAGTTACTTGAAAATTGGAAATAATTTTCTAGTTTGACGTTCGTCGGTATCAAACCCGGATCGTCAGAACCATATTTTTAAATAAATGATATAAAACTTAATAAGCAAAATGCGAAGCGACTTCTTAAATTCCAAAAATAGGAAATCCGTTATCTCCATACATCGTCGCTAATTCCTCTCAGATCTTCCGGAAGAGTGCCCTTACATGAAGTACACGATGCTGCTTGTTTCAGCTGTATAATCTGCAGATAAATGATTCTGATATTATCTCCATCGCAATACGCTCCATTCATTACATTCAATGCGGTAATTGTGGGAAATTGAAAATTGAAGCAGTACAACTCCGAGAGTAAACTGATTCACAGAACTGGATAATAAATTAATTATGGGCAAATTTATTAGATTAATTTGCAAAGTTTGGTTGTTTGTACTAAAATATTAAAATCAGGAAGAAAATGAAAGTTGAAAAGCTTTAAGAATGATTAAATTTTGCATATTTAAATTTCATGAGTTTATGATATAAATTTTGTTAAAATCATCATTGAAACTTTCAAGTAAATAAAATTTAAGAACACAACGTTTAATAAATGAAAATTTGTTTACTTTATACCAGTAATTAAGAATAAATCTTAAGTTCTCGTTCACATTGGAAAATAATTTATCAAAATGCAAACAGCAATGGATGTCAGTTGTAAGATGAAATATTGTGAAAATTGACCATAATAAAAATTCAAATTTGAAGTTAATTTATTAATTTGGAAAACACGTTAAACAAGTAACAATTAATAGCTATTAACATACCTAGGAATGTTATGTATATCATAACTGCGCAAGATGTCGGTTTGAAATCCGAGCTCGTAGAGCGAGGATTTTAAGACATCTAAGGCTTGTTATGATATATAACATCCGTGTTTTGTTCAATAGTTTATCGATTTCAGAAAATTATAGTTATTAACGTCATAAGGCTGATATGTAGCAAATAACAGATGAGGTTGAATGTTGTAAAATCGAGGCGGTAGCCAAGATTTTATAATCAACCGTGTCTGTTATTTGTACACTGGCTTGCAAAAAAATCGCGTTCACCTTAAAAATCAAGTAATCGAGTATTTGTATTTTTTAGCTCTGTAAATAATGTAAAAACTGACAATGTTGTCACTGTCATCACTATTTGATTTATTATGGAGCTAGTTCTTCATTGTGTTTAATTTACCTACTGTTAAATTACAAATATATTCCATAAAAAAGAAAGAACAACCAAGCATATATTTGAATTTCTATGAATTTTGACATCTTATTTGACACTAGTGACATTAACAAATTAAAAATCAAGATCGACTCAATACAGCAAAATATAGGTGTACGCGATTTTTTTGCAAGCCAGTGTATCAGCCGTGTGACGTTCAGTATTTTTCATAATAACATAAAATTAATATTCTATTTCCTATGGCATATTGACAGGTGACAGCTCTTCATGACAATTTCATGATGCTGAGATTTTTTTAAGAACACATAGATCGTTAGTATAAACAACTGATTAAGGGTGATTATCGAGCATTTGACTAGCATTGTTTTATCACTGTCATTCGTTTATGGATCCTTTTAGAGAAAAATATTTCAAACAATAGTTATAGAAAAATTAATTGCCCCTATCTTTTATTTGAATAATTTTTCTCTAAAATAATCTCTAAACGATTGACAGAGATAAAACAATGCTAGTCAAATGCTCGCTAATCACCCTTAATCATACTAGCGGCCATGATTTTTAATAATTGTACTGTTATAAAAAATAACGACCGTGGCTGTTTTGATGCATATATCGGTTGAGCATACAGTACTGTTAAAGCACATTTAACAGTATGGTATTATGACATTATTGATAAATATCATTTTTTGAAATTCTCTCATTGATGCTACTTTCAGATTGCTATGGTTAACAGAACAATTATTTTGACATATGTCAATATGACAAATATTCAAATTATGTGCTTTGTTCCACTTGTTTATTGCTTTCGAATAAAGGAGACCGTATTTAGAACAATAGGATAACGTTATCTGTATGTATTAATGAAGAGTATTATATTTTCATTTTATTTTATTTTCATTTTGTAGAGCGTTGTTGACAAGTCAGTATGGTAATAATATTACTATACAGATACAGTTATTACTTAGTTACCAGCCTACTTTTGTACATGTAAACAATGGAATAATATCCTGAAACCGGTAAATGTATTTTACATACTCACCTAGATTATTTGAATATAAATTATTTCCCATATTTGACAATTATCTTATTTTTCTCGCATTTTTTACAATAAAAATTAATACACCGTTGAAAAGAGAAAAATTAAAGATTATATTTTAGTAAAATAACCTGACTTTATAAAAAATATCAAATAGTATATTCAAAATAATAAAACTATTATATGGGCCATTTTTCTCTTACTTATAATACAAAAGTTAAAGAGGGGGGGGGGTTTCCCAGACTCACCCTGCATTTCTATTAATTAATAAAGGGAACGTAGCAGCGTTTTAGATATCCTTGACAACAAAATTACAAGAAAGTGATAAATGTGTTACGTGTCAGTTCAATTTATAATTTTATATAATAAATTTATAACTCATCGAAAACATGACTCAAGGTATATAAGAGGCGGCAAATCAACCTACTGCCTATGTCTCTAGTAACCAGTACTTGAATGTAAACTGTCACTTACAGTCAACAATATAATGATATATTTTGTGTTGTGAAAAATACCAAATTATTTTCCAGACGAGTAAAAATAAATAATGGTAAAAAACAATTTACTATTATTTAAATCATTATGTATATTTAATAAAATTATGTATCTATTTAATGAAATAACTATATTTCAAAATTAAAATATTTAAAATAAAATAAAAATAATTAATTTTGAACGACCTTGTCTAGCTAGAAAATAATGACAAAGTAACTTAGCAACCGTTTCAACTATTACGCACGGGTCACCTCAACTACAGATAGGACACTCAATGTATTTTTCGAAATTCGAAACAATGACATCTACAGATGGCGTCCATGAACTAACGCACACTGTAATGGCTTGGTCGGCATGGTAGTCTGTG
This sequence comes from Harpalus rubripes, assembly GCA_963082715.1. Taxonomy (NCBI): domain Eukaryota; kingdom Metazoa; phylum Arthropoda; class Insecta; order Coleoptera; family Carabidae; genus Harpalus; species Harpalus rubripes. The sequence goes on along the minus strand of OY720448.1, from coordinate 99,694,980 downwards.
ACATAGGTGACATGTCATTGTGTACATAAATTGAAATTTTGAAAATAAAAAATCTGGTGTGACCAACACAGTACCTCCCGCCATGTACCGCTCGAGTCACAAAAAAGATTAAGGTAATCTTTATTTTTGAGACCCCATGGGGTCTCATAGCCGCGTGTCTGAGTGTTAGGTCGCGAATCTGGGGAACCGGGTTTAATCCCGACGAACGCCAAATATTTCCAATTTTAAATGGCACAAAATTGTCCCCTGTGATGCACTCTCCGCAAATATTTCATCATTACCGATATCTGTGTACAACGCAGATTGGCACACCCAGCAATGACTAATAAGCCGTGATGATATATTTATTTATTTACTTATTTTTGGATTAGCGAATTTTACTCTAATTTTGACAATTTATTTCTTAAGATATAGTCTAATCTAATCCAAGTAACTACATTTTTGATACTAAAATGAAGATTAAATTTTAAATACCTGAATAAAATAGAATTCACTATTCCAAAAATGAGAATTAGCTTAAACTTTTTGACGAATCGTTAATTTTTATTAATCTAAATACATACCTACATATTTACATATGCTGTAAACTGTATTATATTTCCTTTCCTATTATTCTATTTACATTTTTCTTTTTATAACGTTACTATTATTAATTTGAAATGATTAGTTCTTTGACAGTGACATTTATCTATCAGTTACATACATTTGAATAACTGCCAAGGAGTATTGTTTGTTTAAAGCGTAGGATCCGGGATTTAAATTATAGATAATTTTATAAATTTATCCATATAATATGTAGAAAAAGTATTAATGCAAATCTGTAGAAAAATTAATAATCTTTAATTTTTATATTAACATTAATGTCGAAAAAATAACATTTAAAGGTATTTTTCGAAGAAAAACTATTTGAAGCTTCTAGTAAAGTGCCATATCCGGTTATCCGATTTACACCAAAATCTAATGGACTCTTTCCATTACAGAAAAAGTTCGAAATACAAGGTTTCAAATTTTTTTGAATGTTAGTATTTGAGTTAGAGTGAAGGATCCACCCACACATACACACAGACATCATCGGGAAAATGTTAAATTTGAATTCTAGGGACCTTAAAACGTGGTCATTTACCAAAATCTCGATATGCAATTTTTAGCACGATCCATACATACCTCCCTTACTAAGGGTAGCGGGAGGTAAAAAGATAAGAGAATTGAATATAGATATATACATATATTTTAAATAATAACAAAACAGTAACTATAACTTCTATTATAATATTTGTTTATACAGGGTGGTGGCGGTTAGGGGTGAACATAGGGATTTAACATGGGATTTTAGTTTTTTGCAATTTCCTGCTCTCCTGCTCTTTTTACGGCAAAAACTGTAGAGTACAAAATTAAAAATTGCATATAAAAATGTATTTACATTTATTATTATGTTTTTGGTTTCCTCACAATTTTAAAAAGAAATTTCTAAATTTCTGTTATTTTGTAGCAATAGCATTATTATTATTATTATTATTATTATTATTATTATTATTATTATTATTATTATTATTATTATTATTATTATTATTATTATTATTATTATTATTATTATTATTATTATTATTATTATTATTATTATTATTATTATTATTATTATTATTATTATTATTATTATTATTATTATTATTATTATTATTATTATTATTATTATTATTATTATTATTATTATTATTATTATTATTATTATTATTATTATTATTATTATTATTATTATTATTATTATTATTATTATTATTATTATTATTATTATTATTATTATTATTATTATTATTATTATTATTATTATTATTATTATTATTATTATTATTATTATTATTATTATTATTATTATTATTATTATTATTATTATTATTATTATTATTATTATTATTATTATTATTATTATTATTATTATTATTATTATTATTATTATTATTATTATTATTATTATTATTATTATTATTATTATTATTATTATTATTATTATTATTATTATTATTATTATTATTATTATTATTATTATTATTATTATTATTATTATTATTATTATTATTATTATTATTATTATTATTATTATTATTATTATTATTATTATTATTATTATTATTATTATTATTATTATTATTATTATTATTATTATTATTATTATTATTATTATTATTATTATTATTATTATTATTATTATTATTATTATTATTATTATTATTATTATTATTATTATTATTATTATTATTATTATTATTATTATTATTATTATTATTATTATTATTATTATTATTATTATTATTATTATTATTATTATTATTATTATTATTATTATTATTATTATTATTATTATTATTATTATTATTATTATTATTATTATTATTATTATTATTATTATTATTATTATTATTATTATTATTATTATTATTATTATTATTATTATTATTATTATTATTATTATTATTATTATTATTATTATTATTATTATTATTATTATTATTATTATTATTATTATTATTATTATTATTATTATTATTATTATTATTATTATTATTATTATTATTATTATTATTATTATTATTATTATTATTATTATTATTATTATTATTATTATTATTATTATTATTATTATTATTATTATTATTATTATTATTATTATTATTATTATTATTATTATTATTATTATTATTATTATTATTATTATTATTATTATTATTATTATTATTATTATTATTATTATTATTATTATTATTATTATTATTATTATTATTATTATTATTATTATTATTATTATTATTATTATTATTATTATTATTATTATTATTATTATTATTATTATTATTATTATTATTATTATTATTATTATTATTATTATTATTATTATTATTATTATTATTATTATTATTATTATTATTATTATTATTATTATTATTATTATTATTATTATTATTATTATTATTATTATTATTATTATTATTATTATTATTATTATTATTATTATTATTATTATTATTATTATTATTATTATTATTATTATTATTATTATTATTATTATTATTATTATTATTATTATTATTATTATTATTATTATTATTATTATTATTATTATTATTATTATTATTATTATTATTATTATTATTATTATTATTATTATTATTATTATTATTATTATTATTATTATTATTATTATTATTATTATTATTATTATTATTATTATTATTATTATTATTATTATTATTATTATTATTATTATTATTATTATTATTATTATTATTATTATTATTATTATTATTATTATTATTATTATTATTATTATTATTATTATTATTATTATTATTATTATTATTATTATTATTATTATTATTATTATTATTATTATTATTATTATTATTATTATTATTATTATTATTATTATTATTATTATTATTATTATTATTATTATTATTATTATTATTATTATTATTATTATTATTATTATTATTATTATTATTATTATTATTATTATTATTATTATTATTATTATTATTATTATTATTATTATTATTATTATTATTATTATTATTATTATTATTATTATTATTATTATTATTATTATTATTATTATTATTATTATTATTATTATTATTATTATTATTATTATTATTATTATTATTATTATTATTATTATTATTATTATTATTATTATTATTATTATTATTATTATTATTATTATTATTATTATTATTATTATTATTATTATTATTATTATTATTATTATTATTATTATTATTATTATTATTATTATTATTATTATTATTATTATTATTATTATTATTATTATTATTATTATTATTATTATTATTATTATTATTATTATTATTATTATTATTATTATTATTATTATTATTATTATTATTATTATTATTATTATTATTATTATTATTATTATTATTATTATTATTATTATTATTATTATTATTATTATTATTATTATTATTATTATTATTATTATTATTATTATTATTATTATTATTATTATTATTATTATTATTATTATTATTATTATTATTATTATTATTATTATTATTATTATTATTATTATTATTATTATTATTATTATTATTATTATTATTATTATTATTATTATTATTATTATTATTATTATTATTATTATTATTATTATTATTATTATTATTATTATTATTATTATTATTATTATTATTATTATTATTATTATTATTATTATTATTATTATTATTATTATTATTATTATTATTATTATTATTATTATTATTATTATTATTATTATTATTATTATTATTATTATTATTATTATTATTATTATTATTATTATTATTATTATTATTATTATTATTATTATTATTATTATTATTATTATTATTATTATTATTATTATTATTATTATTATTATTATTATTATTATTATTATTATTATTATTATTATTATTATTATTATTATTATTATTATTATTATTATTATTATTATTATTATTATTATTATTATTATTATTATTATTATTATTATTATTATTATTATTATTATTATTATTATTATTATTATTATTATTATTATTATTATTATTATTATTATTATTATTATTATTATTATTATTATTATTATTATTATTATTTCCTTCATTACCTTCGTTCACAGCTACACTAGCTGTGTTCTCAACGTTTTTAACAAGTTTAGAAATTGTTGCTATAATAGGAATTGGTGTATTTTCGTACTTTATGGAAAACAAATCACGTATTCTTCTAAAACTATTTCCACCATAATAATTTTTTATATTGAAAACTCGTTCCTTATTCGAATAAACATTCATTATTAAATTAAATTTTTATTAGAGAAAATTTCGAAAATTTGACAGAAATTGAATGACATTATCATGTTTAAACATTTGAGTTATAAGTCATGGCTATTGCTACAAATTAACAGAAATTTTGAAATTTCTTTTTAAAATTGCGAAGAAACCAAAAACATAATAATAAATGTAAATACATTTTTGTATGCAATTTTTAATTCTAAACAATTTTGTACTCTACACTTTTTGCCGTAAAAAGAACAGGAGAGCAGTAAATTGCAAAAAAACTAAAATCCCATGTTAAATCCCTATGTTGACCCCTAACCGCCACCACCCTGTATGTAAGAGAAGAGAGTATTTAAAATGGTACTATATGTCATCATTAAATATAAAAATAGACATCTATTTGCTTTTTTGCACTGCACTTTATATCAAACGGCACAACGAATGTTCACCAGTTTATTGAATTTCAATGCTATATTACGTCAAAAAATAAACACAGTGAATACATTTTAAAATTGAAGAAATCACGAAATAAATCACTAAGTACTGGCACTATAACTAAAACCATAAAGTGTTACAAGTTGAATTAACAAATAATTAAAGATGTTAAAGCGTACGATCAATGACATGCGTGGTGACTTATGAGACTTTACAATACAAAATATTGCAAAATGTTTTGTCCTCAAAGATATTTTAATCCATTTTCTTGAAATTTAAGCACTTTCGCGACTCTACAGTTTGCTTAGGAACTATGATAGTGTTTTGGCACATTCATTTAACTGTACGATATGAAATATATCGTAACATTAATGCATAGGCGTAGTTAGGGGGGTACTTAAGGGTGCTTAGAACCCCCAGATTTTGAATTAGCACTCCCAAACAAAATTTCTATAAATTTTAATAATTACATTTTAGACACATTTATTCATTTTGACTGTTATATTAAATATTATCAACATATTAAGGAAGAACTTTCAAAGCAAAGAAGGGAATTTAACTATCATTAAAGATGTAATAAAAATATATTAGAAGAAAAACGAACTGACTATGCCTTTTTGTACTCACGGAGAGATATTGAAATTGCTTAAAAAAATAACAATATTGAAATTAAACCTATTAAAACTACAAAAACTAAAAAAGCGAGTCAAAATTACTTAAAGATTATTTGGTCGCATCAACAATTGGAACTAGTTCACATGATACTGGCTTACATACTCGTGCTGATAATTCTTCATGATGATTTTTTCGAATTAATATTTACTTTACTACCATATAATTGATGCAATAACTACACACCTTAATTCCGATTTTCCCTAGAAAGCCAATAGCCGTATATATAGATCATTATACCACTTTTGCAATAAATAAAGATAATTTGAAAGCTGAAATTACTATCCTAAATAACATGAGCAGTCAAGAATCAAATAATATTAAAAATTTACTTAATCAAGGTACATTTGGTAATTATTATAAACTTTATAAAATTACACTCATTCTGCCTATACAGGATGTTTTCCAACTGCAGGTAAAAACTTTAAGTGCATATAGTACTAACCAAAATGAGTAAAAAAGGCTTAATCAACATGGGTCTGATCTTTAATAGTTTCCGACAGTGAAAAATGAGTTTTTATGGGGTTTACGTCTGCTATCTCGAAAACTATAAGAGTTACGACTTCGATTTATTAAAAATTTTTGTTTACTTTTCAGAGGTCAACTTAGATGTGCTTTTGTTTTTTTTTAAATCAAATAATTGTACTAAGTTAAATGTTGTGGCAACCTTGGCCAATATTTGATTTTCAAATAACTTCGTTACTATAAGAAATTGGGAAAAATGTTTCATAATAAATTTTATTGTTTTTTTATAGTATATTTACTGACATAAACAAAATTTTGTTCAATCACCATCTTTGTCAATTTTTTTCGATTCTAATAGTAAATGGCCTCTTTCTCTGAAACAGTTGAAGATCAGATCTATTTTGATTAAGCTTTTTTACTCATTTTGATCTGTACTATATGCCCTTATAGTTTTTACCCGAAGTTGGAAAACACCCGGTATACACAGAAATTTGTGAAAGATTATTCTCTGTTATGTGGAGAATTAAAAACTGGCTGAGCACTACTATGACACAAAAAAGTTTTACTAATTTAGTAGTAGGTAGATAAGTATTGAATATTGAAAATGAACTTTAATAAAAAATATGTAAATAATACCTAAGATATTTTGCAAGAATTTATTCGTCAGAATGGAAACAGAAAATTAGCTTCGTGACGTGTTCCAAACTTCCTTTTCACAAAATAAAATGTCACTTGTAACACTTAATCATAACTATTTTGCTACTTTAAATAATATTTTTTGTTTATAAATTAATCAAATAAATACTTTTTTTTATTTTGTAAACCAACTTTTTTCTCATTTTAAAGTAAGGGACTTTAGCACCCCCTAATTTTAAAGTCTAACTTCGCCTATGCATTAATGTCATGAGTTCAACTTTCAGTGTTAGGATACTACGTTTATATGTCATACTTATCACAATGGTCGTCTAAAAATATCATATCATGAATTATTTACTCTATTTTTAACTAAAGTATATATCTGCAACTGCATCGTAAGGTTTGTTCTATAATTATACAAACCATGCTTTCTTAAGGAGAAGAAAAGTATAATAAATACTTAAATGATATAAGTTTAATCATTATTCATTACAATTTATAAGTAAATAAAAGTGTATAGAATTATGTAAGAGACCGTAATGTGTCTTTAAAATTTATAAAAGGTGTATATTCTAAAATATTAACGTATCTTTTATGTTACGCATGTCGTAAAATCTGCTATGAAATTACGTTGTCTGAAATAAAATTCATTTTACTTTAAAAGTGTTGGATTATTTAATAATGATAAATTAGTACAAAATTTAACCCGTGCTGGTAAAATGTTTTTTTTAAATGTTGTACCTTGATTGAGATAACGTTGGAAAAAATTAAATTACGAACGGTTTAGAAAATATATAAAAAACTAAAAAATGCGGTTTTTAAAGAAGTTGAATTTCTTTGTAATTAAAAAGTTTAAGATGAAAGCTACCTGCTTCGACGAGGTAACCTTAAAAATTATGTAAAGATAAAATTGAAAATAGTGGTTTCTGAGATATTGCTAGCAACATTTGTATCTTAATTGGACATCATATTGGATTTTTAAATGGCCTCGGTATTTTCATTTCTGGTTAAATTGTATTAACTCTCAGTTTAAAAAAAAAGTTAGAAAAATTAAACATGTTTTTAAACAGGGAGTAAATTCAAAAGTCATTTACATTTTCCAAATTTGTGAAACTGTTAATATCAGAAATATGCGAGCAATTACTTACTTCTTGTAATAAATGTTTATATTCATTTCAGAAATATCGCGGAAAGTTCATATTCATAATAGAAGAAACCGGTGTCAATTGTAACAGGTGTCAAATGTAACAAGGGTAGGTAACAGGGCCATCTTTTCGAAGTAGATTAAAACGCGCTTGCGGAGTGAAGCAGAAAGAGTCATAGCTCTTTGGTACATACGCGCAAATACGGCGTCTGTTTCTGACGAATGTCTATAAATCGACAAAAAAGTAAATACAGGTAATGACACACATTGTTTCTAAAACACTATAAGTCCTCTGTTCGGAAATATTTCAAGTTAAGGATCAGTTTGTGGGTTATCTGCTTTTATTTTTCATTAAAAAACATTTCGAATTATTACCTAATAAATACAAAAAAGCAAATAATATCTTTATAAGTGAAGCGGTGTCAGTTTTAACACATGCCACGGTGTCGATTGTAACGTTTTAATAATTAAGTACAGTATTGATCATGATAAAAATTATAAGAAAAAACCACTGCTATCAAAAACATAAAAGAAGAAAAGAAGAAAAGCAAAAACGAAAACACTTCCGAAAGTAACAGTCGCAGATTACTCTTCAGATGGCTCCGATGAGGAAACTCTCTGATATGTATTGGCCTATATTTTTTGAGCACAGGAAATTGGTTGCAGTGGCGAAAATGTAAAATATGGACACCGTGCAAGTTAAATTGTACGAAGAAAGACCTATTTTATGTTTACCTAAACTGCAATTTCGTTAGCGACTAAAGGCATTGGTCAAAATGGTCCATATCACCAACAGAATATATATTTTGTTTGCTTTTAGTTGAGTCATCTGAATTTTGTATTTTCTGAGGTAATAAATAAAGGTTTATTTTTTCAATAATTTCTTCTTTTATCTGTTATTTTATCTTATTACATCACTGTTAAAATTTGTTACAATTGACACTGGCCCTGTTACTATTGACACCAGTTAGGTGTCAAGTGTAACATTTGTAATGCCTGACTAAAAATCCTCATACTTTTAGATTTGTCACATTTTCAAAAATTTAAAATTCAAAATATTATTCACTAAGGTGGGTAGGTTCTCATATAAGTAATTTCAAAATTTCTAAATGTAACGTTAACTCGGGAAAAATAAAAATTTAAATTTTGTAACAATTGACACTGGTCTCCCCAACAAGTATGTTAAAAGAGGTTACGTCAAAATGAAAGTTTAATTATATGGGTCAAAAACGAACTAAATGAAAAAGAATTTTGTGAAAAGTTAATGGCATTAATTTTTTTCCGTAATATAAATCAAGAATTCCATTTGTTTTAATGAATAGTTTAAATTGCTTTTCAACTTGAAATTTCTCATCCACTTCATTAAACTTTTTACGAAAGAAATGAATTCGCTAGTATATTGGAAAATAATTGTACTTTTATTGTCTCATATAATGTCTTTTACTGCTCGTATTCCTGGTGTATAAAAATGCTATAGATTTAGTTGCAATTGGAGAAATCGATGAATCACGTCGGGCATGTGATTAATATTTAATGGGTTTAATTAAAGAGCGGTTCAGTCCAACCACAATTCATTATTAGAGTGTGCAAATCGGCCTACAATCGAGCAACTATAACTATGCACTGCAATGTGCTGTATATTGCTAAATATCTCCCTAATATCTTATCAGAGATGAGTTGATGGTTTATGAACGTTCAATGGATGCAGGTTAAATGTATGATGAGTAATATTACACCCTTGTGACTTACAAAATAGTGATGGCTTTCAAATTAATAATATTATAGCCTGTCTCAACGTGTAATATATTGGCTTTAGCCGACTTTCACAGCAGGCAATATATAAAAGACTTATAAGGGTTGAGCCACAGCCATATTCTAATATATAATTTCGCGCAGGTGTTATTTTTTTACTTATTTCTCCTTCGGTGACTTAAACGCGTCATTGATAATCCCACTTTGAAATTATTTTCTTTTGCTCTGTTTTATTTAGTATTATCGTATGAAGAGTACAAGGATAAAACCGGACATGTCGCAGTATATAATTTTTTTATTTATTTTATTGTTCACGTTCGACGACACATCTTTTTAAGATCTTAAAACTGTGAAAAAAACAATCTAGTGCTTATATAAAAAATATATTTTTTTGGAAGAATAGAAAAGAGAGAAATACAAATATTTTGCTTTGAAAACAAGTTCATATGGTATAATCTGGTCCGTGTGGATTCTTGTTGTGCAAAGGTACAGAAAAGCGATTGGAATAATAGCCGTTGCAAATCACTGCAGAGAATATTTTATTAACTTACATATTATTTCACTTCCTAGTCTATTTAACTGTTGCATAATAGTGTGCAAGTGTAATGCGAAAAAAAGCAATTAAGACTGCCAAAGTCTATGTTGAACAATTTACTCAATTTAGAGTTTTATAACTTACATCGCGAATATCTACAGATTCTGAACACTAATGGCTGGTTGCACCAACGTAACTTTAAATTGACAATATTGCATCGAAATATAATGCCAACTAAATTACTGTGCATTGCTGCCAAATTTCGACTTGTGTTTTTTGTATAAGGGTATAATGAGCCTTGCTGGTGGAACTAGGCAAATATCATTTAAATGAAGAAAAAATAAACAAATGGAAACTGGAATATTATCCGGTAACATGCTTAAATGCAATGCAAATATAACTTGAATCAAATATATACACCTAAATAAGATCTCTGAATCAAGTAACTAACCATAACCAACCAAAAATAAATTCTCTTGGTTGTCAATTTTCACATTGTTTGTTTTTAAAATTTAATACTTGTTGTAGAAATAAACGGGTTTCAATATTGGGACTAGATTTTACATAGAGAAGAATGTAAAAAAAATCGGGGAACCGCACTCAAATTATGTAGGTACATACTAGAAACTTTCATTGACTATAACAAAATAGCTTCTATACTATTTTCCATCTTAGTTTCATTCTAGACATACTCACTGGGCTCACAAGACAACAGTGTCAAAATATTTTGTATATGTAAGTATAACAAAGTATATCTTTGTATATATTTTCTCAGAATTTTGTCGCCATAAGATTTGCATAAATTCGCTTCCTTATTCATATTTTCAACCAATGTGATTATATTATGCCAATCAATATAAAATTGATGATTAAACGATATTCTAATAAGCAATAACATCCATATGTGACAACTCTCACGGCAACAAACTTGCTCTTGTCTTGCTCTTGCAAAGGGAGTTTACTGTTGGTTCTATAGATGTCTCTGACAATGCGCAGTTACTTCTGCAGTACGGAATACACTATTCTGCCCTATATTATTAGCTAGCCTAATGAATAAAGTCGATTCCTTACCCGTAAAATTTGATAAATTTTTTTGTAAGGGAGCAAACAGAACCACATCGGCGAGCTCCCGTCAATTTAAATACAAACATAGTCCAACCTATACTGCAGTAATCTCAGACTCTATAGAAAGTTTGGAATTACTTATATTAAGCCAGTATATATTCGGTAAAACTTGCAATTCTTTTACTCATACGCTAATTATGATTCTCTTCAAATTACTTTGTAATGATTTGTTGGAACATATAATTAGGAGTCAGAATTGAGAAAAATAACTGTGAAGTTAAAACAGAACAAAATTAGATTTTTTGATTTTCCCACGTTATTCTTTTCAATGAGATCAATTTTTTACTACGGTTTCATCGTTTTATTCAGATTATACTACATTTTACGAAAGAAAATAATAGATGGCGCTTGAGAGCCGACCGTTTTTACATCCATTAAATTATAATTTAAATTCATAAAACCAAATATTGTCAATACCAAATATTTTTATTAGTAAAAATGTACTATACCTGAATATTAAAAACTACAAAGTCAAAATGGTTAAATATCACAATTCTGTCAATTTTATTTTATAATTGACAGCTGAGAAGTGATATTTTCTTCGCCTTTGTGAACAGTGTGCAATCTGACCAATCAAAGGGCAGAATTTATTTCCCTATCTAAACTAACGCTATTTTCGTACGTGAAATGAATTAAGCATAGACGTTTATAATTGACAGCAATATACATATATTAACGAATTATTTCGACACGCTCGACGATGTTTTAAATTTAAAAGTGAGGAAACAAAAAAATTTTCATTCAATTTTATGTTAAAAATAGCATAAAGTGCGTGAAGTGTTACAAATGTTAGACAAGGCTTTTGGCGAGAAAGGTATTTCGAAACACCAAGGTTTTATGTGTGGTTCAAACGTTTTCAAGAGGGTCGTGAAGACTTGAAAGAAGACAAAAGAGCTGGAAAATGTGGCAAAAATCGGAAGTGTTGAGAATAGTAATTGCCGAATCATTTTAAGGGAGGTTGCTGAAGATTGAAGAAGTTGGTAGTTCATACCGATAATGTAAAGAAAACTAAAAGATTTGTGGGATTGTGATTGTGGGTAAACAACTCCTGAATTTTACATCACAACAGACAACCCATCGGATTACAGTTCACTACTCATTCGAGATTTTTTGGCCAAAAACAATACCTTTCTGATTGCGCGATAATCGTTTTCATCAGTCATGAAATCCTCAACATTCGTCTACATATACCTACAAACAAATACGGAAAATTCAAATAGTTTCTTGATCTCCATAAGGGAATTCGGGAAATTTCCATTCATTTCATAATAAAATAATAAGTACTGCTACAAAAATTATATGTATACGATAAAACTTGGCTTATATCAAGATACTGATTAGAGTCACGCAATAGCAAAAAAAAAATATTAACGTCAACAGTTAAGTGCCTCGGTTTTTGCTATTGTATGTTTAAGTGGATAACAAGGAAAAATAAAATAATTAAACAAGAAGTTACGTTGCTGAGTGAGTATTGTAATCCGAGGACGAATCAGATCGGAATCAACCTGATTTTTTCCCAATATAAAAATAACACTAAATTAACCCCTGTGGGGCTTTCTCCTTGACAGCTTTTAAGAGCCCTTGATAAGCTCGCGAGTACAAATATACAGAGTGTCCCATAACTTTAGGTACATATTAGAAGGGCATATAGTTCTTAATGTCCTGATTACGGAAAAAAAGAATTTTTTCAAAATTCAAAAATTAGTTTTTGAGGTTTTTGAAGGAAACAGTTTTGGGACACTGATTGAATAGGTAGTTTTAATATTAAATATTACGTTGTATTATATCTAATTAATAAGAAATGTTTGCATAATACAATCATTTCATTAGGTTTCTAGTAGCCGCCCACATAAATTGTGTTTCTTATAACACTTTTGATATTGCTCTTCTGATTATTGTTACAAATATGAATGGTTACAGTAACAGTGAGTTAGTGAATATGTTGCTATGTATGGCGAAGCAGGGCAAAACTGTAGATTAGCTCAGCGTTATTACGCTGAACGTTTCCCAGGACGACGGCATCCGAATTCTCGCATATTTGTAAGCCTTACTCAACGCCTTCGCGACACTGGTTCTTTGCAACCTAATCGGGGAAGAGACGGCGGGGCTCATCGGAGACCAGTAAATGTTGAAAATGCTGTCTTAGATTTGGTACGCAATGACCCAACAATCAGCATAAGGAGAATATCTCGTCAACTACCAGATGCACCACGAATGACAATTTGGAGAATTTTAAGGAATAATAATTTACATCCTTATCATTTTCAACGGGTCCATGCGTTAATTGAACCCGATCATTACTCTCGAGTAAGGTTTTGTGAATGGCTTCTAAACCAACATGCTCAGGATGGCAATTTTACGTTAAAAGTAATATTTTCTGACTAAGCGATATTTACTCGTGATGGTATACACAATATTCATAACTGTCACTACTGGGCCGAAGAAAATTCACATGCTACTGTCAGGAGTCATTTTCAGCACAGATTTTCACTAAATGTTTGGGCTGGGATGGTAAACGGATCGTTACTGGGACCATATATACTTCCTAACAGAATGTCTGGGAATGATTATTTACAATTTTTGCTGAATAATTTACCTGAATTATTAGAAGATATTCCTCTTAATGTACGTCAAAATGCATGGTTTATGCATGACGGTGCGCCGCCACATTTTGCTAGAAATGTCAGACATCATCTTGACAGAGTATTTGAGGACAGGTGTATTGGTCGAGGAGGTCCCGCGTCTTGGCCCCCTAGATCCCCGGATCTCAATCCGTTAGATTTTTATTTGTGGGGTAATTTTAAATCCCTCGTCTATGATAATCAAGAGGCACCTGAAACCTTTGAAGAATTACGGCAACGAGTTGAAAATTGTGCTGAAAGAATTAGACAAGAGAATGCAATTCATCGGGCTTGTTCAATTTCTTTAATTCAACGTGCTGCATTATGTTTAGCTGTTAATGGATATAATTTTGAACAGTTTTTGTAAAAATATAGTAAATAATTTGATTTTTTTTCATTACATACACATCTCCCAAACTTAATTGGTGTGACAAAGCTTTACGTAATTGCATAAATTAATTTCATTGTTAAATTATTTTATGTAATAGTTATAACTAATTTCACTATTCCAAATAATATAGTATCCAGGGGTACAAAAAATGTTCTTCTTAAGTGAACTACCCTTAATTATAGGAATTTTGAAAAAATTCTTTTTGTTCCGTAATCAGGACATTAAGAACTATATGCCCTTCTAATATGTACCTGAAGTTATGGGACACCCTGTATAGCCATTACCGAAATCCGCAATTTAATGTAGTGACACACCCAGCATTGGGTAATAAGTAGAGTTATCAAGAAATGAAAAAATTGGAACCGAATATGCGGGTACTTTGATATAAAGAAATTATTTTAAGGACCGAGTCTAAAATCGATCTACGGAGCCGGGCAGCGGAATAGATCTTCAATTACAGATAGTAAAACGGATCGTCGGATCCAATGTTCAAATATCCTATCCTACTTCCTATTAATTTAAAAGATTATTCATTTTTGGGATTGAAAATAAAAATGCTTTTTTAAATAGACAGATAGCAAAGAGTACAAGAAAATCACTAGTGAATTAATTTGTTATTTGCAAACCTAAAGAATTAATAAAATTTGTTCGGAAAACATGTTGTAGTACTCGAATTTTGCAAACAGGCTTCTACCGCACACTTTCAATTTCATATAATATTTTCATCATTGCTTTATAATATATGAAGACCATCATGGCCGCAAAACAAAAGGGATGAAATATTTATTTATTTATTTACGACAAAGTACAGGATATTTCTAAGAATTTCACTTACCGCCCTGCTTACATTTTTCTCTATACTTCATTTCAAAATGAGCTGGAATAATAAATCAGTCCGTCAAAGATATTCCAGTAGCGCATCAATAATTATTTACGAAGGGATAGTGGAAAAGACGGCATTCGATAGAAATCGACAATCAGTTTTCAATTGTTCGTCGAGATCAGCTAAAGACACCTTACATTGAAATAAATTTTGATACATAACTTTTATTTGAAAACAATATAAATATACTATATTTAATATTTTATGTTTCAATATCTGTACCTTATTTGTAAAAATGTTTGTAATCTTCATTATAGTGCCCTGAAGAAGACTAACGTTTTAGTCGAAACGTCGGTTAGAAATAAATAACTTTCACCAGTAGACTGCTTGTCCAATCATTTTTCCCTTGGGACCCATCATACTAGCTTAAGCTCATATTGGTTGGACCGGTTTACATTTTGAACAAATTATAAAATCTACACAAATGGTTAGAAAATTCGACAATTCTTTCGGCTACTTTAAATATGACGTGATAATAGCCATGGATTATGACAAAAAAAATTAACAATTATTGTGTGTTTTTAACTGTCAATTTATATTAAAAAGTAAATAACAGTAGTAAGCAAAAATACGAAATGGTAAACTGTTTCAGTTTAGTCTTTTTACCTCCCGCTACCCTTTGGTAAGGGAGGTATAGGGATTGTGCTATAATCGCAGATCGAGATTTTGGTAAATGAGCACGTTTTAAGATCCCTAGAATCCAATTTTGATATTTTCACGATGATGTCTGTTTGTATATGTGTATGTATGTGTGGATCCTCCAATCTAACTTAAATACTATCATTCAGAAAATCTGGAAACCTTGTGTTACTACCTTATTCTAATATGGAAAGAAGACGTTATGTTTTGGTGTAAATCAGATAACCGGAAATGGCACTTTACTTAAAGGTCAAAATAGTGTTTATTCGAAAAATACCTTCAAATGTTATTTTTTAGAGATTTTTGTTATTTTAATAATTAAAGAGTATTAAATTTTCTACAAGTTCGAATTAATGCTTTTTTCTATATATTTTATGGATAAATTTATAAAATTATCTATAATTTAAATCCTGCATCCTACACCTACGCTTTAAGCAAACACAACTCCTTGGTTCACAGTTCATATCTCAAATATACCTATGTAACTGACATTTAAATGCCAATGTCAAAGAACTAATCGTTTTAAATTAATAATAGTAATGTTTTAAAAGAAAATAGTAAATAGAACAATAGATATATGGAAAGGAATTTAATAGTTTCCAACATAAATGTAAGAATTTACAAAAATTATATGGCGGGAGGTATTGTGTTGGCCACATCAGATTTTTTTACTATAATTCGTGGCTGTCTAGGCCTTTTAGATTACAAAAACAGTAACTTTAATTTTTTCATGTACATGAAGAACAAGGGGCTGTCCTTAAATTACGTAACGCAAAATTAGGAAATTTTTGATACCCCTTCCCCCTTTGTAACGCACCCGTAACGCAAACATGAACCCTCCCCTATATATTACATAACGCAGAACTTGACCCCCCCCCCAATTTTTTTACTGGATATAAAAGTATATGGCCTCCTTAATATTCAGTTAAAATTTGAAACAGAAACTATTTAAATTAATGTATATAAAGATGAAAAATAACAGAACAGAAAGTATTTAAATTAATGTACATAAAGATGAAAAATAATGTACTACTCTTGCCCTACGGCTTGTCACCCCAATTTGTTTGCTGGATATGAAAGTATATGGCCTCCTTAATATTCAGTTAAAATTTGAAACAGAAAGTAATTAAATTAATGTACATAAAGATGAAAAAATAACAGCACAGAAATTAAAAGCGTATGCATTTCCATATGCTTTTAACAAACTATTGAAAAGTTTTCCTTATCAACACTACTTGAATTCATGTTTTAATATGAATAGCATTGCACGAATGAAAGACCACTGACCCGAATTTGAACTGTGCCCGACATATTATGTTGACTGTTATTTGAAAACAAACGACTGCCTGCATATACGAATTAGTACCGCGAAATTTGAATGTTTCAAAACTATTAAAGCAAGTTTAGCAATATTTTTTTTATATTTTATCGTTACGTAACGCAAACATTAACCCTCCCCCACCCCCTCGTAACGCTACTCTTGACCCCCTCCCCCCTTGAAGCGTTACGTAATTTAACGACAGCCCCCAAGATGCACAATTTAAATCTATAAAATTTATTTGAAGTTTTTTTGTATAAAATAATTTGGTAACGTTTGCACAATAAAAAACTGATTTCCCACGTTAAACGCATATGGTCGACTTTTTGATTTTCACCCTGTATATTCTTCATAGATCACAATATTTTATTTTTACCTTGCAACCATTGAACGATTCTATTTTTTCTTTCAATATTTCTTCATTTTATCAAACAAGGGATTCATTTCCTTGTATATCACTATGCTGCAAGAAGACAAAAAGAGGAGGCAAGGTAAGAAAATATACTTCTACAATATGTCATATACTCGTACGCTCTAAAATTTCTCGTTTAGCCAGAGAAAATTTTTGTTACAACAAACAATTTATGTCAAGTAATGGAACGGAATAGCTAGTAAATGGATTTCCTGTTTTCCGGAAATCGACTAATCTAAAACAAAAGATTACTAGTAGATTATTTTGACAGTCAATGGCTTGAAAATTTCAAATAAAACAGTGAAAAGTTGTTGTGAACGATTTCTTAAAAGCCCTGTTCCATTCGAAAGTATAGTTATTTCAGAAGTTTTAATTCAACACTAAAACAATGAATTGATGTTTGCGCGACGACTTTCCGCTCGGCGAAGCTTCGACAAACAATTTCAACTTAAGCGCGTCGTTAAGACACTCACTTAAAGAAACAAAACAGATGATAACTTTGTTACCGTAAGTATTACCGTAATGGTATGTTTTTCTCTTATTATTATGGCGTGTTTGCATAAATCTGTAATCCGGAAGGAAGTCCTTTCTGAAATTTATCTCACAGATTTAAAACAAAGAAATAGTCGGAATTATTAAATTATTCGCTAGTTCTTAGGGATTGCGTGGTCAAGTGTGTTAGGTGACCAATTGTGGTTCGAATCCGACCGTCGTAAAATAGGGTAAAGCAGGGCTGGTCTAATTATCACTAATAATTTTTTTTAAAAGCTATAAAAATCCAATTAATGCAAAATAGTCACAATATATTAAATATTGCTTGAGTGGTCAGGTCGCGAATCTAGGGAATCGGCGCCAAATATTTATAATTTTAAATGGCACTAAATTGACCCCTGTGGTACACTCTCCACGCCAGCAATGAGTGCCCGTGAGGTGACGCTTGGTAAACGCCCGTACGGTACAAATATGTCATCATCATTACCGATATCTGCGTACAAAGCAGATTGGCACACCCAGCAATGGGTAATATGCCGTGATGATGTATTTATTTATTTTATTTATATTAAATATGAGCTGATAAGTGAATAAATACAGAAAATGGGGTCCTCCACTCTAGTTTTTTTATTATTTTAAATGAATATTCGTTTAATTTTGAAGCAAATCGTAGTATTAAAAGTCATAGTTTCTTTTTACGAGTAGCTTAACTGCATTTTATTTTTAACGAAACCTATAGCGCGAGAAAGATAGCAATAATGTGACGTCACAGTCGCACTGATAAATTCAAATATCTCTCAAAGTAATTATTATAAAAAATGTGTTTCATAATCGACATTTAATGAGTAGTACTTTAAGGACAAAGTGTACGTTTTATTATTTTATATTATGGTGACGGACCCTAAGACTAAATTCTGTAAATATGTATTTAAACTAACCATTATCAAGTCAGACCATGTAATTTACATATAATCAAAAAAATTATAAATGAGATATATAAAAAAGAATTTATTTTATATCTTCTTAACATGAATATAAATAATTTCTTTAATTGTGTCTGCTCTTACTTGGTGAAACTTATTATTCATTTTAATTTTTAATAATACTTGGTTTTATGTTTCACAATTATTTTATTAGATTACTAGTTTCGCTATAACATTAGCATCATCAGATCTTCTTTATCGTTTAATTATAAATATATATATATATATGTCTAAATTATATGAAATAAATATAAAAATGAAATGTCAAAATGTCAATAAATGTTTTTTTTTATTGACATTTTGACATTTCATTTTTATATTTATTTCATATAATTTAGACATATATATATATATATATATATATATATATATATATATATATATATATATATATATATATATATTTATAATTAAACGATAAAGAAGATCTGATGATGCTAATGTTATAGCGAAACTAGTAATCTAATAAAATAATTGTGAAACATAAAACCAAGTATTATTAAAAATTAAAATGAATATAAATAAATAAATAAATATCATCACAGCTTCTTATCCATTGGTGGGTGTACCAATCTGCTTTGTATACAGAGATGAAATATTTGCACCGCGCGGGCGCTTACCAGGTGTCACCTCATGGGCACTCATTGCTGGCGTGGAGAGTGCACGACAGGGGTCAATTTTGTGCCATATAATGCGAAATATTTGGCGTCTGTCGGGATCTAACCCGGTTCCCCAGATTCGCGACCTCAATGTTTATACTGTAACTAACAAACAGTTATTTAAAAAATTACAGTTTAAAATACAATAAAACAGAAAAAACTTATGCTAGTAATGTTATTTTTTACATAAATCGTATTTAGAAGAATTTATTTCTACACTGTTGCCAATTCAATTGACATGTTGAAAACGCTGTTATGAAGAAGTGGCAAGGGACAGGGTACGGAGAAGGAAAGCGTTGAGCACCAACCCATACTTATTTGACGACGACTATATAATCATATATAATATCATAAGTGGTAAATTTTTGCCGGAAAATTTTTCAGATTGTTACGAGAGCCGGTTGCCTAGCAATTTATTGAGTGACATTGACAAAAAAATCACGAGTTGTCAAACGAGTGATTTTTGATCAATGTCACGAGATAAATTGGCAACAGGCTCGAGTAAAGTAATCGGAAAATTTTTCCAGGATAAAATTTAACCACGAATGGTATTCGGATGACTATTTCCAAAATAAAAATCAGGTAATCATTTATATAATTTTTTTCTTGACAAAAATCTTGTAATTTTTATTGTGTTTAGAGGTATGTATTATGTTTCAGTTTGCTTTTTCAACGTTTTAAATATATTCCTGTTCGAATCGACTCGTTTTTAATAAAAACTGATAACACTGAAATTATACAGACTTTGACAGGTGTGTAAACAATATATTTCTAAAACGACAAAAAAATTTCGCTTATCAAAACTCACTTACTTGTAAAAATACGACATCTTATTGGCTTAAAGGATGCGAAAAATTTTTTGTGACAGTGTTTTGCCGAAGTGAAACTTGGTAACTAGGTAGAATCCTGAATTTGGATTGGTTTTTTATGAGTGAAATAGTCAAAGTAAATTTATTTTTACTCTTGAAAAACTAGGATTATTTTATATATAAAAGTGAAAGAATAACCGCTAGGATAGGATAAAGATGTTCTTTGAGCTTCAGGACGTGTCGTAGAAGTTGTTAAGAATTCAAAATTTTGTATAGTTTTTTTTATAACTAATTTTCAAAGATTGCTTAAGAATAGCAAACCACTTTTTTCTGCTGTCATTCAAATATTTTCATTGAAAAATCAATATTTTAAACAAATTCTAAGTATAAATAAATGATTTTTAGTTGATTTTATGTGTTTCTTGTAAATTTCAGCCGACTTCATAACCAAATAAAAGTTTTGATGTTTTGGAAGAATAGTGAAAAATTCGCAACGCGCGTCGTTTTAGAAATATTTAAATAAAACTTTGTCCAGACGGTTTTAAGATTAGGAATTGAGTTAATTTATATTTTAAACCCCGTAGAATACGAATTTGGTGATATTTTGAAAATAATTTAAACCGCTGAGGAGTTGAGAACACAATAAAATGCATTTTTTTGAGGCACATTTTTCCCAATTTTTTCCAAAATTTAGATCTTATTTTCCGCAATTCCTATGGCTTTTTTGATGCTCTTAAAATATTAATATATCAAATGGACCCTCGTTCATGAATTTAGTCATCTAATGAAAATGATACGCTATTGAGTAAAGAAGACAGCTTTATCTTTACATATACAAAGTATTATAATTTCAAAATTAATTATAATAATATTTATTATAACAATGTAAAATGGGAAACATTCATGAAAACGTAATATTCATATTATTCACAAAATGTTTGAACTTAATTACATTTTCCTGCTTCAACAGTAATTTTTAAATTGCAATAAAACTCGATGATTTAATTTACTAATCAATTGCAAAACGTGATGAATAGGTATCCGTGTATACACAGAAACTTAATTAACAGTTCAAATATTTGAAAATATTCACCCTATTTAGTTATCTATCCAATAAACTCTTTTTTGATCTGTTGAACTCTACAACAAAAAATTGTGTATTTTAGTGTAGTAACCTAATAATATGTCGGTCATGTAATTTTTCTTTCATTATTTCGAAAGAGATGCATTTTCTTACTTGCTTAGGTATTTATATCTGTTCTTTTTTCTTATTCAGTATTTAAAAAAAAGTGACAAGCAAGGAATAGGGTCTTCACTCTTTACTACTTATCTATTTTTGAAGAGACTTCATCCAATTTTTGCGTGATCTGTAAATTTTAACTGTTATTTTTTAAGCCATAAAAAATATAATAGGCTGCGTTGTAGATAAATGTATAAATACGAATATGTTTAAAATAACTTTTAAGGTCAATAATTAAAAATAAGCATGGAAATAAAAATCTCCGTATAATATTGGGACCCGCAGAATCCGATGGCGGCGCTGTAATCGCACTTGTTATGGCGGCCAGTCAGATTTATTTACATTTTAAATTACCGCTTTTTGATCCAAAATATTGTTAACAGGTCAAATCAACAGATTGTTCAGTCGAATCCTTCATTAAGAAATATAGTTGAGGGGCAACGAGTCATAAATTCATTATTAATTCTGACTTGGAACTGTAGTAAGTGAAAAATATTATTAAAATCAATGAAATTATAAATTTTATTTAAAAATACCCTCAATAATTGCTTTAAAACCACAAGATTTTTTCTACAGTCCTCCACCATAACAAAAAATAATAAAATGTACACTTTGTACTTACAGTACTATTCAATAGTTTTGCAGTGAAGATAGAAACGTATTCAAATATGACTTCAAGATATTGTTTTGGCTTTCGTTTTTACAAAAAATTAATGCCAATTTTGTTATGAATATTATAAGTTTTTGTATAATTTACTTGTTTCAAGCACATTAAACTAGTGAAGTGGAAAAGTGGATGTCCATTGGGAGCGTTCACGCCAAACTTCTGCAGGTGGCAGCACAACTGTTCACACAATTTATTTTATACTTAATTTTAATTTATCGTTATTTTCCATTCTTCTTGAGCTATTGCTTCAACCTAATGTAAGCATTTTATACTTTCGTTTTTGTAAATAAATGCCCTATTTTATTTTCACAGCAGTGCGGCATTTGGTTGGTTATGTAATATACCGACAGAGCAGTTATGTCAGATTGACTTGTGAAGGTGGTAAATGTGTAACTACAGTGCCATTAGTTCCTCACTAAACGTTTCCATTAAGAATATAGACTAGTGACATTTCTCAACATTGTATATTTAAAAATTTGGACAGCGAGCGTTTTCTCTACTTTGTCGTGCATGAGCGGCAAAATGACACTTTTCGTGGACAAAAGAGAGCGCAAATGGCTTTTTTTCATAGACTGTAAAAAAAAGTTTTGATTACAACTGGCAGTCCATGTTATGTTTAATTTTTTTACAAACGCAACGAAAAATTATCTGTCGTGACATCATAAATTCACACAAGTGTTATTTGGTTGGCGTTCTTTATTTCATGCATACATTTACTTAAAAATGAAAATATTACAAATTTGGAATACAGTAGATTTGTGATGTAGTTATTAAGCCGAGGCTAAGGGAATTATAACTTGAATATTATAAAAACTATTAATTTTTTTAAGTTAAGTTGACATCGACAATACTGTTAACTACCTTGTATAGACAAATAAACAAATGTTTATTTTTCTGTGATCTAGAATAATTAATTTTCGATTTGAAACAAACGTGTCTGATTAATCTTTTCTGAATCTTGTCAATTGCATGCGCAAAATATTATTGACCATAATGCTCCAAAATAATAATTGATAATACTATATACTTGGCAAGTATATTCAAAAATGATTTATTATTTTCTTTTGGCTCTCATATGATATTATTTACAAGCAGCAGATGCCCTACCAAAAAATATAATTTGTAAGTAATGTCTTAAATAATGCTTGTACTTATTGACATTATAACCTTGGAAGTAAAATATGTGCCACATAACAACAAAAATTTATCTTTCCATTTACTCGAGCACTGTAATTCCTTCCAGCAACCGCTTGCAATAATAATTTTATCAAGACATAAATTTTTTGTCCTATTTCTGTTCCACAATTCTTAAGAGAAATGTTGCCAAAAATCTAATTTAAATGCACATTTGTACGCAGAAGTTGTATGTTTGTTGCTTGAGACGCTTCCTTATTTCCATTTCGCTGCATTGAACATTCAGAGGCCTGGAACCTGGAACTCCTGGAAACTTACTTAGCGCCAACCAATCCCGACGTTGATTACAATAAAACGATTAGCGTTTCGATCATCCACCAGCCCTCTGTTGTGAGGCGAGTTAACAGCCAGAATAGAGAACTGTAAGACCAAAACACTAAGGGAATGTTTGTAAATGGCGTTAAGGTAGAGGAAAATGAACAATATGTCAAGGAACAGGCGTACACTTAATGTTACTTGAATTCAGAATTTCTGGATCTCGTAAACTATACTACTTGGTTAATTCAGACACCCAGTGTACCTGTGGAAGTTCTCATTAATTACCCAAAAATTGTCATTGGCTCACAAAACCTTTTATTATAGCGTTTCAGCTTACAAGTCGAGTGCGCACTGGTGTGTTGTAAAAAACAGTGCGATAGGCCCTCCACTACAACAACCTTACAACGGACCATATAAAGTTATAAAACGCTACAATAATTTTTTTAAAATTATTTTAAACGATGCCGTAGAAACAGTTTCTATTGATCGATTAAAACCAGCTTACTTCAATAAATCAATAAATTCTTTCACATTGAATTCGTAGAACATTTATTTTCACCCTTTTTTGGTCTACGGGGGGAGTGATGTAGTGTCCCGGCATCTAGCCGCTAGTTTTCATATTAAAATATGTATATACTTGGCGCGTTGGTCGCCAAGGATAATTTTGTTAATGTTTATATTTAGAATTCTAATGTTATGTATTTTTTTGATGGTTTAGAAAATAAATAAATTGTTCATATATATATAATTTACAATTTAAGTTAAAACATTATTTTTACACATATTTCCGTCTATTTTTCAAATTTCCGAGCAAGGACGACAGACAGAGCCATAGTTCTCCACTGACACGTGTTAGTGACAACTCCATGTTCATAGTCTTGTAAGCGAATTACATTCTCCGTAGCCTGTCCATGGCTTTTGCAATCAGGGCAGAGAACGTCAACCAATACGTTTCTTTAGGTTTTGCTAAGAAATCGGGATGAAAATTATGTTTTTTGTCAAAGCTCGCTTAGAAAACTTACAAGTAAGGATGAACAACCGCTACTAGCCGATATACCCACAATCCACTAGCCGGGCCTACCAGTTTGGACAACAATAGGGACCCTAAGGATACGATCCCATTCACAGAACTCGGAGAAAGCCACCGAGATATCCATTTGACAACCCAGCAACATCTGAGCGCTACTGGCGCCACGGCCAACAGGAGAACCAAGGAAAACTGAAACATTTAATATTATTTATGTGCTAATTGTATTGTATAAATTTACCTGGTCATAATTGTCACAAAAAGATGGAAAAATATTTATTTATAATAATTTGGTCACAAAAAAAAAACATTTTGCAAACACGGGCCTTCAGCCAATCAAACATCGCCATGTAACTCCACCCACAAGCCAATAAGACACCGATAACAGTCTCCCTTTTAAAACGGTGCGAGTTTCAAAGTATAAAAGTCACGCCGTCGAGCCCAGAAAGTACATTGTAAGTAACAGCTGCATCCGGCCTAGCTTAGAAAGTCGAGACGAGTCACCGGCTTATATTCTAACAGCATCCTGGTAGACTAATTCAACAGCGAAACCGTCACTGAATCCAAGTTTAGCTTGCAGAAAAAACGTCACGGGTCTAAGTTCAGTTTGCAATAAAATTACAGTGAGATTACAGTTTAACATCATGGAGTCTAAGTTCAGTTTACAGTAAAATTATAGTCAGATTACAGTTTTCAGTAAAATTACATAAACCTGATACATTTTTTTTGTACATTTTGTGTGTCAATAAAAGTTTAAGTTTTACACATTTTATAATGATTTATAAATTATAATCCTGGATCGACTATATATGCGCAACTCTAAACTACCCCTAAACAGACAGTTAACAGTATGGCGCCCGAGAGCAGTAACAGAAACCCGACACAGGGGTAGCCACGTCACACTGCTTAACAAATCGAAATACGTAATAAAAGTAATAGACACCACTCAAATTCGAAATAATAAACAAGACACAGAAAGAGAAAAATGAATTATTGTTAAAATCAGATTAAAACTCCCACTCGCACGCCATCGGCAGGTTACATTCGTAAATATGCTTCCCTATCTCCAGTTTAAAATAATGACGTCACAGAAAATTTTCTTTCCTAATTTACTAAAAAACATAAATTTTTTAAAATAAAATTTATGTTTTTACATTCCTTTTGAACATAATATAAGGTATACAGAGTGTTCATTTTAAATAGGCCATCATTTCTATCTCGAGAACTACAAATTAAATAAAAGAAAAAAAAATTCGACCAATGGTTCTCAAAATACGGGACCTAACTTTTGTATTTTAAATGAGAATATATATTTTTTATTTGCTCATTCGTAATGCAGTGATATAAATTTTTATACCCTTACAATAAGATTTTTTTTTGAAAAAAATACATGTAAAGTTTTATACCAATTTGATTAAAATATGGCTATAATAAGAGTGCTATGAATGGAAAAATGACTACATTTTTATTTCATAAAATTAGAGTGCCCTGACCAAGAGAAGTGAATGTTTTGTTCCTGTAAGTGATCATAAATGTCGACATAAACAAAATATTCACGTAATTCTTTCATGGCATTCTAATTCTGTCAATAAAAAAAATTAATACTTATTTATTTTTTCCATTCATGACACTCTTATAGCCATATTTCAATCAAATTAATATGAAACTTATGGGAATAAAAATATTATATTACTGAATTCAAAATTAAATTCTCTAACGAATAAAAAATATATGATCTCATTCAAAATTAAAAAGTTAGGACACGTATTTTGAGAACCACTAGTCCAAAAAATTATTTTTGTTTTCTTTAAATTTGTCTTGTGAAATAGAAATTATTTGTCCATTCAACCCTCTTTGTAGCTCTTATAATTCTCGAGATAGCAATGGTGGCCCATTTAAAATGAACACCCTGTATAGTGATAGCTATAGTAATAGATATAGCTCATTTAACTATGGCCGTCCGAAACACACCGGGGGTAGGATTCTGTAACTCGTCCGTTATCAAACGTTGCCGTTATCACTATGGTTACAAGCGAAAATGACATTTTATTTGACAACAATGACGTAAATATGCCAATCATCTTATAAAAAAATACGTTGCTATTGGCGACTAAAATTAACGTGAATCCCTCAAGCGGACGATATTTGCAACTATTGAAAATGGTATTCTGTTATTCAACTTTACAGTAAATATATATAGTGCATTGAATTCCTTGCCGGTTTCTTGTTTGTCTTTTTGTTTTAAAATACATATAAATTAGTTTGCAATATGAGCAGAGAACGAAAAAATATTAACGTCAATTGCTGCGTTTATGGATGTCATTCTCAGGGCACTAAGAAATTAGCTGTCCCAAAAATTGGGAGAGGACGAGTGACATCCAAAATAAATTTGGGAAAATGGAGTCTATCGACAAAAGAGAGGGCTGGATTAGGAAAATAAAAACTGGGAAACATGTAACGAATCATAACTGGATAACAAAAATGAAAAGTATTCTATTATTTCCTGACCGATTCATGAGTAAAATAATACACTTTTCACTTAATGTGTAGCATTCAATATATTTCTTACACTTGTAATTAAAACAATTTGAAAGATATTTGACATTAGTTCCATTTTAATTTCCTTAACTAAGTACAGTAAATACATATTTATTTAACATCCATGAATAATATATGGTAATACTTTACTATATTGTGCAAAATATTAAGACAGCTGTAATGTGTTTGCACTGACCACTATGGCCAGCTATACAAGAGCATTTTGTAAATAATCAATTGTAAATTTAAAGTTCTTCTGATCTCATGAGGATGTGACATTAGAGCAGTGGCGGTGCGTCAGATGAGGCAGGTGAGGCCAGGCCTCTCTTAAATTCAAAACATTTGTAAAATTTTATAATTTTATTTTTCATTTAAAATGTATTGAAGTAATACAAATCTATAATATTTGAACTCATAAACAATCATTGTTACTATAATATGCCAAATAACCATGCAAATAGTGTTATTTTCACGCGAATTTACACATAGAGGCCAAATTATACTGTCCTCATGGACAATAATAGCGCAATACATAAGTGCGAGTGAGATTGAACGATTTTACCCTCTCTACGCTCTACATCTACACTACTGCAGATGAGCCAAGCGATGAGTTGGCCTCTCTCGTTCCGAGCAGAGCTCGTAAGCGCTTGCAACAGAAAATGCTTGTTTCAATTAGTTTTTGTAAAAACGGTTTAATAATTACTATTTATTGTTACTGTTGTTATTTTTTTATGTTTTCATAAATTTGAAACTATTATTTATTTCTATTTTAATTGTACTGTACCTACTGTTACTTGTCACAGTTATTTAAATTAAACATTTATACACAATTAAACAATAATAAGTCATGTATTGTAGAAATATACAAATACCAACAACCAAGAGACAAAACAACAGTTCGAACTACTTACAACAATGGGAATATTCTAATTGAACTATTAAGAAAAAAGTTAAATAAATAAATCATTACAATGATTACTTTTGCATCTAATATTTTCATTATTAGTTCTTTTGAATTATATAAATATAAAAAAATATAATCTTTCAAGCGCAAAATAGCAAGATAAAAGCATCGGAATAATAGGTGAGGTTGAGAATTCTTGGCCTCGGTTGAATGGTGGGGAGAACCCACTAGCTGCTGCTTGGGCTTTACACTACCCGCTACACGCTCACGCCGCACAGCTAGCCAACTAAATATTACTTAGTAATATAATACATATATTAATTTAATGCAATATTGTATTTTTAGATTTTCTGTTTCTGTAGTTATTGCTTATATGCTCACATCTCGCATCATAATTATAATTCAAATACTAAATTTCTTCTAATGAATTCGTAAATTTTATTGGAAAAATAAAGATGCAAATAATAATTTATTGGTAACTTTAAAAATGCAAAAGAAATATATATTTAAAATTATTTTTTAATATTTAAGACTAACAATATTACTTTTGTTAGAATTTTTCTTAATTTTATCTTAATATTTTATGTAAATGAATTATTTATGTAAATTATTAGTTTTTGACTTTTAACCGATTTTATTTTTTTAGAATTTGTTAAATTTGTTTTATTGTAAAGAACTGTATATTATCTTACTTTACATTAAAACACGTTTGACCTTGAAAATTTTTAAAAAATCGCCTGCGGCGCATTTTTTTCTCTCAAATTTCAAATCCATCGATATGTCCCGTATTGTGATATTATAAATCTGGCTTCACCTCACTCTAAATTCACGCACCGCCACTGCGTTAGAGCACTTGTTTAAACATAGCCCATTAAAATAACAACCCACGATTCAACAATTCTCCCCCTTCTATAAAACTTGGAGAAGAATTTGTTGCCTCCAAATAAGTAAACATTTCCTTAGAAATAAGTCTAAGATAACTTGCTTCGAATGTCATTATAATTTAAGTACGTGCACAAAATTATTACTAGCACTATTTATAAAAAGTTTAATGAATTTGTTAGTATACTGCAAAACGAATGTTGGTTATACAATGTTTCTGTATGCGATCTTATAGCACAATACCATTTTCAGAGCACGTGTATGCCACAACACTAGCGCCGCCATCGGTAGTTTTAGTCGCCAATAGTGATAACGGCAACGTTTGATAACGGACGAGTTACAGGATCCTACCCTCGGTCACTTAACGCATACAACCCCGCGATCCCGTCATGATAACAAAATATTATATTTACGGGATTATGAACTGTACGATTACTCACATTTTAGAAATTATTATTCAATTCACCTGCATGTCTCTGGTGGGGATCGCTGTTTAGGGTACCTTTATAACCAGGGTATGGCCATGGGCCAAGATCGCCGCCATTGTCGGTAATTGATTTTCCTATTTATTTGTAATAAATGTGATATTATATTATAAAATAATATTAAATTATCACACTGTGAATTTATAAAGGTAAGAAAAATTAATTTATTTAAGAGATACACAATTATTATTAAGATATACATTTAGAGGTTATGTAGAATATATGACATGGGTTGTTATTATCACATCTAATTTAATATCTGTAGTTCTTATTTACATAATAATTGTATATTCTAAACTTACCTTTTAAAAATTTAAATGATTGTGCTTAATATTGGTAATTTTTAGTTGTTTTCAGTGACAGTAATCGTGGTGGGTATCTTAACAAACTACACAAGTAAATAAGATAAAATATATTACTTACACTTTAAATACATATTAAAATGATAATTAAATGCGTTTTTCATTAAAATAAAACAAATATCCACGAAAATACATAATAATTTGCGCAAGAACAACACATATAACAGATGTCCCGGTAATGGCGGACGAAACGTGAGCCACGCCATGACCATACCCTGGTTATAAAGGTACCCTATCGCTGTTACGACGCCAGCGCTCGACATAGGGAAAAGTATCAACTATTGTTGGACGTTCCACGTTCATTTACTAGGGCCGGCAAATAAAGAAGGGTATCAAAAATTGAAGACTAAAATATATAATTATTTATATTATTAGTCATTTTCATTATTGTAATCAAATTTTATTTATTGTAAATAATAATTTTATTGTTGTAATCAAATCTTTCTTTTAAACTGAAGAGCTATAAGGTAAACCTCTGTCGTAACATGTTATGAATTATTTACAAATTACGGGGCTCTTTGGAGATAACGAGGATCACAAAATAAAGTCTGAAACATGAGTTCAATTATTTGAAAATTTGTTGAAAATAGAGCAAATATTCCATTATTCAAGTATCAGAAAAACAGACGATAATTACAAATACACTACTAAAGTAATAAAAAATATGAAAAAAAAAACATTACTAAAGTAAGGTATGAATTTACCATCAGAGATGTAAATATTTTCGCTGTGCTTTTTGATCTGCGATTATTTATTAAATTTTACATTTGTAGGTACATATATATTTCTGATTAAAAATTATGCCGCCCCCGAAAATTTGCCGCCGTAGACACGCCTACTGTACCTATGCGTTAATCCGCCACTCAGAATGTCAGAATCACAGTAAGAATGACAGCTAGTATTGCTAGCAGTTATATAAATGAATGTCATACTTTTTCATTCAAAATATACCACTTGAAATCATATTTTCAAATATTGAATGACATGATATCTATGTACATAACTACCACAAAATACTAGTTGTCATTCTGACCCGGGCCCCATATGACAAGTTATGAAAGTATTATATTACAATATTCCTAGTAATTGTATTCAACTACTTACGTCTAATTGAACTTTGTATGGAGGAGATGTTACTGAAGTTTGACGTAGTACAAAACTTTGTATAACACTCATTCCATTGCTATATTTCTCTTCAACACGATAAACATGTTTCGATTCGATAAGTAATTTTGCTTTTTTTAAAGTTTCAGATGTGAAATTTTTTGTATGCTTCACTTTTTAAAGCCTGTTCGTATTATTTTATCCATTTCTATAACTCAAAAGCTGCTAAAAACGCTAAACTATTAAGTAGTTGATAAGCGAAATGCGTTAGCCTAAGTCCAAGCAAATTTCCTATATTAACCGCTTGGCGGCGCCACATACTACCATGCCCAGAGCGAATATGAACTATAAGTTTTTAGAAAACTGTCCAAGTGTCAATAATACGAGTGTTATGAAGAACATTAATGGGTAAGAATGCCAAAGATGTCAATAAGAACAACGAAAAGCAATATCTTTTTCAAAACAAAGAAACTACGTTTCTTTTCAACGATCTGCTTAATGAGTTTTACAATAGTAACGTTGTGTAAAGTGCGCTTTCTTACGTCCTTTCCCTGCTCATCCGCAGATGTTTCGTCCTGTGGTAATTGAATTAGTGGATGCGCCGACTGCCGCAGGTGTTTCCTAATAATTTTATTTCTGGTGGACTGAACTCAGTTACGTAAGATGGAAACGGTTTCCAATTAAAATTTGCTTCAATTATCTCCAGAATTAAAGGGATACACTTAATTCTTTTCGGACTTTTATAAATTTTATAAGGGAAAGCTTTTTTGAGAACATTAAAAAAAGGGATAATATTTTTAATTAAAATCTTTTTAATTAGAAGAAAATGTTATTTTTAAAAGTACGGTATTTGATTAGTATAATTATTGGATAATGTTTTAAATTAAAATTTTTCTCCTTAATATCAGCTGAATATTAAAATATTCTGTTTGAAACTACATAACTCCGGCACTGGTACGACACTACCCTATACGTGTGTGTTTGAATTTGCTGATCTTCAACAGGCTCGCTTTACGCGCTAGCATAGGCCTGTCTAGGTATCTATTTGGTTATTTATTTGATATCAATGTTAGTACAGTACTATGAAAATTATTCAAATAGCATTCTTTTAAAACCTTTTCCGGTTTAAATTAAAATGTAAACATACAGAAAATACCTGGAACCTAATTCAAATTTAAAAATATAATAATTGTTCTAAATTTATAAAACCAAAATATACTGAGGCGGTTGATAGAAATGTAAAATAAAATAAATATAATATTTTTCTGGGTCAGTCGTTAATCTAAAAAAGCTTTTTAGAATTGTTTTATCTCTTTATTATTTGGACAGCCTTTTACACAACAATATATTATACCACCCGGCATTATGTCTAGTAGTCTAGTCTGGTAGTCGTAATATTCTTGCGCTGAACCGCCCTCACACGAACGCCGTCACTCTGTCACTGGCAAAGTCTGGCGTACCGGAGTACGCCCAATCTCCTTACGTTACCCCTCCCTGGTCCAAGTTCACGCACACATAGCCCTGAGCACACGGACGGCAATACATACCAGTGTCGCTTCTGTTGACGTTAGTATGTATATATTGTGTGACTCCGGAGTACATTCAGATATCGTTCTTAAATTTTAATGTCTTACAAACGAAGGTATTCCTACCAAATTTCAAACAGTTATGTAGTATGTAGAAAGATAAGTGAACAGCTATTTTCTAAATTTTCCATTCAAATCTATTGCATTTTTCACATTACATAGATTTTTAAGATATGATGTTCAAGTGAGTCGGACTTTAAAATCTTGTGTGAACGGGTAACTGTCATAGTATTGCAGGTTATTTTAAAAAAATCTGATGTGGCCAGCACATTACCTTCCGTCAGTTCTATGTATTTTGTATAATTAAATGTCATACAGAAAGTTCCTTGCAAAAGATTATGTTTCTTGTACATTACCTTAAGGCAGTTGTATGTATCTTATACAAATTCCATACAGAAAGCAAAAGATCCTATATTTCCAGTAAAATTATAACACATACATACTGTCAACTGCACTTGACACTGACACCTTTCAATCAGAATTTTCTTAATATAGCAGCTGTTTCCACAGTTATAGCATAGCGTGCTAATATATGTCATATTTAATTTCTTTATAATTTTTTAAGTCTATATCCATTTAATATGAAATATAAAATGCATTCAAATCGTATAGAGAATAAAATATTCTTTAATATTTATAATTAACATTAAATGTAAAAAAATGATATTTAACATCGTTTTTTCAAGAAAAACTGTTAAAATCTTCAATGGGTGTACTTCCGGTTGACCAATTCTAACCAAAATCTAATCAGCTCTTCACATGGATGTAACGAAGAAGAATACGAAGGAATTATAATTTTTTAAATTGTAGTTTTAGAGTTATCGTAGACGAAAATTGTGTTACACACACACATCCACACACACACGCACACACACACACACACACACACACACACACACACACACACACACACACACACATACAGACATCATCGTAAAAATAGTAAAATCGTATTCTAGGGACCCTAAAACGTGCTTATTCATCAAAAACTCACCACCGAATTTTTTGACCAAAGACAATACCTTCCTTACCTAAAGGTGACGGAAGGTAAAAAATCTGATGTGGCCACCACAACACCTCCCGCTATTTAATTTTTATTTATTTAAATAAACATACTTACATATTAAGTTATACTAGAAACTGTATTAAAATCCATTCCATATAACTATGGTTCTATTTACTATTTTCTTTCTAAAACGTTACAATTATTAATTTGAAATGATTAGTTCTTTGACAGTGACAGGGACATTTATCTGTCAGTTACATACATTATATAATATCTTAAATTCAGCTGATTTTTAACAGATTTGTTTTTGAAAATTAGACTTTACTGATTAAGTCTTTTTACTTATTTTTAACTGTATTATCATCCCTTAAAGTTGGATCCGTAAGTATAGAAACACCATGAAATCAAATTTTGCTGCTTTATTATAAATAACTTCTAATCAAGAAATTGGGGACTCGAACCGAAAAATTTTGGGGTTCGTTACGGTTAATGGTTTTTACATTAATATAAATTCGTTTTCGGTCATCAGTAACGGTTTTTTGAAAATATTATATTGGTTTTCGCTTCGGCTAAATAGACAAATAAAGTTCGGTTTTGGTTAAAAATAAAAATTAGCTTTTATTTTTTTGTAAAATAAAATAGTATATTATGTTATTAGGAGTAGAAAGCGGTCTTTTTGTGTTGAACCCAGCTATTGCGGCCGAGGCGCCAGCCGAGGCTAAGCAAGCTGGGTAAAACACAAAAAGGGCGTTCTACTCCGAATGACATACACTATTTTTTCTTCAAGTGTTTCAAAGAATTTTTTGACATTTTTTTTGGAATTTTTTAATTGTAGTGTTTGCAATTTTAGCCAAAGCTGGCTGTGTATACTACAAAACAAAAATGATACAACTGTCAAATAACAACTTTCAATATAATCTGTGTTGCTGTGACAACTGCCGCCGCCAGCGGTGAACTAAGACACTAACATTTTTTTACTAGTACAACAATAACAACATTTTTGTACTAGTAAGACAATGAACATCTTCTATAGTGTGTGTACAGGATATACAGGGTGTTTCCTTTAAAACAACCAGCGCTTTTTTGGGCGAACTAACAACTTTAGAGAAAAATGTTTTATACCAAAAATGATCAAGAATAAAGGGATAATGTATCAATAGTAACAAACCGAATATTTAACCAGTGGTTCTCAAACGGTAAAATAAAATTATATTTTTTTAAATGGCACCTTATATAATTTTTTAGCCCTTTCAATAGAACATGATTTCAACGATAATAATATAGTATAGGGTTGTAGAACAATTATTTCGAGAAAAATGGTATTAAAAACTAGAAATAATGTAACAAAAATGGGTTTACTACTAGCGTAACTAGGCAACAGACGTATCAATACCTATGTATTGCATAGCCTATTGTAATATTATAACATTATTTTTAATACTATTTTTCTCGAAATAATTGTTATACAACCCTATACCATATTCATATCGTTGAAATCAGAAAACAATTCTCTATCTAATGGGCTAAAAAATTATATAGGATACCATTTAAAAAAATATAATTTTGTTCTGCCGTTTGAGAACGACTGGTCGAATTTTCGGTTTGTTATTATTAATAAATTAGCCACTTATTTTTGATCCTTTCTTGTATATATTTTTTTTTTCTAAAGTCATTAGTTCGCCCAAAAAAGCGCTGGTTGTTTTAAAGGAAACACCCTGTATAATATGAATATTATAATACGCTTGAAGAAAAAATACATTTCTTGTTTCGTAAAGTAATAACATTTTAATTTCTTCAATATTATTTCGGTTGGGTTATGTTTTCGGTTACAAAATAAATTTATTTTTCATACCGATTTCCGGTTTCCATATTTGAAGAAATAAAATATAGATTTCGGTTTTTGGTTACGGTTTCATAAAAAGTCAAATATCGGTGCGGTTTTTGATTACGGTTTCGTTACGGTTAGGGTCCCTGCATGAAATAAAGGATAAATCTTTAGGGCACTTTTTATGCCCTTTGATTTCGAGTTATGATGTTAAAATTGTGACATACCTAGTGAAAAAAAATTTCTTCCGATGTTTTAATTAAGTAAATTTAACATTTCAATTTACACTAATTTAATTGGTTACTAATTAAATTTAATTTGAATGAATTACTTTTTCAATCATTAGATATATTTTTGTAGTATTAAGAACGAAAAAAAGTATAAATATTTATAGTCTCTTACATACATAAAGGTATAATTTGCTGTAAAATTGAAATTATATGTATATATCATGATAAATATAGATATTTGGACTTAAACATTTATATATTCATTGTATACAAGTACTAATGAATTAATAATTTTGTATTGCGCTGGATATCACAAAATTTGTTAATTTGTTCTCAAATCAAGTTGGTTCTGGAACCGTGCTGTGCGTGTGCAGTGCGTTCTGATAAACTGTCAGTTGTAGAGAAATGGGTGCTGGTGCTGTGCTGTGTAGAATAATACAATAAAAATATATCAAATATGATAAAATAGTGGTGAGTTACGTACAAAAATGTGTGTGGTAACGAAATAAACAATCATGTATCGTGTTGATCATAGGATAACAAAATAAGATTGAAAATTAACCACGGTAGTCAAGGTCAGGTAATGATATTGTTTGTTTACTGTAAACATCCAAATTGAAATTGTATAAAAACATATAAACTTAATTATGTATATTTATTATGAAGGATTATATCTATATTTATCTTGAAAATTGTAAAAATAAAAGCTAACTTTGTTCATGTACTACGAAGTTGGCTTGTATTGAATAAAAGAGAAATGAGTTTATACTCACATTTCGAGTCGTATTTAGGTACTTTAATATTAGTGAAAGTCGTTTATTTTATATGCTTTGCAACTCATCCACAAAAGAGTAATAACGGCTTTAGAAGTTATGATGCACAAACAAAAGTAATGTTTTCTCTGCTACGCAAAATAATTTAAAATTTTGCACGTAATAAATATTCCCGGCAGCATTTATTTTACATTTTATTTATAAATACCTGCTTAAATGTTTTCTGCAACGTTGCCAGCTGTTCTGTTGTTTGTTTTATGAAATGCTTTGTAATTTAATGGACCAACATTTATTAAATATAAATAATTGTATATAGGTTTCAATTTTATTAGTCTCCAGATCGCTTTTATTACTTCGTTTCATTTAAAAATGGAGTAGATGGTGTTTGGCACTAGACATTTTTTATAGGAATCGTGCTAAAAATCGCATATCGAAATTTTGCTAAATGGCCACGTTTTAAAGTACCTAGAATCCAATTTTAACATTTTCACGATGATGTCTGTGTGTATGTGTGGTTCCTGTTTACGCACTAACTCAAAAACTATCATTCAGAAAAATTTTGAAACCTTGTATTTATACCTTATTCTAATATGGAAAGAAGCCATTTTGGTGTAAATCAGATAACCGGAAATAGCACTTTACTTGAAGCTCAAAATAGTTTTTCTCCGAATAATACCTTTAAATGTTATTTTTTCGAGATTTATGTTATAAAACTTAAAGATTATTAAATTTCCTATTGGCTTGCATTAATACTTTTTCTACATATTTTATGGATAAATTTATAAAATTATCTATAATTTAAATCACAGAGCCTGCGCTTTAAACAAACAGAACTACTTGATTAGACAGATCATATTTCAAATGTAGGTAACTGACATAAATGTCACTGTCAAAGAACTAATCATTTCAAATTAATAATAGTAACGTTTTAAAAAGAAAATAGAAAATTGAACCATAGTTATATGGAATGGATATTAATACAGTTTCTAGTATAACTAAATATGTAAGTATGTATATTTAAATAAATGATAATTAAATAGCGGGAGGTGTTTTGTTGGTCTTATCAGATTTTTTTGGTATTTGGGTATTTTCTCAAAAACAGTAACCCGTATCAGAATTATACAAGAATACAAAAGTAAAGATCGTAAATTTTGTACAAAAAAGTCTTCTTACATTTTTTTTACCTAGGATAGACTCTGAAAGAGTTATGGTAAAAATAGTAAACCAGAACAATTTATGAAAAAAAATTAAATTGCACAAAAAATAAACAATATTAGGTATTTAATATTTAATCTAATAGGTTTCATTATTAATTTATAACAGTTTGCAATCGTCGTGGCACCGAAAGAAGTAAATTATTGATGACTCGGTTAAAAGTATGGTAACAAGGTTCAAAAATTTGAATTCACCATGAAATTCTTCATGAATTACACGATTTTTGCCGATAAGCGGTTCGCGGGTTACTTACTATACTAAAAATCTGCAAATCGGTTTAGTTCTCAAATTTTCATCTGAAATTTCGTCACGTATTCCATAAGTAATATTGTTTATCTTTAATTGATTCAGAGATATTCATTTATGAATCATCAAGATTATGCTTTATGCTAATTTTTGAAAAATTTATGCTGATATGTTTGCAATATTAATAAAATTCTTTCAATATTTGTTTGCAGTACATAATAAGAATACTTTTGAATAATAAATGAACGTAAATCTCTTGATATACTCTAACCCACACATCCTTGAAATATATCCATTTATAAATAATTCCTCTCCCATCTGCAAATCCTACTTCCTACTGTTATATTCTATCTCTCCTAATCTAACTCTCTCCAGCGCCAGCACCAATTGAATTATTCTTTTCCCGTTAGTTGGCAGTGAGGTGGGTGATCTGACAGCAGCTCCTGTGAGAATACAGATCGGGTAGTCGATAATCCCTGCCGTTTATCCGTCACATGTTTGCTTGCCACACTGTGTGACGTCACACTTATCACGTCAACGAACTAGTTTTCTGTTGTTCGCAGGAGAAGGGAAAATGTGGTTAGGAGTGAATGTGAGGTGGGGGAAGTGGTTTGTTATAGTTGGGACGGGGTGATGTTCAAATTTCATAAGGAAGAAATTTGTAGATATTTTTAGAAAAGTTATAGAAAAGTGTCTATATCTCACACTTTTATTAAGGAGAAAGTTGTTTTATTTTTGTACTCTCCAATCACATTAAAGTTTTCTATTAACTTGACACGTTCTTAAATTTTTAATTTAAGTCCGTTTGTCACGATCTATAATTTTGGACAGAATTATGGACAGAATACTAAACAAATTTTTATGAACAAATTTATGGACAGAATTTTGTGTATACAAATATTCTGTATGCCACAGTGAACGTAATTTGCTTCATAATTCTGGCTATAAACATGCGCTTGCGCGTGTGCGTGTGTGTGTGTGTGTGTGTGTGTGTGTGTGTGTGTGTGTGTGTATTTGTTGGATCCACGATTTCTCAAATACTATAAGACTTAAGACATTTTTAACTATGGATTCCTCAATCTAACAATAATGGGAAGAGTTGATTAAGTTTTGGTAACAATTGGACAACCGGAATCTAAATATTATTTATCGAAAATTTATGTAAATACTGTCAAAAATATTTGTACATTATTATGACGATTATGAAAATAAAAAGTCAACAACCCAAAAGAATATACGTAAAAAAGAATATAAAAGGAATTTGCGAAAAAATAACGAATATAAAGAAAAAGAAAAGGAAAGTATAAAAAGAAAATTTCAGTATATTGAATATAAAAAATCTGATGTGGACACCACACGACTTCCTTGTACGCAAGACTAATATGAAGTATAGACTCAATTATAAAATTGCACGTATTTAACGTAATTTGACATTAACATCTATTTTTTATTTTTTTGTTATTTTTTGTCCTAATCCATAGCAAACTTCAGTACAAAAACCAAAAAGTATATAAGTTTTAAATTTACATATCTCGCTTATACAAAGGGATAATTTAATAATACTTAATGTGCTAGACGCAGAATTTAATTCTCTAAAACTTTGAAGCATTTATTTCTAAAATCAAAAAGAAACCATTTTATTCAAGAAAAACTGTTAACAACTTCAGGTAATATATCACTTCCGGTTAGCATGTTTTAACCAAAATCTGCTATGTTATTCCAATTGATACAAAAGTCTTATATACTAAATTTGAAAAGCTTTGGATTTTATTTTAATATAGTTTTTCATTAAAATCTATTATAAGCTTCAAATAAAGTACCATTTCTGGAAATTATCTAATGACCAAAAAGGGAGGTGCACAACTAGATGTTATAGAAGTCCTAAATATAAAATTTCAACTTTCTAGGGCTTACCGTTTTTGAGTTATGCGAGATACGTACGTACGTACGTACGTACAGACGTCACGGCGAAATTAGTCAGAATGGATTCAGGGATGGCCAAAATGGATATTTCCGTTGAAATCTGGTAACCGAATTTTTTCGCGAATACAATACTTCCTTTACTTTGTACATAATATCGTTATAAACGTCCTCATACCGTTTGTCATAACGACTTTAGCCAATTTTTTTTAGAAAAGTTAGTAACTATTATTGTAAAGTAGATTGTCTTTGTTATGTCATTATCAATTATCAAATGGATTATTATCCCATAAAAGACTTTCACGACCACAAACCTTTCTTCTAAAATTTAAATATGGTTGTTAATTATATATTTGATGCATGAATAAATGTTTTGTTACCTATTTTCCATTTCTTCCTGTACAAATATAAATAACTTAATTAACCCTTCCATTTGCTAACATTTGACATTTACAGATTGAATAACGACAAGTGAATCTTTATCGTTTATGAACTACTTAAAATAACAACAATACGATTTCAATATAACGACATTGATTTTACAGAATACGCTTTCTGAAAATTATCGTTATTTAACAACTTTTTCATCATAACGATACGTTATGGTATAACGACATTCTTAGAGAATAAGCCACTAAATACCGTATCTACTTAAAAAATAAGGCTGTGACATTCATTATTTGAATCAAATATGACTAATGACCTTTGGTTTTGGACTAACAAAATAAAGCCATTCTCAACGTATGTGTGTTGCGGAAAGAATCACAAGGCCTTAACGGTGAACGTGTTAATAACAATATTAGAAAAATATTTTTCTTGACATTTATATAATTTTCTAATTACATAGTTATTAGAAAACAAAACAAACAAATCTTCTCTTTTCAAATCAGTTCATTGAAAGAGCTAGCGGAAATTTTATTACTAGATAAATAAAACACCTAAACTAAAAAATATGAATAAGAGGGTTGTATATATAAAAAAAGTTTGGTATGATTTGACGCAACCTTATTGCCTACAATATAACGTACATACATACATACATACATAAAATCACGCATTTCCCACTTAGTGGGTTAGCACAAACCCGAAAGAATAACAATAACATCATCCAAAAAATAATCAGTCTCTCTTTCAACAACATTCGTACTAACCTGACATCATAGTTACAACATATATTCGTCACTCTTAACATATTAAAGTGACCGATTTTCGGTAGCGAAATACCGCAACCGGACCACAATAATAGTTACGAAACAATCATCCTTCGCCACACATTCCTGTCTAAGCACACTTCTTTCGCCTCGGCCACATTCATAATCGCATTAATACACGCTCTTCTTCTCTTCCCACTCGGAAACTTTCTCTCTTTTAGTACCTTATCAATAACATCCATCCACTTACACACTGGACGGCTACGCAATCGAACACCCTCAATTTCACCAAGATATACACGCTTTACAAGCCGTTCACTCTTCATTCTCTCCACATGACCAAACCATCTCAACTGGCTCATTCCTACTCTCTTAACAACATTCTTCCTAACCATACATTCTTCATACACCAAATTATTCCTCACGCGATCCCGTCTTCCATATCCACATACTCCACGTAAATACCATTTCCACGGCAGTCACTCTCTTTTTATGTTTTTCCGTCCATGCCCAACATTTGCTTCCATACATCAAAGCAGGCACTAGCACTCCATTATACACACTTAAACGAGCTTCTCTAGATACGTTTACGTTTCGAACAAACGTACCCAGAGCACCCATTACCTTACACCCCGCACTCACTCTCCTTTCAATTTCTCTATCAATTCGACCATCCCTTGACATCATACTACCCAAATATACAAACTCATTCACTTGCTCTAGTTTCACTCCATCCACCAACACATTGCACATAGTCACTAATTTACTCCTTTCAAATACTAACACCTTGGATATATCGCCATAAATAAATTTCATCAAATGAATTTCTTTGATTTTTGTGAGAAACCCTTTAATTAGAACGCGATATTATCCTTTGGAATAACGCACAAAACGTTTGTCTCCAAAATAAAGTCTGGTAAAAATAAAATTCATAATTTTTAGCGTATAATAATTTGTCGACACAACATCCAGGAATGAAATTTCAGAATCCTTTTAGCAAATCGGATTATCTAGAAACTTAACGCAGAATGTTTAATTCCACCGAGAAACACCTGACAAAGCTCTATTTTCATTTGCATTTAAGCCAGTAGTCACGGTAGAGGGCTCATTTGCAAAATTAAAATTTATGAAGAAACATTAATTATTTTTTTCTTGTTTAAATATTTACGCAAGTTGTGGATTCAACACTTCAAAGATAAAATTTTAATGGCCTATATCATCAAGTTATTAATTGCAGTGTGCTTAAATGAAATTAACAGTTATGATTCACATTATGATAAAGTACTATTGCATTTTATCATATTTTACCTTACATTATGTAGGTATAGTTAAACAAAAAAGTTTGCATATGACAATAGTGTCTATCAATTCTAAAACTCAAAATATTTATTGTTGCAGGGTTTTTAGTTTCACAAATATTTGTTATTAGATATCTAGTTTCGCTATAATATTAGCATCAGCAACTTTGTTACAGAAATGGAGTGAATAATACAATTATTTTTATTTATTTATACAAAACCTAATAATAACGCTAAAACTATGATGATATGAAACAAATAAAAATGATCATAAGTCGCTAGTGAGCTAAATATCATAAAGTCACGCTGCTATTAGCAACGTGTGACAAAAATTCATTTTTTATATTTTGCGTTCATAATGAAGTCATTACGTTACGCAATTGCGTATCGTAATGACCTTCATTTCGATACGCAATTTTTTGTTTTAGACGGTTGGTACTAGATGACGTTTCTTTAACCCATTTTTACCTAATTTATTTTTAGTTAAATGACAATTCATTTTAATAATATAATGTCGAAATTTTTTTTTATTATTATTATTATTTAGGGAAGATTATTTACATGAAAATGTACAAATGGTTACAAATATAATTACAAATTGAGTAAGTAAATGTTATTGAAGAAGGCGCAAAATATAAAAAAATAGTATAAAGAACTCATTTTATAAGACTTTCTTTCGCACTTGTCAATTAGAAAACTCGTTGATGCTCGTTTGCTTTATTCTATACATACTTTTGTTTCTTTTAAGAATTATCCACACTTGCTCAATCGGGTTATGTTCTTTAACTGTAGGGAATAAGTGAGCTTATTTTTATTATTATACAATAGACATTCATGAACAAGACGCGAATTATTTGTGA
This sequence comes from Harpalus rubripes, assembly GCA_963082715.1. NCBI lineage: Eukaryota > Metazoa > Arthropoda > Insecta > Coleoptera > Carabidae > Harpalus > Harpalus rubripes. The sequence continues at coordinate 99,651,421 of OY720448.1, read as the reverse complement.
CATCGTTCTCGTTTATGAAATTAAAATTGTCTGCTGAGCTTAAATTTTCGACGCTTTGCTTTAAAATTGTATCGACGTAAGGTTTTGCTATTCATGATTGTGGCAATAAAAGCTATTTCCATTTTCTAAATATAATACTTACACTTCCATTTAACTATTAGTTTTTAATTTCTACTTTTAATTTTTATTTGGGTTTCTGGCATAGTATGATTAATTATGTTTACCTACAGATCAGATAGCAGACAAAATTTATGGTAAAGAAATCTGATGTGGCCAACACAACACCTACCGCCATTAACAGTCCAAGTCACAAAAAAGATTGAGTTAATCCTTACTTTTGGATTAGCGAATTCACTCTAATTTTGACAGTTTATTTCTTAAAATATAATCTAATCTAATCCAAGTAACTTCCTTTTTTAAACCCCTCAACAGACTTAACTCCCAATTACAGAGTAGGTTCACATTCACACATATCCATGCCTTAGTGGGATTCGAACACAGAGCCCCGAGGGCACTCATGACATGAGGCGTTGCTCTAACCATTGAGCCACCGGAGCTATAATAAAATGAAGATTAAATTTATATACCGGGATAGAATAGAATTCACGAATCCTAAAATAAGAATTAGTTTAAAAATTTTGTGAACCGTTAATTTTTATTAATCTAAATATATACCTACATATTTACTTATGCTGGAAACTGTATTGAATTCCTTTTCTATTGTTCTATTTACTTTTTTTAAAAAAACGTTACTAATATAATTTTGAAATGATTAGTTCTTTGTTAGAGACATTTATCTGTCAGTTACATACATTTGAATAACTGCGTTTTGTTTGCTCTTTCCATTATAGAAAAAGTTCGAAATACAAGGTTTCAAAATTTTCTGAATGATAGTATTTGGGTTAGAGTGGAGGATCCACACATACACATAGACATCATCGTGAAAATGTTAAAATTGGATTCCAGGGACCTTAAAACGTGGTCATTTACCAAAATTGCGATATGCGATTTTTAGCACGATCTCTATATCTCCTTTACCAAGGGTAGCGGGAGGTAAAAAACAATAATTAAAAGTAGAATAGTTGCGACAAATAATTAATCATATATAAATTTATACAGAAACGTAAATATTCGGAATATCAGAATCACCTTGTAACCTTTTAAGATATATTTCTACTTTCTTGATATATTAATTTATTTTTCTATAGCTCCCTTTTCTATATAAAATTGATGTGTTATACTCTTGAATGAACATCGTTTTGATGTATTTATTGAATATGAAGTTGTAAATGTCACCACGTTCCAAAGTTTACAAACGCGACTCTGAACTTGTGACGTCATTAAAGTTCCTCGCTGATAACCATCATCAGAATTCGCTGACGAGCCTCGGATCCTTTTCTATATTTACTTTCGCTTGTGTAACCATCCTGAATATCACATAAAAGCGTTTTGATGGATATGTTTACACTAACTTCCTTCTTACAAAAATCAATTTGGTTCTTTCAACCAATTACAAGGATACACAATCGTGACATGATTGAAAAACATAAGCAAGCTTATTAACAGCACACTGAATGAACTGTTTTTAAGATTTGCGGTTCTTCTTTTTTATTTAACCGACAGAATAATAAATCAATCGTTATTAACGCAAATGGGATAAAAAGTTTGAATAATAAAGGACTGTTTTCAGGGCAGGATATTACTTTTATTTTTAAATATAATTCTACTGAAATACAATGGATTTCATTCAGCGAAGTTTTCAGTTTTCTTACTTAGAAATAAATTAAAAGAAACACAATGCATAAGAAAAGATAAACGAAAATTTCAGTTTACATCGTAGAAATGGGCTTTAGGATCCAGGACAAATTTATTTGAACGAAGAAAGAATTGTGAAAAATTCATGGACCTCGCTGGTATTCGAACCCAGAGCCTCCCAATTTCTAGCCGGGCGCTCTACCAATTGAGCCACGAGTTCCCGTCGAAATCTATGAATCTTTCACAAGCCTTTTTACAAATCGTAACGAGTACACTCTCACAATTTGAGAGATAAATACTCAACGCTAACATTGCGCAGTAAATATTATATTATTGTGAACTTTAATCCGTCACACACACGTAGAATAATTATTTGAGATCGGGAACTCGTGGTAAAGTTCACAATAATATAATATTTACTGCGCAATGTTAGCGTTGAGTATTTATCTCTCAAATTGTGAGAGTGTACTCGTTACGATTTGTAAAAAGGCTTGTGATAGATTCATAGATTTCGACGAGAACTCGTGGCTCAATTGGTAGAGCGCCCGGCTAGAGATTGGGAGGCTCTGGGTTCGAATACCGGCGAGGTCCATGAATTTTTCACAATTCTTTCTTCGTTCAAATAAATTTGTCCTGGATCCTAAAGCCCATTTCTACGATGTAAACATTTAGGTTGGATCTCAAATAATTATTCTACGAAAATTTCAGTTGTTTAAAAAAGTAATAATTTGTCCATTTATATTAATTTTGATGCCCTATTCAAACTATTCCCCATTAGTCATAATGCACTTGCGCTAACGTTATTTTCAAAATGCTAAATACTTTTGGAATGCACTTTGTTGTAGAAAAAAAAAACACCTATGTTAATGAACTCTGAGCTAATGCGTTTTCGTGGTCCAAAATTATGTTTGCACTTACAAAGTGATTCGGCGATTACAAAGTCAAAATAGACATTCAACTTCGGAATAATTCGCATAGAGCTGAAAATTGTTACAATTTTTAAATATACCAATATAAATGAAATGTCAAAAGTTCTCATCGATCCTTCTTCTGCTAAAAAAAGAAAAATATAGAAGGTCAAAGGTCAAAAATCTCGTTTTTTCGCAGATATCTCGAAAACAATTACCGATATCAAAATTTTACTAGAATACAAAATTAAAGCTCTGCATTTTTTATATAAAAAAAAGATTCTTACACTTTTTACTTAGGATGAACTGTCAAAGAGTTTCAAAAATATTTAACCAAAACAATTTATGAAAGCAATTGAAGTTACTCAAAAAAATACAATATTGTATTTAATGATTAGTCTAATAGGTTTTACTGTTTATTACAATTTAAATTCATCGTGCCATCGAAAAAAGTAATTTATCGATGATTTTTAAATAATTTTTGTCAACGCTTTCGTACAAATATTTTTATTCACTACTCTGATCCTGTTAAAGATGGGATATCGCGATTTAAAATTTTGAAATCTGCATGAAACTCTCATGTATTATACGATATTTGGCGATGAGCGGTTCGCGAGTTACTAACACGTTTAACTTACATACATCAAATTCCTTTAAAATTTTAAACATGTGCAAATCGACTCATTTCAATATTTTTCATCAATCACTTCCACGCATATTAAATACGTAAGATTGTTTATCTTTAATTGTATCAAAATTTTGGATGAAAAATAGAGAACTGAGCCGATTTGCAGATGTTTAAAATTTTCATTATAGCTCCGGTGGCTCAATGGTTAGAGCAACGCCTCATGTCATGAGTGCATTCGGGGCTCTGGCGTCGAATCCCACTAAGGCATGGATGTGTGTGAATGTGAACCCACTCTGTAATTGAGATTTAATCCTGTTAAGGGGTTTAAAAAAGTAGTTACTTGGATTAGATTAGAATATATTTTAAGAAATTAGACTAAAATTCGCTAATCCAAAAATAAGGATTAACTTAATCTTTTTTGTGACTCGGGCTGTAAATGGCAGGAGGTATTGCGTTGGCCACACCAGATTTTTTAAAAATAACAATCGCCGAGCTTTTCAAAATGCTTTGTCAAACACAAAGACGCGTCCGATGTAAATTAAACTTAACGCACACTCCAGAGATCGGGGTACCAATGTAATAAAAAAGTTAGCTCAATCAAGAACGAAAACGCGCGAAATTCTAAAGTTCTCATGCGTTATAAAGATAATTAGTGATGCACGCGTGGTGAGACGAGACGAGAAATATAAAATATCGATCTCGCCTCGTTTTCGGATTTGTAATCTCGATCTTGCTCTCGTTCTCGCACATTTTTTTGAGTCTCGTCTCGTTCTCGCACGAGAATCTCGCGAGTGTCTCGCTATAAAAATAAGCGCTTGCGCACTACGATTTACGTAACAGTTTAACTACAAGAGACAAGTTCGCACCAATATCAGTCATATAAATATAAATATAATAAAGAGACAAAACACTAAATTCTGGTCACCAAATTATTTTTATAAGAACATATTCATTAACAGTCAGCAGAAAATGTGATAAATTGGTAAATAATTTAATTTACCTGTAAAATATCCATTTTATTACCAAATTGTGATCTCTAAAATTTTTCATTACAAACATCTGTTAATACATTCTGTCATCAGCAAAACGAATTAAAGCATTAAACAATTATTTTTTGTAACTTTGTAAACTGCTACATTGGTAACCCGCCGACAACCAATCACTCATCTTCTCTCCGTTTTGGTTCCCATCGACGCTTAATATAACGTCTTTTACTTGTCAGGGGCGACTAGAAATTGTTAACCGTGGTTTTAACTGGGGTGAATTAGGGACTGAAATATTGGAGAAAATTAGTTCTATTGAATGCAAAACCGATTTTGTCTTAATTTTGCATTTCCTCGCTCTGGGACCGATACTAATCGACTCTAGATAGACTCAATATAATATAGTGAATTCATATAATTTTCACATTCACGTATTCTATGCACGAATTACCGTTGACTCCACTCCTTGTACGGTGTATTCTTCATTGAATTTATGTGTCAAAGCTATAAACTTACAAATACTTTTTATTGCGAGACTCTCGCGAGAATCTCGCGAGATTTCTCGCTTCTCGCAGTTGTTATATCGATCTCGTTTCGAATTTTAAACTGCAATCTCGCTCTCGTTCTCGTCTCGCGTAATGCAACGAGACGAGACGAGATGCGAGAGTACTCTCGCCTCGTCGTGCATCACTAAAGATAATCAAATGTTCTCAAATGGTGACCCTTAAATTTTAAGCAAGTCTTAAAAAAAATGTGAATCGAAATTTTGACACAAATATTCACATTTGATATTGTCGATTTATGTATCACTTAAAATTTAAATTACAGAGCGGTGCAACCAGGCATTAGTAACTCGAAGCGAGTAGCTACGGTCCTTAAGGTGCATTCACAAGGAGATAACACTGCCAATGCCGATACCGATACTCTTACCACTAATTCTACTACTAACTGATTTTGTTGCCGTTACCTTTTGCCATTCACAATAAGGAAGACTTACCGATGCCGTTACTACTAAACATAACCTTTCTAGTGTGTAATTCATTTACTATCACAAAAAATATATAAAGTTTTACTAATGAATCCATTAATAGCTGGAACTATAGGACTTGTGCTTGGTATCTTATACTAAAGAAGTAAAAATCGTCGACGTTTGTGGACAAGACCAATAAACTTGAACAGAGAACAGCAAGGAGATTTTGAACATCTTATTCAAGCGAGGTTATCAGACACATATGTTTTTCAATTATACTCGAATGAGTACAATTTCATTCGAAGATTCATATTTTTTGTAATGGTTTTCCAAGCTTGTTCTTTAATATTCAGGTTTCTAAAGCCAGTTTTCCTTTTGTCCCATATAACAGGTTGTGATTCTATTAATATTATTAACTTTTCGTCCATTTACAAAGCAAAATTCAGTACGCCACCGTCACAAAGCATAAGCATAAAATATAACCTAGAAGAATATAACCTTAAATACACGCTGTTCGCTGTCTATTCAAATCCGACTATGCCCGAGTAGTAGCGCGGTAACCCGAAGTAGAGGTTAAAGTTTGGCTGTGCCAAACATTTGTCTCTTTGCCGATACTCCTACCACTGCCACTCCCGATACCCTTCATTGTGAATAGCATCATATAAAATGTCTTAAATAAATAAGTAGAAAAATTATCGGCAAGAATTAGTGGCATCGGCATCGGTAATGAAACATTGTGAATGAGGCTTTACAGTCTTCGCTGGAGTATTTATCAAAGATAAATTTTAATCAATTACACTAAAGTTATCAAGTTATCTACACTTGTCACTAGTAGCAAACCAGAAACAAAATTCGTGATAGAAGCGAAAAGTATAAACTGCTTGTCATTGCACAGATATTTAGTGAAATATAAAAGTTCCCAAAGCAATTGAGTAGCAAACTTAGTTTGTTTTCGATTACCTGTAAGAAAAATGAAGAAAATTGTGAAAAGAAAAACAACTTCATAAAGTTTTCAACTTCCAGGACGCGACTGACGAAAATGATTCATGACGGAATTTCGAAACAACTCAATTACATTTTATCGCAGTCTTTTTTTTTGTAAACACCACTCAGAAATTATATCACAACATATGAATTTTGAACTTGCAAATGTGTTCGTTTATTTGTTCGAAATTTTCCAGCAGATGGTTGCAGTTAACTAAATTAATAGGTTACATTTTACAGTATTGGTTTTCGTTTTTAATATAATTAAAATTGTTTTTACGAGTATGCAGCTAGAACAGTGGGAACTCTTTTTAATGTTTTTTTAAAAGCTACAATAGTGTGAAACATGTGTACAAACAATTTTACGTAAAAATATATTTTATTTTATTAATACTCGTAGTAACTGCTCAATTTATTTTTTAATGAAAAGTGGAAAACACTAACAAGTTTTTTGTGACCAAACACTAAAAACTGTATTATTTCCCAGGGGCTACTCGTTTTTTTCTTTCTAAATTTAATTTTCTCTTTATGTATTTTTTTACCTTCCGTCACCTTTAGGTAAGGAAGGTATTGTCTTCGGTCAAAAAATTCGGTAGTGAGTTTTTGATGAATAAGCACGTTTTAAGGTCCCTAGAATACGATTTTAGTATTTTTACGATGATTTCTGTATGTATGTGTGTGTGTGTGTGTGTGTGTGTGTGTGTGTGTGTGTGTGTGTGTGTGTGTGTGTGTGTGTGTGTGTGTGTGTGTGTGTGTGTGTGTGTGTGTGTGTGTGTGTGTGTGTGTGTGTGTGTGTGTGTGTGTGTGTGTGTGTGTGTGTGTGTGTGTGTGTGTGTGTGTGTGTGTGTGTGTGTGTGTGTGTGTGTGTGTGTGTGTGTGTGTGTGTGTGTGTGTGTGTGTGTGTGTGTGTGTGTGTGTGTGTGTGTGTGTGTGTGTGTGTGTGTGTGTGTGTGTGTGTGTGTGTGTGTGTGTGTGTGTGTGTGTGTGTGTGTGTGTGTGTGTGTGTGTGTGTGTGTGTGTGTGTGTGTGTGTGTGTGTGTGTGTGTGTGTGTGTGTGTGTGTGTGTGTGTGTGTGTGTGTGTGTGTGTGTGTGTGTGTGTGTGTGTGTGTGTGTGTGTGTGTGTGTGTGTGTGTGTGTGTGTGTGTGTGTGTGTGTGTGTGTGTGTGTGTGTGTGTGTGTGTGTGTGTGTGTGTGTGTGTGTGTGTGTGTGTGTGTGTGTGTGTGTGTGTGTGTGTGTGTGTGTGTGTGTGTGTGTGTGTGTGTGTGTGTGTGTGTGTGTGTGTGTGTGTGTGTGTGTGTGTGTGTGTGTGTGTGTGTGTGTGTGTGTGTGTGTGTGTGTGTGTGTGTGTGTGTGTGTGTGTGTGTGTGTGTGTGTGTGTGTGTGTGTGTGTGTGTGTGTGTGTGTGTGTGTGTGTGTGTGTGTGTGTGTGTGTGTGTGTGTGTGTGTGTGTGTGTGTGTGTGTGTGTGTGTGTGTGTGTGTGTGTGTGTGTGTGTGTGTGTGTGTGTGTGTGTGTGTGTGTGTGTGTGTGTGTGTGTGTGTGTGTGTGTGTGTGTGTGTGTGTGTGTGTGTGTGTGTGTGTGTGTGTGTGTGTGTGTGTGTGTGTGTGTGTGTGTGTGTGTGTGTGTGTGTGTGTGTGTGTGTGTGTGTGTGTGTGTGTGTGTGTGTGTGTGTGTGTGTGTGTGTGTGTGTGTGTGTGTGTGTGTGTGTGTGTGTGTGTGTGTGTGTGTGTGTGTGTGTGTGTGTGTGTGTGTGTGTGTGTGTGTGTGTGTGTGTGTGTGTGTGTGTGTGTGTGTGTGTGTGTGTGTGTGTGTGTGTGTGTGTGTGTGTGTGTGTGTGTGTGTGTGTGTGTGTGTGTGTGTGTGTGTGTGTGTGTGTGTGTGTGTGTGTGTGTGTGTGTGTGTGTGTGTGTGTGTGTGTGTGTGTGTGTGTGTGTGTGTGTGTGTGTGTGTGTGTGTGTGTGTGTGTGTGTGTGTGTGTGTGTGTGTGTGTGTGTGTGTGTGTGTGTGTGTGTGTGTGTGTGTGTGTGTGTGTGTGTGTGTGTGTGTGTGTGTGTGTGTGTGTGTGTGTGTGTGTGTGTGTGTGTGTGTGTGTGTGTGTGTGTGTGTGTGTGTGTGTGTGTGTGTGTGTGTGTGTGTGTGTGTGTGTGTGTGTGTGTGTGTGTGTGTGTGTGTGTGTGTGTGTGTGTGTGTGTGTGTGTGTGTGTGTGTGTGTGTGTGTGTGTGTGTGTGTGTGTGTGTGTGTGTGTGTGTGTGTGTGTGTGTGTGTGTGTGTGTGTGTGTGTGTGTGTGTGTGTGTGTGTGTGTGTGTGTGTGTGTGTGTGTGTGTGTGTGTGTGTGTGTGTGTGTGTGTGTGTGTGTGTGTGTGTGTGTGTGTGTGTGTGTGTGTGTGTGTGTGTGTGTGTGTGTGTGTGTGTGTGTGTGTGTGTGTGTGTGTGTGTGTGTGTGTGTGTGTGTGTGTGTGTGTGTGTGTGTGTGTGTGTGTGTGTGTGTGTGTGTGTGTGTGTGTGTGTGTGTGTGTGTGTGTGTGTGTGTGTGTGTGTGTGTGTGTGTGTGTGTGTGTGTGTGTGTGTGTGTGTGTGTGTGTGTGTGTGTGTGTGTGTGTGTGTATAACAAAATTTTCGTCTACGATAACTCTAATACTACGATTCCAAAAATTATAATTCTTTCGTATTCCTCTTCGTTGCATACATATGAAGAGCTGATTAGATTTTGGTTATAATTGGTCAACCGGAAGTACCCTCATTAGAAGATTTTAAAAGTTTTTCTTGAAAAAACTATGTTAAATGTCATTTTTTCACATTTAATGTTATTATAAATATTAAAGAACATTATATTCTCTATACGATTTGATTGCATTTTATACTTCATATTAAATGGATATAGAATTATAAAATTATAAAGAAATTAAATTTCATAAATTAGCCAGCTATGCTAGAAACAGCTACTATATTAAGAAAATTCTGATTGACAGATGTCAGTGTCAACTGGAATTGACATATTCGTAGTATATATGTGTTGTAATTTAATTCGAAATATAGGATCTTTTTGCACGAAACTTTCTGTATGGAATTTGTATAAAATTTGCAAAAAAACTAAGGTGTATGTACCCCTTGCGATTTTTTCAGTTCTTTACGATTTTAAGGAATGTTTAATAATTAATGTATACGTTGGAATATTATGATGAAAATTGGTATACTTCTGGTTTTTGGTACGAGAAATTTACTGGTGAGGTCGTTGAAGGCGTACCGCACACCCATTTTTGGCTATGAGGATGGTGTGGTTTAAAGAAGGGACGAAATTTTTAAAAAATTAAAAATTCTGAAAATTTGTATTTAAGTAGTTTAAAGGGTGTAGATTTAAGATTTTAAAACCACAGGTCGATATCTCTTTTCGTGTCCGAGATATTCGTCCTAAAACTTTGCTCAAAAATGCCCATTTTTGGGTCATATCCCAAAAATGGTCAATTATACACCGCTGGCGATATCACCATTAGATTCTACGAGCAAAATTACATAAGCATACCAATTTTCATAATTTTTTAACAACTATTACAATCTCCAGAAGTAAAAGTCTGAAAATGGCCAAAAATCGCAAAAAATCTAAGGTGTACCCCTTATGATTTTTTCACTTTTTGGTGATTTTAAGGAATGTTTAATAATTAATGTATCCGTTGGAATATTTTGATGAAAATTGGTATACTTATGGTTTTTGGTACGAGGAATTTACTGGTGAGGTCGTTGAAGGTGTACCGCACACCCATTTTTGGGTATGAGGGTGGTGTGGTTTAAAAAAGGGACGAAATTTTTTAAAAAATTAAAAATTCTGAAAATTTGTATTTAATTAGATTGAAGGGTGTAGATTTAAGATTTTAAAACCACAGGTCGATATCTCTTTTCTTTTTCGAGATATTCCATATTTTTTACAAAATAGTGAATACACCCTTTCTCTCGGTTATTATTGCATATATATCAATTTTTCACATTTAATGTTATTATAAATATTAATAAAGAACATTGTATTCACTATACATACAAGAAATTTAGAATCTTTTGCAAGGAACTTTGTGTTTGGATTTTAGAGAAAATACATAGGCATTTACGAAAATTCTACCGGTAGATACCGCATCTACCGACTGTGTTCAAAAACACAAGTCGAAAATTGTTCAATATCTACCAGATCCATCTACCGGATTCATGAAGAATCTAATCTCAAAAAAAGGTAGTGATGCAAAGCGAAGCGCGCGCGTTCAGTGAAAATGTGTTCAAAGTAGAACCCTGCTCAATTTGTTAACTACGTCAAATTTCTAACCTGTTTAAAATTTTCAATTTTTTTCATAGGTTATGGATTTAACCTATTTACCACTTGCGTTCTTAAAATATCGATTCCGGTAACTATACCCTGATAAAAAGCTGTTTGCCGGTAGAATTTTCGTAAATACCTCATATAACTGACGGAAGGTAATGTGCTGGCCACATCAGATTTTTTCTTCTTTGCTTTTCTTTACCTGGTGAACACGGGAATCCGTGACATATGCGTTTAATATAGAAAAACAATTTTCTTTTCAAATAAATATTACGCATCCCTTAAAATTTTATGTGGTGTATTATACATACATACATACAGTTTTAGAATAAAATTCTAATCTATTTTTACCTCTCGCTAAGAGAGGTATTTTATTCATGCTAAAAATCGCATATCCAGATTTTAGTGAATAAGCACGTTTTAAGGTCCCTAGAATCCGATTATAACATTTTTACGATGATGTCCGTATGTGTGTGTGTGTGTGTGTGTGTGTGTGTGTGTGTGTGTGTGTGTGTGTGTGTGTGGATGTGTGTGTGTGTGTGTGTGTGTGTGTGTGTGTGGATGTGTGTGTGGATGTTGGATCCACGATTTCTCAAATACTATAAGACTTAAGACATTTTAACTACGGATTTCTCAATCTAACAACAATGGGAAGAGTCGAGTCAGTTTTGGTAACAATTGGACAAGCGGAAGTAGTAGTTACAAGAAAAAAATCATCTAATTATTATTTACCGAAAATTTATGTAAATACTTATATTAAAGAACGTTAAATTCTTTATTCGATAAATATAAATTCATTATTATATCTTCTGTAGATTTAGAGATAAAGAAATGCATATAAAATAATTTGATGTAAAAATTCTTAGATCAAACTACTTCAAGGCAAGAAATTCAAATGTTTGTAATTCACACAATAAATGTCACCAATGTCACTGTCAAAAATATTTACATGCCACTGTCAAAAATATTTGTACATCATTATGAAGATTATGAAATTAAAAAAAAGAATATAAAAGGAATTTGCGAAAAAATGACGAATAAAAGAAAAAGAAAAGGAAAGTAGAAAAAAAATTCAGGATATTGAATATAAAGAAAATGTATGTATTGTACATAATTTATATTAAAATAATTATTTTGTAGTGAGACATGAATATATGTATTTGTATTTAAAAATATTTTTCGTTTTATGCGTACAACCAGGTAAAATATCTGGCGAGAGGTTATGTGCTGGCCATATCAGATTTTTTGATATGTTATTCGGTTTGACTTTTTATGGTTTACTTGACTTGAACAGAAAAATCGTAAATCGAATCTTTTTCTCAAAATTTCTGTGTATATCATACCGCGTAAGGTGTACGGGATAGATAATATGTTTTTTAAAAGTACATGGGGTCTCCTGGCGTGTGCCTGGCCGCAAATCTGAGGGACCCAGATTCGATCCCGCCCGTCATGAAAATTATTTTATCCACAACTGTCAAATAATATACCTACCCATAATTCAACCGATTTTTATCAATTAATGATCTTCGTAATCAGTCCAATTCTCTAAGCTAATTGTTAAGCAAGTGGTTACGAAACAATTTGAATTTAACAACTTATTTTAATAGTTCTGTTAACAACGCATCGTAACATGCTATTCTTTAACAATATTATTAATGGGCTACTTGCGTGCCATTTTTTTATTTTATATTTTTGAAGAGACGATAAAAACTTGCTACCCGTATTTTTTCTTTTGGCAAAATTTTTAATAATTTGGCAAAAAAAAAATGAAATTTTAATATTTAAATTACCGCCATGTATGACGTAGATTACGTCGAACATCGGTAGCAATGGCATGTGCGGCTAATTTAAACATGACAGATCATCTGTTTGACGTTCGATTAATAGTTTGGAGGTTAATATTTTCGTTTGTCATTTTAATCTTGTACGAGTATAAGCTAAGTTAAAATCCTTCAAAATCCTGCTTAACAAATCGAAACACGTAATAGAAGTAACAGAAACCACGCAAATTAGAAATAATAAAGAAGAGAGACAGTGACAGAAAAATGAACTAATGTCAAAATCAAATTAAAACTCGCATGCGCTCGCCATCTACAGATTAAATTCTTAAATACGCATCCCTTTCTCCAGTTCAAAATAATGACGTCAAAGAAAATTTTCTTTCTTAATTTATTAAAAAACATAAATTTTTTAAAGTAAAATTTATATTTTTACATACGTTTTCAACTTTACTTTAGGTATTTATAGTGATAGATATCAGATTTTCAGTACCGCGCAAGTAACCTATTAATTTTTTGTTAACATTCGTTGTTAAAATTAGTTGTAAGTATATACGCTTTGCGGACGTGGACGTATGTCGCTAATTTCCTACCTAGTCTAAAAACTTTACGAAATCGATTTTCAGGAATAGTAAACGGTTCGCTCACATCTATTATATTTCCGTGCATTATTCTTAGGTTATGCCTAAATTAATTGACATACATGATGAAAGTGCTAGAAATAGTAAATTAAAAAAATATATTACTTACCTACGTTCTTCTTCGTCAAATTCATTCAACATTTGATCTCCAAGCAAAAAGAGATCGAGAAAAGCCAAAAAAAATCTTTAAAAATTGCTTAACAACTGCATAACATCCAGTTGTTAGATTAACAATTCAATTTATCCACTAGTTGTTAAATCCTAACAATTTTAAGTTCTAGTGAATAGAAATTCCTTTCTTAACAACTGCCTTGAAATTAACCACCCAAACCAGTTGTTAATTTTAACAATTTTGCTTAGAGAATTGGACTGAATATTATTCAATCGTTATGTCAAATTCAAATCCTACCTTTCAAAGAGTACAAACAAATTTACTATTAATAAGTAGTTCTTTCCACATAAAAAGCCACTTACACTAGTTTTGCCATTTTTCATACTTTTATTTTCTTCTTAAGCATGAATGGACCTTTCCAATTTAAAGAGATAGAAGATATGCGCAATGGGGATCTGCGCATAGTAAGAACAACTGAGATCTATGACGTTTGATTCTAAAAAAATTAGACGTAAAATGTAAGATAACTTTAAAAAATCTGATGTGGCCAGCACATTACCTTCCGTCAGTTCTATGTATTTTGTATAAATATCATACAGAAAGTTCCTTGCAAAAGATTATATTTCTTGTACATTACCTTAAGACAGTTGTATGTATTTTATACAAATTCCATACCGAAAATTTCTAACAAAAGATCCTATATTTCCAGTAAAATTATAACATACTGTCAACTACACTTGACACTGACACCTTTCAATCAGAATTTTCTTAATGTAGCAGCTGTTTCCAGAGTTATAGCAAAGCTGACTAATATATATGATATTTAATTTCTTTATAATTTTTTAACTCTATGTCCATTTAATATGAAGTATAAAATGCATTCAAATCGTATAGAGAATAAATAATTCTTTAATATTTATAATAACATTAAATGTGAAAAAATGATATTTAACACCGTTTTTTCAAGAAAAACTGTTAAAATCTTCAAATGAAGGTACTTCCGGTTGACCAATTATAACCAAAATCTAATCAGCTCTTCACATGGATGTAACGAAGAGGAATACGAAAGAATTATAATTTTTGGAATTGTAGTATTAGAGTTATCGCATTAGAAAATTTTGTCACACACAGACACACACACACACACACACACACACACACACACACACACACACACACACACACACACACATACATACACACACACACACATACAGACATCATCGTAAAAATAGTAAAATCGTATTCTAGGGACCCTAAAACGTGCTTATTCATCAAAAACTCACCACCGAATTTTTTAACCAAAGACAATACCTTCCTTTCCTAAAGGTGACGGAAGGTAAAAATCTTATCGAAATAAGTTACAAAAGCTTTTATTGAAGGTAAAATGTCTAACGATGCAAATTTTCACTGAGAATACAGGTATTTTAATGACTGCAATATTTTTGACGTTTCGTTTGACAGCCCAACTGGCAGTTGTTCGCGCCATTTTCTTACTATTTGCAGCGATAGAAAGAGATAGCCCTTAAATTGGAAAGGTCCATTGTAACTGAATAGTCGGTTTTAAGAATTTCTGTTAAATGTCAAATCACTTCATAATTTTGTTACAACGACGATAATTAAGGCGATTTCGGGCGACAACCGTTCACTTGCGGTATGTTGCGTTCAGGTACGTTCACACATTCGGGCGCTAGGAACAACATACCCGGTATGCTTGGATCAGTGCTCACAGCTGAACGGGTTTTGCGAGTCGGGTCAGCTCTCTGTTCACTATTTCTATCTCTTTTTATCATGTCTTTTTTTGAAATGTCAAAAGTCAAAACAGTCGGAGTCGTGGTCTTATGTCAAACAGGGTGACATTATTTTCGTTGATTCTTTTTTGGACAAATATGGAAAAAACTATCTTTCTCTGTTAATGCATTTTAATTGCCAGACACTATTTTTGACAGTTTTAAATGTCGCAGAATACACATAACCACCAAGCACGGTGTCAACAAGTGAACCAACGATTTTTGGCGCCACCATTAACCATATCATACCGTAACTAACCGTAAGTAATCCGAAGAAGTGAACGGGTATGTCGCCCGAAATCGCCTTTAGATTTGTCTATGTAAACAAATTATGTTTGCATCTGTTAGTGAAAATTCTAATTATTTGTCAATACAAATATGTCAGTGATATGTTATTATTTGACAGTTGTGGATAAAGTATAGTATTCTATTTGCATGTAATGGTTATTTCTTATTCGAATGGTTTACATCACACGCATTCGCTCGTGATGCAAACTTCCTTCTCATGAGTAATACCATACATTACATGCTAATTGAATAATATACTATTACAATTAAACGGCTCCAAAGTGACCTCCACGCCAGCAATGAGAGCCAGTGAGGTGACGCCTGATAAACGCCCGCAGAGTACGAAAATGTCATCATCATTTACCCATATCTGTGTACAAAGCAGATTGGCCCATCACTTTTTGCTGTATACTTATGCGAAAAGAACTTTTTTTCGGAAAATTAAACAAAATAAATGACTTGCATTTCATTGGTACCGTTAGTTGCTGTAAGCTCCTTATCATGTTATGTTCATACTGCTAAATAATATATTATTTCAAGTTGATAATTTTAAATAATTTATTACAAGTTTTACTAAGTAAGAGCCGACATTTTACATGAAATTAATGATATATGTATGTATGTTTTGTAGATTATACTGACGACATAAATTGATTGATTATTTCAATTGTTGTACGTAAACATTAGTGATTAAGTTACTGACTCGTATTACGCGTGCACTTTGATAATAAACGCGTCTTTAAGAAGCACACGCCTCATAAGAATGTAAGGTAAAAGCGCACTCAATATAACCGCTTTTATTATAAAAGTTCGTTCGTAATACGGCCTATTAACTTTATTATTATTACCTCAACAGGATTAAAAATCCCAATTACAGAGGAATTTTAAAAATAGTACATATTAACATGGAATATACAATTATCAATACATCTGTTAGAATTGTAACTATATGTAGAACAGAGTAAATAATGAATATAATCCTATACCTAAATACATTTAAAAATATTTGCTTTTATTTTAAATATTAGAAAATAACTATATGAAATTGTTTAAAATATATGTGTATTAGGGTGGGCCTTAAAAGGGGTCAAGTCGAATTTTAATCAGGACGCCCCCGAAAATGGTTCCAAATAAATAAATAAATAAAAATTATGCTGGCAATGATTTCGCTTAATATTAAAATTTGACCGTGCCAAAATGCCCTTGATTTTCTCTATTTAAATAACATTGGGTTTTGGCACATTTTGGAACTTTATTTTTTCCAATAGGAGGTTTCAAAAATCCAACCAATTGGATTATATACTAAAATGAATATGTGGACAAAATTTGAAGTCCCAATCAATATTCTTAAGATAATTATAGATGGTTAAACTTTCGCCCAAAAGCCCAAAAAAGCTAACTACAATTGTCTTAAGAATATTGATTGGGACTTTTTTCCACATATTTTCGAGTCACTCTAGCATATATTCCTATATTAACAAACAAAAAACCTCAAAATTAGAATTAAATGGAATTTACAAAATTAATTGTGAAGACTGTGATGCACTATATATCGGTCAAAGCGGTAGCAGTTTTAAACACAGGATCAAAGAACATAAATATTCAATTACAAAACAATCCCACACCACTGGTTTTTCTGAACACTGCATCAAAAACGATCATAACTTTAACGGAACTTTTGATATTCTGCATATTGCTGACAAAGGATTAAGATCAAACCTTTTGGAATATTTAGAAATCAGGAAAGCTGTAAATTCCAAGGAAAACATCGGCAACGAGCAATTAGATGTAAGCAACTCACCCGTACTCAACATGTTTGGAACATATAAATACCTATCTTCTTAATGTAATATTATTGTCTGATGATGTCCGAAAGGACGAAACGATCGTAACATAAAGAAATAAATCTGTGGAATAATCAAGTGTTGTGTTTAAATAATTATGAATATGTCATTGTCTTACATTTCTCATAATTAAATGACAGCTTAGAGGATAAAGACCAAATCAAAATATTGTTTATGTCAGATTGCAGAGCATTACAGTCCTTAGTTGTATTGACAGCTTTAAAATATAATACTAAACATATGAATATCTATGAAATGCAGTATTTCCGGGAATATGCTCAAATGAACATTTTCTCTTAGTTAAGGAGTTTAATTCAAACATAGTTTAAGTTTAGCCATTTAAATTTGGAACTCCATTAGTCGACAGAAGAGGTAGGTACTACTTATGCTTATATTTAAGAGGAACTTATGAAAACGTAATCTTGTTCTAATTTATAACATGCTTTTATTCATAAGCTGTTGTTGAGTATCACGGGCGACACCTTTGTGCAGTTTATAAAAATTTATTATGAAATTCAAATATTTACCTATGTTCTATCCAAATCATATTAACACCATATTTACTTACAAAAGTTCATATTTAAATATAGCATGTACCTATGTGTTGCTGTAAAATATTATATTTAATAATTTCTTTAATTGTGTCTGCTCTTACTTGGTGAAACTTATTATTCATTTTAATTTTTAATAATACTTGGTTTTATGTTTCACAATTATTTTATTAGATTACTAGTTTCGCTAGACATATATACATATATATATATATATATATATATATATATATATATATATATATATATATATATATATATATATATTATATATATTTATAATTAAACGATAAAGAAGATCTGATGATGCTAATGTTATAGCGAAACTAGTAATCTAATAAAATAATTGTGAAACATAAAACCAAGTATTATTAAAAATTAAAATTATATTTAATAATTCAAACTCATGAAATAATTTCCTCTCATTTTTCAAATATTACACATATCTGTCGAAATACTTGCAATGGAAACGCGTGAAGAATTAAGCGTACCTACATGAGAAATGCGGCTTGTTTCTATGTTTACCCTTTCCTGAAATAGTTTGTTCCATTTGTTTACCGTCGTTTGATGTAAACCGGCTTTAATTGCAAAAACGTGGTCGTCCGGTCCGATATTTCCCAATCGCTACAAAGCTGCTGGCTAGCAGCTACTGGCATTTATCGACGACCGAGGGAGAGTTTTTAATCATGGAATTATTCGTCATATCGCAGCATCATTTATTGACAGCGGACAGCTGTTTGCATTATCTCAGCTACCAATGGATTTTTACATATTTAATAATGATAATGAACTGAAAATAGCACTGCATTCGATGCATAAACTCATGCACATTTAAACTGCGTCATTTGTGACACGATATGCTTGGTTGGAAATGAATGCTAAATATGAAATATTTATGTGGAATATTAAAATCATTCAATATTTACATAATTTTATGAAATACATATTTTAATTTTATCATGAGTGGCTAGTTTCAAACATTAATTCTTTGTCTTTCTGTTCTACAGGCAAAATATTTTCATGTAATCTACGTAAACAACTGAAAATCGCATATTTCTGCAATATATAAAGCACCCTTAATTATATACTAGATGTCTACTTATTTAAGAACCTACGAAATACAATGTTAATATGTGCAATTATAAATTAATATAAATTGAAAATTCCTTATATTAAGCTAGATATGTGTGATTATATGTGGCATTTTACGTTTACAAAAGAGAGCGTAAATAACTACTTTGTTTATAGAAAGTAGAAAAAGAAACTTGAAAAGGTGAAATAAGGAAATTATTAGAAATTTATACGCTAGTCAAAATATCGTATGTCGTTGATAGCCCCTCGCTCGCCAGTATATAGGTCAAGTGCAACATAATCTATGCAGCGTATCGAAGTTGGAGGATCAAATAAGGACATACGTTCATTGAATTTTGTAGTGTTGTATTTTTTTAAATAATTATAAACCGTGCACAGTTCATGTGAATATTATTGCACAAATCTGGAGATAAAGGATCGGTCTAGGAACAATATTGTAATGTGCAGTGCCCGCCGTCGCCGCCACTGTCACCGCCGCTGTCCCCGTCGCTGTCGCCGCCGCTGTCGCAGGGACGAGCGAGTGTCTATTTTTAGCGATGATGCAACAGACGTGTCCGAACCTGCTTAATTACGCGGTTGATATAATCTATTGTGTTTGAGTTTTTATCTAGAATAGTGCTCTAGTAAGTTCTGGTATGCAAATGCCGGGGTATATAAGCACTGTTAGCGAAGGCATTGGACAGTCTGATATAAATAAGCGTTGCGTGTTAAACAGTTGGTGATATAAGCAGATAGTAGACAAGTGGTAAACATAAATAAATATAATTGTATAAATAAATAAGTGAGCTATATATTGTTTAAATAAATAATCTTAGTGTTTAATTGTCATAATATTCTTAGTTTTAATTATGTTCTCATCGTTATGAACTGTTTGAATTTGGCGCTTATATTTGATAGTTATAGCGTTTTCAGCTTACAAGTCGAGTACGCACTGGTGCGCACTTTTTTGCACTGAGCGTTTTCAGCTTGTCATTGAGAGAAAAATTTAGTCAGCTGATGCGTTTTCAGCTTAAGAAAAAGTTGCACCGTGCACTGGCTCAGTCCGACTTTTGTGCACTAACTCCCTAGACAAGTGCAATAATATCAGTGTAAATATGGCGACAAAAAAAGTGTTTTCAGCTTAAACTGCACTGCTACCGGATAAGAGCAGAACTCGTTCAGTGTGGTCACATGATATGTTGCACTCAGTGCGCACTTGCACTGTTACTACGTTTACATGCAGTTTTGAAAATGGTTTCAGTTTTCAGTCAAAATTATGCGAAACTGTTTACGTGTAATTTTCAAAATAGGTTTACAGATTGATTTGAAAACAGTTTCGGCGCATGCGCATTTAGCTGATATGTGACAAACTCTCTTTACTCCAAAGTCTTCGTTTTGCTATTATTCCAATTATTTTTTCTACTTTGTATCACTACGCACTAAAATTACACAACTATCGGTTTATTTGTAGTTTAGTAACACGAAGTAACACACATCGACAGAAACGTTATGCTATGTACGCATGCGCAATATCGAAACTGAATTTTAAGTGTTTACATGAGTAGTTTTGAAACTAGTTTTCAAGTCAAACCCATGAATTTTAGTTTTGGTTTGAGATAACTCAAAACCGTTTGGACACTATATACATGGCGTTTTCAAAACAAAACGTTTTGAAAACGGTTTGAAAACTGCATGTAAACTCAGTATGTGTAAGCTGAAAACGCTATTACACTTTTCTAGATTATTATTGGCAAGTAGCATAACCAGATAGTATTTTAAATTTTGGGTATAAACAAAACTAAAGTAGCCATTCAAAAACATAGAACGAACGAATTTACTTTTTTTAGTTTAAAAGCAGAGTATATTTCATAATGTAAGCAATGAAATGATAACCGGAGCGCAACAAACAAACAAAAGTATGCAGAAAACTGTTTGCATTTAATTATAATATAGATTAATGAAACGACCTTCTGTGTGTGTGCATTGAATTAAATTTTCTCGTAATTTATTGCTCCCTCTCCTGGTTAAAATTCAACGCCTGGCTCCAGCTCCTTGCATGCATATAAGTTTATTTGGGGAGCAAGTATACCTACCTACCTTCGATGCTTTAACTGAGTTATAGCTACGTAGTAGAAGGCACGAGTGCACGAATATTACAAATTACAATTAAGTTAAACAAGTTAAATATGGACCCTTTCTAAAACGTTAATGGATCGATTAATATTAACTTAACCGAAAAACAATTTGTTTAGTTTACATAGCATATGGAAATCACATTGAAAACAAGTATAAAATTAATATTAATTGTAAACAATCAAAAACCGCATTTGCTCGTCAAAATTCGGATTCACTGCCTAGACTTCGCCGTAGCGATGTAACCCTGCCGCGGCAGTGAATCTGCAATTTTTTGCCTAATAAGTAAATAACTATTGTATGATTTTATTGACAGTTACTTACTACGCAGTAAAATCAAACTTTCTCAAATGTAAGGTCTATTTGTACTGAGGTAACGTTAAACGCAACGCAGCCGAGCAACGTGATCGGTAACGCTGACACAATTTCTGTAATTTATAATAAATGTCGAAAGTGGCACTTCTAACCAATCAGAAGAATATAATAATGCAAATGATAATAATAATAGTAAACAATGTGCTTACCAGAAGTGTTTAATAGGAAACTCCACCATTTTTTTTTTTTATAATTTCATCTGAACATATAAGTAAAACTAAGACTGTCGGTGAAAATCCAGTGAAAAATTCCTATTAATAAGCAAGTTATATTCTTCCGAAATTTGAAAATATAGAGGTCACGTCAAGTATAATATGTTTTTATATCAAACTATTTTCTTCGTTGACCTAAATGTTCTTGAAATATATGCTATTTGTAAATTATATTTATAAAAAATAAATGAATATTATTATACTGTACAAGTCGACATGATTAATAAATGGAAATGTATTTAAATTATTAAGTTTAATACAAAATATTTATATTAAAATAAAATTTGTTTGAGAATTGCAGTACTGAACTGATAGCCTCCGCTATTTGAATTTCTGTACTTCCATTGGTAGTAGTCTTCGCCGCAAACTCGGTATTCGTTATATATTTATAGGTGGTCTTTGAGTCGCCAATCAAAATAATATATATGGATTTCATATGAGTAACAAGCTGCTAAAACAAAAACCCCCTTATTTCCGAAGTATTTCAATTATATCATTTTATTTCTTTATTAATATTCATTATTACGCATATACTTTCACAATTTTTTACTAATTTCTCTTAATTCGATTGAGCTGTAATCCCCTATTGACTTTCTATTTCTTTCCATACTATATTTTTCTTTTTAATATTTTTAAATCTCTGCTGGATTTCGATTAATTTTCTATCATTCATAATTATTCTTCGTATCGCTTTGAAAATCTAATTTATCTAACCACAAAATGTAGTATTTATTTTGTAGTGATATTTCATGAACATGTTGATAATACAGATTTTTATAGTAAAACTGAAACGCTGAACTCTGATTGGCTAGCGGTACAGCAGTAAAGAAGAAAGATAAGAGTAGTCACCTTGTGCGCTGCGTTCATCGCGTTGCTGATTGTGGCGCTGCGTTACTTTTCATTGTTTTGCTGCAACTGCGTTACCGCTTGCGTTACTGCTTACGTTACTTCATTATAAATTATACATTTAATGACAATCAGGAAAAAGGAATATGTTTACCATTGGTATATGACCTTATTGACAAAAGCCCCAATAATTATTAAAGGATTATAAATTAACTGTAAATCATATTTTAGTTTTTATAAATTATGAATATAATATTAAATAATATTAATTTTAACTATCGTTGGTCCCTGAGACCGGGTGCGTGAAATAGAGGGTTACGTGACGTTCAGAGATCACAGTGTACGTATACCTTATCTGGAATACTCTGTATATTACATTAGGTACGTTCTATCGGTGTCAGAAATATTTCTACTAGAATAAGAATATTCTTAAAGCAATAGAACGCTCAGTAACAAATAACTGTCAAGTAAAAAATAAATACGATAGAACAGTGGCAGTGGTTATGTGTTATTGTTAGTTAACAACTAAAGATAACTTTGTATGTTTATTTTGGATCTTCAGAATGTTATGCAAATGTTACAAAGAATATAATTATATAAAATACATCAAATATTAAAAACGTAAAGGAGGTGTCTTTGTTGAGCATAGTCTAATCTGAACATTCACAAATGTAACAGAAAGGTACGCGCGACAGTCGGCTAGTAAAATTTTGAATTTATCTCCACTCTACATATCTTCCTACCAGCGCTTCCAGCTATGACGTTGGAATGATTCGTAGGAATATTCAGATTTTTTTGACGCAAAAGAACGATCATTCAGGTTCTACTAGAAGAAGTAGGAAGATTTCTGACACCGATAGAACGTACCTATTGTTTTACAGACTATAGAAAAATATAGCAGTAAATTACTATTTTCATATATTTTTGTTGTAATATGTTATATCATAATTATAATTTATTCATTCATTATTCATTTTATCTTCCTAATTATTTATGATTAATTACAATTTACAATATGAATATTTTATATTTTACCTAATAACTATTTTGCATTTTTTAAAATAAAAATTTGATGTGGTCAACACAACACCTCCCGCTTTTTAATTTTAGTTAATTTAAATATACATACTTAAATATTTAGTTATACTAGAAACTGTATTAAAATCCATTTCATGTAACTATGGTTCTATTTACTATTTTCTTTTTAAAACATTACTATTATTAATTTAAAATGATTAGTTCTTTGACAGTGACATTTATCTGTAAGTTACATACATTTGTTGAGATATGAACTGTCTAATCAAGTAATTGTGTTTGTTTAAAGCGCAGGTTCTGCGATTATATTAATTATAGATAATTTTATAAATTTATCCATAAAAGATATAGAAAAAGTATTAATGCAATTTTTATAATAACATAAATCTCGAAAAAATAACATTTAAAGGTATTTTTCGAA
Source organism: Harpalus rubripes (assembly GCA_963082715.1). NCBI lineage: Eukaryota > Metazoa > Arthropoda > Insecta > Coleoptera > Carabidae > Harpalus > Harpalus rubripes. Next base: position 99,627,792 of record OY720448.1, on the reverse strand, counting down.
GAAAAACTATTTTGAGCTCCAAGTAAAGTGCCATTTACGGTTATTCGATTTACACAAAAATCTAATGGCTTCTTTATTAGAACAATGTATAAATACGAGGTTTCAAAATTTCCTGAATGATAGTATTTGAGTTAGAGCGTAAAGAGGAACCACAGACACACACATACACACAGGCATCATAGTGAAAATGTTAAAATTGATCCATTTAATCCAAATTAAAAATAAGATGATATTCATTAATAACTTTATGTTTAAAATAAAGGATAATAACATGCAGAATTAATTGAAAAAGATAAAGAGCGTAAATAAGTTTTTGTGCTGCTGAAAGATAATAAGGGCAAATTATGGCTAGAAAAACTTTTCAAATGGACTTTTAATTTACAAAGTAATTTGGCCCATTAATGATTATGTATAATATATGTTAATTTGTTTTTCTAGATGGCTAATTTCCTATTATTTACTGTTGGAGAAACAATTCTTATGTTTACGTGCCTGAGTTAACTACAATTATTATCGCGTAAAAATAAAACTAGCACTTAATCAAATTAACTATTTACGACTTACAAAAGGACGTCTAATTTTTAGATAAATAACAGAAGGTTATAAATTAATGAATTTCTGTTTTATTCCTACGAACATGGGGAGAGGGTGATAACATTTATCCACTAATAATTTGACATGAATTTTATTTGTGAAGGTTATCAATAAATTCAAAAAATTATGTTCGACTGTGTTGGGGATGGAATAAATAAAGTTTCGGACTGGCAGTCAATATAACAATTTATTCACGCCGACGTTTCGACTATACAATAGTCTTCTTCAGGGCTAGAATGGTCGAGTTGAAGGAAAAAATACACGTGTGGATAAGCGTAGATACAATCAAGTCGGACATTTAAAAAAATAAATAAATAAATAGTCAAAAAACACAGATCACAGAGTGAAAATCGTCAAATAATAAAAAATTGTCCAAGATGACTACAATAAACTAAGCTGAATATAAGAAAAAATATTTTAAAATGGTAACTGTACATGTGTGTTTTACACCAATCAGATTGGTGTAAAACACACATGTACAGTTACCATTTTAAAATATTTTTTCTTATATTCAGCTTAGTTTATTGTAGTCATCTTGGACAATTTTTTATTATTTGACGATTTTCACTCTGTGATCTGTGTTTTTTGACTATTTATTTATTTATTTTTTTAAATGTCCGACTTGATTGTATCTACGCTTATCCACACGTGTATTTTTTCCTTCAACTCGACCATTCTAGCCCTGAAGAAGACTATTGTATAGTCGAAACGTCGGCGTGAATAAATTGTAATATTGACTGCCAGTCCGAAACTTTATTTATTCCGTTATCAATAAAGTCCAAAAAATTAGAAATACTGGTTGCAGAAATAAAAATAATAATATCACAATAATATTACATATGATATAAGTAAGTGTATCAAATATGAAGTGAAAATTCAAAAATATTGCTCCTGTACTAGAACTATTAATATTAACATTTTAAAACATACAACACTTGCGATATTATCTGGCATTTTATAAAAATAATTATTAAAATCTATTAGTATTTGAATTTGATTTTATAGGCAAAACGAGCAATAAAATCAAAGCTAAAAATCTCGTTGCCACAGCAAATGAATTATAATATATCGCTGTCATAATTTCAATTTACATTTTTTTTTTTGTTATTTAAGCATAGGAAAAAATAATAGATCGGAAACCCCAAAAAATGGGTTACGTTTTGGGTTCAGGTTCAGAAAAATAAATAAATAAAATTTCTTTACCTCCCTTACCAAGGGTAGCGGGAGATAAAAACCATATAAAAACGAAATATCAAATTTTTCAGGTTCGTTTCGGGTTCGGGTTCAGAAAAAATATTTTTAGGTGGTTCGGTACCGGTTTAGTTCCGATTCGGGTTCGAAAAATAAAAAATAAGAATTGAAATAAAAAAAAATTGTACATGCTAGTAAGTATGGTAAATAAAAGACGATCTGCTCAATAATAACAAAATATTACTGCATTAGGTAAATAATAAAACTGAAAAACAATTATTTACATTAAAAATACTCGTACCGATTAATTTACTTAGTAAATAAATATTCATTTAATCTGATTATCAAAATATCTGATATTTCTTCAGACATATTTGCTCGTTCAAGTTACACAAAAAATTTCAGTGCAGAAAATGCCAATTCTACACTAACTTGTGTAGCTATAAGTTCTTACTCAATATTCGCAACGTCACAGAGTATAAAAAAATTTATTCCTCTCAAAAATATAATATAGTAGCAGTTTTTGGAAGTACCTACTTTAATAACAAATCTATTAATTACATTCTTCATATTCCAAAAGCTTTACGGTTAAAATTAAATGAATTTCGAAACTGAACATCCTGAAATAAATGGACGTCCTATCTAACGATCCACAAAAAAGCATAACTATAAATCTCGTAGAGGAGTAACAGAACATCTAAGTGAAAAATAGTTCAAGGCTGTAATTATTTGCGGAATAACTGTGACATTTGAGCTGGTTCATTAATTCACACATTTTACGACACATTTTTATATTTTTATTTTCACAAATTACCGGTGCTAAATCAAGACCATATATCAAATTTATTTTGAAACATTTTATCGCATTAGTTCAACCTTCGTACCGTTTTAAGCTTGAAGTTGGTGTCACGAAAATAAAATCTAAGCTATAAATCTGGAAATAATATTTTCGTAACTCTTTTTTCTGAAACTGTACACGGAAGTTTTGTAAGCTCTAAACAATTTTTTGTTTTGCTGAAGCTAAAATAAATATAAAAAGCTCTACTTGAAAACATAAATAAATCGAATTTTCTGGAGAAAATCCTTGGAATTTTTCAAAGAAAAATATTTTGTTGTAGAAATAAATTTGAAACTTAAACGATATTTTAGTTTTAATTAAATTCTTTGTGAATGGGAATGGGATTTGTTTAAAAACATTTCTTTACTTTTTAAATCAAAGTTTCCGTGTAAATTTAATATATTTTTTTATGAAAAATGTTTAATTAAAGCTGTTAGCGATCGATAGGGTTGAACTTCTGCCTGAAATGCTCTCTGAAGGGAAGGTTATTCAATTATTTTCATGCGATCAGCTTCCGGTGATTTAATATACGGGTCATACTCCAGCACATAAACTACTAGAAAACTTAAATTTGTTGCCTCTATGTACGCAAAGGTTGTGTAAATGAGTAAATTTTCATTATAAACTATTTACTCTACTCGTTTGTAAACTGCGCCATAAGTTAAAACTTTAATTTTAATGATTGCTGTATGTTATATCAGGAATATAGTGACCCACATTCTGATATTATCGAGATCTTGCTTAATATTCTGTTTTCTAACTAATACGAAGTAAATTCATGTACCGGGGATCCCACTTAAGAATATCAATACTTAAACAGTTTTAAGCCAAATAGCTACTTACATCGTGTCGAAGCCTTTATAAATGCGACTGCTATACGGCCTAATTCAAGATAGTTGCTAACATAGTCGTTAGGTAACTGAGAGTTAACAACGATTTTTAGCAACTCTTGTAACAACTGTCATTCAATTGGTATTCAGTAAATACATAATTAACGACATTGGTAAAACGGTCGTTGTGAACAATCGTTGTTAAATATAGCAGTGAAGTTATTAACAACTGAGTTAAAAGGCATGTCGATTCTCAATATTTGTACATATTTCTACTCTATTCAAAACCTAAAGTGACAGATTTTGATTCGTTTGACGTTTGAGTTTTTAATAATGAGTGATGATTAGAAAATTTGGGGTGCTAGATGTTCTGCGGAACAATATTCTCTAATGGTAGATTTCATGATAATTTTGGACTAATTAAATAACAAAGCTAGTTTTGCATTTCAGTTCTGATAACTGCTAGTTGGAAATTTTGCAAATGGTTGAATGACTTGAAAATTTGCCCTGTAATATCTTTATAATACCCATAGCTAGGCGTAGAAATTAATGTTGGGAGAATCTGATGAAGTTCTCCAGTTTAGTATACATGTTTATTCAGTTCTATGCGATCGATTTCGAAATTTCAAGAATCTTATCATCAGGAATGACACATGACCATCGTCTAGGAGTTTTAGCAGTAAAAATAATAGAAATTTGACATTGTTGAAATGGCTGTTTAAATTTAAATGTGTAAGATAAATGAAAATAAATTTTAAAAATTTAATTTAGATCTTTTCGGGAGAGAATCTGAAAATTTGTTCAATATTATAAATAATATTTAAGCACTCTAGGCCTAAAAGGCCCATGGCTTGGTTGCATAATCGCTTCCACTTCTTTTTGTCCGCGGCGGTATTTCTCCAAGTTTTTTCTCCCATTTCATTAAGGTCCTGTTCAGCTGCTTGTAGCCATTTAGTTCGTGGGCGTCCTCTCTTGCGTTTCGCGCCTCTTCTCCTGAGTAATGTTTTTGGGATTCTGTGTTCTGGTAGTCTTTGGATGTGACCTAACCATCGCAGTCGTTGAGCTTTAACAAAACCGATGATTGACGGTTCCCCAAATAGATTTTTTACTTCTTCATTCGTTCTTCTAAACCATACCTCTCCTTCTTTTTTTCCTCCCAGTATAATTCTCAAAACTTTCCTTTCCCATATTGCTACTTGTTTTTGTTGTTTCATATTAATTGTCCATAGTTCACTCCCGTACGTGACCACAGGTCTGATCACTGCTTTGTATATTCGTAACTTAATTTTACGCGAGATGTTCTTATTTCTAAGTACTTTCATTAACGATCTCATACATTTGTTTCCTTTTGTTATTCTCTCATTTATTTCTTCTCCTTCTTCCCCTTTTTCCGTTATGGTTACTCCCAGATAGCAGAAAGTACTGACTTTTTCGAAGTTATATGTGTCCCCTTTTGCCGTTGTCATTTGTAAACGGGTCTCCCTTATCTCGGTCTCATCATTCATACTCATGTATTTTGTTTTTGTTTTGTTGATTCTTAAGCCATATTCTTTCGCCGTGTCTGCTACTTTCTCAACTGCTTCTTTCATAGTGGCCTTTGTTCTTGTTATCAAAGTAAGATCGTCTGCATAGGCCACGCATTGTATTCGTTGGTTATAGATTGTCCCCGTCGTCTTTAAGTTACTTCTTCTTATTATATCCTCTAGTACTACGTTAAATAACAGAGTCGACAATGGGTCTCCTTGACGTAGCCCAGTAATCACCATAAAACTGTCGGAGACATTACCTCTCACTAGCACCTTGCAGCTCGTGTGTTGCAGCGTCATTTTAACAAGACGTATGAGCTTGCTAGGTACTCCACAATTTGCCAATGCTGCATACATCTGATCACGTTTGATTGTATCAAATGCCATTTTGAAATCTATAAACAACATATGCATCGGTAAACCTTCTTCGTAGCTACTTTCCTGAATTTGCTTTATTGTGAATATCTGGTCCATTACAGACCTTCTTGGCCTGAATCCACCCTGGTATTCGCCTAATGCCGGCTCTATTATTTTACCTATTCTGTTTCGGATTACTGTGGCTAATATTTTATACATAGTGTCTAGCAACGCTATACCTCTATAATTCTCGCATAAGGTTTTCTCGTATCTCTTCTGGAATCGGGGTTCTCGTTACCTCATTTTCTACTTCTTCTCTTCTTGCGTGTTCATTATTTGCTTGTGTCAGGTCGTTTTCCTCTTCATTGTCGCAGTTGAGAGCTTCCGAAAAATGCTCCTTCCATCTATTTAGATTTTCTGTTATTCCACCTATTATTTGTTGATTATTATCTCTACAGTAAATCCTGTTGGCCTGGTGTCCTCTCTTAAACCCTCTAACTTCTCTGTAAAAAGTTCTTTTATGCTGTTCTTTATAAGTATCTTCTAATTTGCTTATCTCGTGGTCCAAAAATTTTCTCTTTTTTTCTCTATATAGTTTTTTTTTGTCTCGGCCCGTATTCTGTTATATTTTTCTCTATTCTGTGATGTGTTTTGACTTAATACAACTTGTCTTGCCTCATTCTGTTTCCTTCTTTTTTCTTCGCACTCTTCATCATACCATCTTTGCTTTAGTTGCTTCTTCTTATTTTTTGGTAGAGTCTGAATAGCCTTATTTATTATTCCTTCTATATTTTCTATATCTTTTTCTATGTCACTGTCTATCTTTATATTTCCTTTCATCGCTTCAAGATATCTTTCTCTAACCGTTTATTCTCTTAAGCTGTCTACATTAACTTTTATTCGTGCTCGTTCGTCTTTTCGTTTTAGAGGTTTTGCTATCTTCATCTTAACTCTTACTAAAGTATGATCACTATTTGCGTTCGCTCCACGATAGCTTCTGGCATCCTTTACTGTTTTCATGTGTTTTGTTTCTACTAACACGTGATCAATTTGGTTTTTTGTGATACCGTTTGGTGCTGTCCACGTTGCTTTGTGGATTTCTTTATGTTGAAAATACTTCTTCTTATTCCCTATACGTGTAACTAGACACACCGGGCAACGAGTCTTCTCCAGTATAATCTGTCTTCTGCTACTGCATGTGCATCTTGCCACATGACTCCTAGACGTTTAAGGTCTCGGCGAAAGGTTGCACGCCATGTATGCACTGGCCGACCGGGACGCCGCTTGCCGTACGGAGGTATCCAGCGCATTGCCACAGCTGCCGGACGCTGCTGATGTAGTCGCAAGATGTGTCCAGCAAACCTCATACGACGCTGAGCTACAATGGCCTGTAACGGTTGGCAACCACTTATTTCGTATACATCTTCATTAGTGCGGTGGTCGCGGTAACTTATATGAAGTATGCGACGAAGACAACGCGTGTGAAATACATTCAACTTTCGTTCCACATTTCTCGTTATCCTCCATGTCTCGCTGGCGTATAGGACCACTGGGAGGACAAGGGTCTTGTACAGGCGTAACTTCGTCGCAGTGAGAATTTTGGTTGACGCCCAGATTGACTTCAGCCGCTGAAACACCCCTATCGCTCTGCCCAGTTTTATCATGACATCGGCATCCACGTTCCCATTAGCAGATAGAGTGCTGCCGAGATATATAAACTGTTCTACTTCTTCTAGTGGCAAGTTATCAACCATAATCTGCGGATGCAGACGCCTGTCACTGATCCTCATAGTTTTAGTTTTTTCAGTGCTAATGCGCAATCCAACTTTCGCCGCTGCATTTCCCACGGAATCCGTTAGATTTTGTAATGAAATGCTTGATTGGGAAAGTAAAGCGATATCATCAGCGAAGTCAAGATCTGTGAGATGAGTTTGCTGATCCCATGGAATGCCAAGATGTTGCTCACTTGTCGCTTGTCTCATAATAAAATCCACAACAAGAAGAAATAGAAAAGGCGAGAGAACGCAGCCCTGCCGAACACCAGTGTTAATATTAAAGAAATCAGTGTTCCCACCATCAGTTCTGATACAACAGCGTGAGTTAAAATACAGGTTCTTGAATAAACTTATAAACTTTGCTGGAATACCATACAAACGTAAGATGTGCCACAAAGATTCTCTATGAACACTATCAAATGCTTTTTTGAAATCTATGAAATTGATTGCTAATGGCCTCCGAAACTCAATACTTTGTTCCAATATGTTACGTAGAGCGAATATCTGTTCAACTGTTGAACGCCCACGCCGAAATCCTGCTTGTTCAACACGCAGCATACTGTCAACCTCATCTTGTAGTCGGCGTAATAAAATAATGCAAAAGATCTTGCCTGGCACTGACAGGAGCGTGATTCCACGCCAGTTGTTACAGTTAGTCAAGTCACCCTTCTTTGGCAACTTAACAATGGCACCAGTTCTCCAGTCATTCGGAACACTTTCTGAACGCCAACATTCATTAAAGAGATCCGTTAACTTCTCTACAAGAACTTCTCCACCAAATTTTATCATTTCGGGCACTATACCGTCCAAACCGGCCGCCTTTCTATTCTTAAGATTTCGAATTGCCGATTTAGTCTCCGCTGTCGTGATAGAATCCATTTCAACATGAAGCTGTTCAGGAATAGGATAATTTGTGAAATCAAATAACATGTTCGGATGAGGTTGGTTCAGAGTTTCTTTAAAATGTTCAACCCATCGGGTATTCTGTTCCCGCTGCGTTAGCAGTATCTGACCATGTTTGTCTTTAATTGGACAACTTGCTGTACTTCTTGCACCTGTCAGATCTCGGACGATACGATATAATGTCCTACTATCCCCATGATCAGCAGCTTCTTGCGCTTCTGCCGCAGTTTCTTCTATCATGCGCTTTCTATCGGCTCGACAATGACTTTTAACTCGTCGATCCAGCTCTCTGTACTGGACGCTCAATGCAGCTCGCTCTTCTGCCAATCTCGCCTGTCCCAACTGACATTTAACACTTCGTCTTTCATCTATCAGCTTCCATGTCGCTTCACATATCCATTTCTCACGCTGCGTACCTCTTCTACGACCGATCACCTCTACAGCAGTTTCCACTACGCTCTTCTTTATCTGCGACCACTGACTTTCTGCATCCTCTGCTTGAGTAAGGGCATGCAATCTTTGTGATACTTGGGATTCATATTGATCTGCTATGATACTATTAGATAATTTTCCTAAGTCGTAAGGACGTGCAAATGACTGAATCCACTTTCGCTTTAATCGTAATTTGAGCAAAGCCCGGACAAGATGATGATCAGATCCTACATCAGCACCACGAAGACTTCGAACATCTTGGAGAGAACTGTGCCAGCGCTTACTTACACACACATAATCAATCTCGTTCATTGTCACACCATCTGGGGATACCCACGTCTTTTTATGAATAGCTTTGTGGTCAAAGAATGTATTTCCAACGATAAAGTCATTTATACTACAAAACAATAATAGCCGTTCACCGTTGTCATTTGTGTGACGTGCAGAACCAAATGGACCAATTACTCGTTCTAAACCATAACGTCGATTATTTATTAGAGCATTAAAGTCTCCAATTAGTAACTTTAGATCGAATCGCGGTACGCTATCCAAAACATCTTGCAACTGATCATAGAATGCATCTTTAATATGGTCATCTGCTTCTTCCGTAGGCGCATATACTTGTATTATAGTTGTTTTAATTTGCCGCGATAAGAAGCGCGCAGTAATAATACGCTCGCTCACCGGCTGCCACCCGATTAGAGATTGCGCAACACTACTACTCAGCACCAATCCCACACCATGTATATGTCGCTCATTTTGACCAGAGTATATAATAGTCTTTCCTTCGCTAATCATTTTCCCACTTCCAGTCCACCGGACTTCGCTTATGCCCAATATGTCTAGCTGGTAACGGTCAAATTCATGTAGTAGTTGTGCTAGACGGCCAGCCTGATAAAGTGTTCGCACATTCCATGTTCCAATTTTTGCAGTTCCCCTTACTTCCGGAACGGAACCTCGCCTCAAGGATTGATAAACATGATTTTGATGCAATCCTGTCATTTGATGTCTAAGTTGACAAGTTGTCAGTGCCATTTTTTTTATATATATATATTTATTTTATACTGGACTTCCTCGCTGTTTCTGTAGCATTTGATGATTTTAAGGGACTAAGTTGCTAGCCTAGCGCCCCGAATGGTTTTATTTATTTTATTTTTATATGTATAATGTATAATATATAATAAATAATATACTATTTAATTGAAACTCGCTATCATCTTCAGAAGGTTCTGTTGAAAATACGTTGTCATGATTCTTAAGTTTCTTCTCGTTGCGAAATCTATCACCTTTTTTCCATTTTCGTTAGTTATTTCATGTTTACTGTTGTTTCCAATTGTGGGCTTGTATATACTTTCTTTACCTAACTTTGCATTAAAATCTCCCAGCACCATTTTTAGGTCATACCTTGGTATATTTTGATAGACTTCTTCCAATTGTTCATAAAACTCGTCTTTTTCTTCTTCGCTCTTGACCTCTGTTGGGGCATGTACATTGACGATTGTAACTTTTCTAAATTTACTTCGTATTCGATTGTACATAGCTTTCCTGATATCGGTTGAAAACATACTACATCTTTTTTGAGGTTTTTGCTTAGTAGGAAGCCAGTGCCGAAAATTCTATTGTTGTCCCCACTATTAAAAAACATATATTCCTCAATTTCCATTATTTCAATTCCTTTTTGCTTACTCTCTTGTATTGCCAGGATGTCTATTTTATACTTTTTCATTTCTCTTACCAAATTAATTAACGCACCTTCCCTATACGTGCCTTATACATTCCATCTATATTTTCCTTAAACGGGTTCTCTGTTCTTGCTAGTGTCGTCATCACACAGTCTGTCCGGCTTCTCGCTCTTAGTTTTTTGGGTTGCAAGGTCTCTCAGCTCCTTTGTGCTGCTGCTCGAAATTCCCGCACTGACTGTCCCATGTCCACAGCTCGCCGTTCACCCATAGTTTTCGATATCCTATCTTAACCTGGTTTCCTTTTTACCTTCCGTCACCTTTAGGTAAGGAAGGTATTGTCTTTGGTCAAAAAATTCGGTGGTGAGTTTTTGATGAATAAGCACGTTTTAGGGTCCCTAGAATACGATTTTACTATTTTTACGATGATGTCTGTATGTGTGTGTGTGTGTGTGTGTGTGTGTGTGTGTGTGTGTGTGTGTGTGTGTGTGTGTGTGTGGATGTGTGTGTGTAACAAAATTTTCGTCTACGATAACTCTAATACTACTACTCCAAAAATTATAATTCTTTCGTATTCCTCTTCGTTGCATCCATGTGAAGAGCTGATTAGATTTTGGTTATAATTGGTCAACCGGAAGTACCCTTATTTGCAGATTTTAACAGTTTTTCTTGAAAAAACGATGTTAAATATCATTTTTTCACATTTAATGTTATTATAAATATGAAAGAACATTGTATTCTCTATACGATTTGACTGCATTTTATACTTCATATTAAATGAATATAGAGTTATAAATTTATAAAGAAATTAAATTTCATAAATTAGCCAGCTATGCTAGAAACAGCTACTATATTAAGAAAATTCTGATTGAAAGATGTCAGTGTCAAGTGCAATGACATATTCGTAGTATATTTGTGTCAGGATCTTTTTGCTCGAAATTTTCTGTATGAAATTTGTATAAAATACATACTACTGTCGAAAGGTAATGTACATACAAGAAATTTATAATCTTTTGCAAGGAACTTTCTGTATGGATTTTATAGAAAATACATACGCATTTACGAAAATTCTACCGGTAGATACCGCATATACCGACTGTGTTCGAAAACACTATCGGATTCATGAAGAATATAATCTCAAAAAAAAGTAGTGATGCAAAGCAAAGCGTGCGCGGTAAAAGAGGAAATGTGTTCAAAGTAGGATTCTGCTCAGTTTGTTAACTACGTCAAATTTCTAACCTGTTTAAAATTTTCAATTTTTTTCATAGGTTATGGACCTACCCTGTTTACCACTCGCGTTCTTAAAATAACGATTCTGATAAACAGCTATTTACTGGTAACAGTTTACCGGTAGAATTTTTGTAAATAATTCATATAACTGACGGAAGGTAATGTGCTGGCCACATCAGATTTTTTATTTTCTACATTCGCCCTTTCTTTTATTATTCTCTGTTCCTTTAATTCATCTTCCGTATAATCATTGTCAATAAATATATTTGTTCCTTTTAGTTTATTTTTTACCTTCATAAGCTCACTTTTTTCATTTCTAGTATGATGAACGGTTTCCCACTTTTTGTGTTTCCTGTTTGAGTGAGTGTTCAATATTAAGAATTAATATAACATGACACCTTCAGGCATATACTGACACACTCAGTATACTTGAATCGTGAGACTATCCAGTTCCCGAATTAAACGACATTTCCTCAGTTTCAATATCTCTGTAAATATTTTTTTCCCGATATCAGGATCCGGAATGGTTTACTAACATCTCGCAAATTTCTTTGCATAAATCTAAAATCTAATTGGGCATGTAGGTATATATTAGTTTGTAAATAGTTTACTTTTGCTATCGTCCCTCTATTTCCAGTAAAAGTTTATTTCCTAACACAAAATTTTCAAGAAAAACCATTTACCAACGATTATTCAGTACTAACAACGAGAGAAATGCAGTTGCTAGATTAACAACTCGACGTAACGACTATTTGTTAAATTTTAGCAACTTGATGTAATAGTGAATTGGGATTTTGAACTTAGCAACTGACATTAAAGTCAACAACTGAAAATGGTTGTTAATTTTAACAATTTTGCTTAGAGAATTAGGCCGATTGTGTAGTTTTTTTTTTTACACTAAACAGGAACCATTATGGAATACATAATTTGAGGCCATTCTGATATCTGTCACACTTTTAAGCTGTCCAGAATGTAACTTAACATTTTGATTTGCTATATAACATGGTGTAGGTCTCGCGCGTTAATTTGAGACTGACTTTGCATGCCCAGAACCTAAAATTCGTATTCGGACATGTCGAAATGTAATAATGGGAGAGTTGCATATATTGACGTTTAGCCAAATGTTTACATTAATTGTAACCTATATATTAGTAATTATTATATTATGCACACTCAGCAATGGGTAATATGACGTGATGATGTATTTATTTTATTTATGTTATTATTACGACGAAGAAAAAATTCAATTAAAATCTAAATTTGATATAAAGGGGAAAGAGATTAATTTACAAGCCACAGAAATTTTATTCGATGTTTTCTGGTTGGCTAGTATGCGTAGGTCCAGTCTCAACATAACGCACGCCAGCTATTACAATTAGAGATATAATTTTTATTAAATAATTGAATGTACAGTAAAATTTTTGAAAGATGTCCGATTGTAACACGATGGTGTCTCCTAAGCTGATGATGATGCTAATACTTTTACTGCTTCCTGTTGACCAACGATGACACACTTTATTCTAACTGGTGGACGCTTGGATGGTTGGCGTCCACGAATTTATGGGAAGGGCGAACACTCATACACTAACACTTTACACTTTATGAACACTTATATTTATGGACATGGACAAATACTTGGGAGTTGCTGATTAAACTAAAGTTTTATTTACATGATTACAATTATTATTAACTAAACATAACTAACACAAAGCAATGGGCTCATCCAACTTTTTTTGAATTTTTTTTATATTACGAAGAATTTAAAAATAGAAATTGCGTATTTTTTGTTTTCTTGAAATTGTGCTTAATAACGCCTAAAATAATTATTAAAGTTTTGGCGCGAAAGTTGTGACGTTAGCGCCACTCTGTCATAAGTAGAGAGAACCGACATACGTTACCATTAATAATGGTAAAACAATATACAATAAATGTTGCATTGCAAGAATAAAAATACGTTTCCATTACAAACTGTGATCAAAAATCTTTAGAGCTAATGGTAATTAGTAAACCATATAGTTATTATATTATTTCAGAATATATATTTGTTTGATTTACTTACATGAATACGTAATGATAATTTATGAAAAACTTCTATAGTACATATTATATATAAATAAGAATCAGGTACGTAGAATTAATAATTTATGCTCGTTTTCATAATCAGGTTAATCATTCGATTAAATTAATGTGACTTTACGACTTTAATATAATATTGAAGGTTGTTATACTCACCAAGTGCCATAATTATAATTAAAATAGTATTTAAACTATTTTCTATTTATAATTAAATACAACAATGACAGTATTGATTACAATAATCAAAGCATAGTTCATAATAAAAAGTAATCCAACATTTACATTCCTGTTTTATAAATGATTACAACTACAAGTATTGAGATTACAATAATTAAAACAAATTATAATATAAATTTATTTAATAAGTAAATTTTGTTTTGATCTTAATAAAAAATTACTCGGATATATTAAATATGTGTATGTTAGAGTATGTGTAAAGGCAATTGCGAATTTATAAGAAAAATATGCATGGTCCATTGTATAGTGACATTTTCACAGGGTAACTGGACGACTGTAATGACGCTGACGTCAGAACATTATTGTAGGTATAAAAATACAAAATATATAGCAATTTTTATTTCGTTTTCATTTATTTATATTCAAAATTCATATGCGACATGTAATTTCTAAAAAGTTAAAGACTTGGACGAGCCCATTACTAACATATTACATTCCGTAACCCAGCGGGCGGGCGTTTAGCGCGCGCCCAAAAACTAAAACACACTACATGTCCAAAACAACAAACGTCTTCATGACGCGACGAACTAATCTAGACTCTTGTAAAACAAAGCGCTATCTTCAGGACAGAATTATCTTAGGGGTACAGGGTGCATAGGCTAGGGCATTCAAAGTCACGCAAGTATACATAATAATTTCTAGACTTTATGATCAACGAATAAATGTCGTGACTATTATAATACGATAAGAATTTCTAAACTGAATTTTGACATTTATAACTTAAATAGATATACAGAGTTAAAATATGATTATTAAAACTAAAATTTAGAAAAGTTTATAGAAAATTATTTATCTGTTAATGCTCTTACCCTCGTCTTATCATACGATCAATGTCATCTGTACCACGAACGAACTAACAAATAGACATACAGTTATGTCTCTCACAAGAAGCATGTGCGGTAAGGATGAATATAATACGATTGTCTTTCAAAGATTAATATCGTTTCGACTAAGTTGGGACATTCCATTTTAATATTATGCTCGTTGTTGACACTACTTTCGCTGTAACGTAAGTTTATTTGTTAGTTCAGATATATTACCTTGATTCATAGTCTTACTAATAACGATATTTTCTGTCAGTGTCACTCACACTGACACTGGGTCAGTAACTTATTTTTCACCTATCTGGTTATACATTTGCTAATAAAATTACTTAGTTTTGAATATTTTTACTGTAACATATATTTTTATAATAAAAAAAATACCAGAAGTATTTTACGTACCCTCTTAAAAACTGAGTAAACGACACTACTCTATTGACACGTGCACTCAACCTTTCAACATAAAAATTTTTGTTAAACTTTTTTCCATTTATTTTATAATAAATTTAAATTCATATTTACGTCAATTCAAATATCCTATTAAAATTATATAAATATTTGTTTATAAACTATAATATTTTTTGTAATAGTTCTAACTCAAATATTTGTAAATATTTGTTCACATTTTTCAAGTATTTTTTCATGTATATACTTTTTATAACTTGTATCACTTTTTTTATAACATATCAATCTTTCAATATAACTGATATAAAAAATCTGATGTGGCCAACACCAAACCTCCCGCTATTTAATTTTTATTAATTTAAATATATACATATATATATATACTTACATATTTAGTTATTGCGGAGCCTGTATTAAGATCCATTCCGTATAAGCAGGGTTCTATTTACAATTTTCTTTTTAAAACGTTACTGTTATTAATTTTAAATGATTAGTTCTTTGACTGTAACATTTATCTGTTTACATACATTTAAAATATGAACTGTGTAACCAAGGAGATTTGCTTGTTTAAAGCGTAGGGTCCGGGACTAAATTTATAGATAATTTTATGAATTTATCCATAAAATATATAGAAAAAGTATTAATGCAAATATGTAGAAAATTTAATAATCTCTAATTTTTATAATAACATTAATCTCGAAAAAATTATATTTAAAGGTATTTTTCGAAGCAAAACTATTTTGAGGTTCTAGTAAAGTGCCATTTCCGGTTATCCGATTTACACCAAAATCTAATGGGCTCTTTCCATTACAGAAAAGGTTCGAAATACAAGGTTTCAAAATTTTCTGACTGATAGTATTTGAGTTAGAGTAAAGGATCCACACACACATACACATACATACACACATACATACACACAGACATCATCGTGAAAATGTTAAAATTGGATTCTAGGGACCTTAACGTGGTCATTTACCAAAATCTCGATATGCGATTTTTAGCACGATCTCTATACCTCCCTTACTAAGGGTAGCGGGAGGTAAAAATGTAAATAACAAACAGTAATATATTTTTAGCATCGGCCTGGTGAAATCGATCGCCACTTAAATAAATATATAATATATTCTGCATCATCACACAACAGGTGTATTTCATTTAACCCTTTACATTAGGCCAGTCGGAAAGGGATTTATTGTGGAAATAAATGGTGGAAAGCTGAAATAAATTTTATTCTCTTAATTTGGACCTTCAAAAATACATACTAATTTTGCATCTTCTGTCGACTTCGGATTTGGCCGCCATATTGAAAAAACCACGTGAAAAAAGACATTTTTGTCGATTTTCGTTAATATCTCGGTTTGGATCAACTTTAGATCAAAATACCAAGTTAGTTTTTGAAATTAAAGTAGATAAAATAGTCTACAAAAAATATCTCATACATTTTCTTTGTTAATTGATTGGTTACAGAGTTACAGATATTGAAAGCTCGCAGCATAAATAGGGTGCAACCGCTAATCGACCTCAAATAATTTCTATATTAAAAAGATACAATAAAATACTGTTAGATAATCTTATAGAAGACCAATGGGGACATTTGATTAAAGGAGAATTTTTTTTAAAACCAGTGGTTCTCAAGTTACAACACGAAGTTATATTTTCTTCAATTGAATGGTATATATTTTTTTAAACAGGATGGTATATATTTTTCAGGCCTATTCGATAGAATTTCTTTTTAATTTCAAACATGTGATAAATTTATATCTTTACATAACAAAAGTATTTAGAAATATTCAATTGAAATTTAAACAAATTTTATCTTTATGGTTATTTTCAGTAGGCTATGTATTATCAATAAAAATGTTTTTTTTTCACGTGGCTTTTTCAGTATAGTGGCCAACTCCGGAGTCACTAGAGGATGCAAAATTAGTATGTCTTTTTGAAGGTCCAAATTAAGAGAATAAAATTTATTCCAGCTTTCCACAATTTATTTCCACAATAGCATCTTTTGAACGCTTTGCCGACTGGCCTATTTCGTCATATTACCGATTTTATAAATACTTCAAAATGGGATTGAAGGCAGGGCCGATCCTAACCTATCAGCCGCCTTTGTTCTTATATAAAAATGCCGCCCCCCCCCCATTTTTTTTCAGGTATTAAAGCCATTCATATTGCAGAGAATAGGAAATAGTTTCGAACTCTCTGATTGGCAGAATTTGGAGACAAGAGACAAGTTTATTTAAAACTGGCGCTGATGCGACCACCATCTGCTGAATGGCTTAAATGAACACACACACACACAATGAATTTAATTTAATTAAAATTGATTGGGAACTTTTACGCAAAGGAAAACTGATTTCCAATGTTAAACACCTATGGCCCGCTTTTTGATTAACAGCCTGTACCTACGTATATCTGTACCTATCAAGAGTTAGGTAATTTAATGAAAATATGTTACTCTGATTATTTCTTTAGGGTTTTTTCTAAAGATTTTTGATTACAATAATTGCTTTAAATTTTTTTCTTGGGGCATTGTAAATCAAGGCGGCCCAGAATTTTTTTAATATATATATATATATATATATATATATATATATATATATATATATATATATATATATATATATATTTAAAATTCTTAAATAATTTTTTTTTTATAAAAAGTTAAGGTGGTTTTTCCGCCCCCATGCTTGTTCTGGGAACAAAATGAACACCCGCTAGGATCGGGCCTGATTGAAGGACCAGAACGTGAAATATATGTTGTTTTCTCAATAAATAAGGCTAGATGGTCCACGTAACGTGTATTTATTTAACAATACAGACGTTGATTCGGTTGGCTGAGTGCTGAAAACATAATTTTTCAACACAAAATATAAACCACGTTGCTTAAACATTTCATCTGTATTATTTTTTTAAAATTACTGTACAACCTTTGTAATTCAGTTAAGGATGGGCTTGCTGAAAGCCCGAAACGTCCGTATTGTTAAATAAATACACGTTACTAGCCTTATTTATTGAGAAAACAACAGATTTTTTAAATACAATATTTATTGAAACAATTAATATTATAAATAATTAAATATATAAATAATCGGTACCTAATTACAAAAAAATTAGACTAATAGTTGCAAGTTCATCAAAATGCATTCCAAGAAAAATTCCCACATTTTTGGAAATGTATATAAATTTAATAAGGTAAATTTCTCCTTACATGTGTCTAAAATTCCCAGGTTGATGAATATATATTCCACTAATATGCGTGAATACTCGTGGGATGCACACTATTAATCATTTACTATGTAAATATCTAATATACTGGGAGCTATTTTAAGCAAGCAAACTTACTCTTAGTCGAATCTTAATATCTAGCCTAATTATGTGGATACACTGACTGTGCTATATTAATGGGAATTTAATTAGAAGTAGCGATAAATGTGAATCTGATATATCGTAAAATAATGACAAAGCAAGTAAAAAATTATGGAAATATCGAGTGATTAATTACATCATTGTATGTGGAAGTTTTTCTTGTAATTACTTGTTAGTTTTCTAAAGAAAATCCCATTAATATCCGTGTAACAACTCAATAAAGACTTCTTTACTACATATTCTAAAAGAGACATTATATTAACAATCCAAATTTGTGTTCAGCCAGCATATGGTTTCAACTTCGTATTATGTACAGGCTGTCTCATTTTCGATGTTTTTTTAAGGTATCTCGGGTAATATTAATGATAGAGCGAAACCGTTTGCACATTTCAGGGTCAACTTTTCGAGAAAAGTATAATAGTCACCACAGGAGTTTTCGATCTTCTTTTCTTTCTGAGCTACAGACAAAAACTCGTTTTTCGCTCATTTTGAAAATATATCATATCTTATTTATTATGATAGTTAGAGAAAAAATGTTTATTTTGATTCAATATCTATTAATTTTGTTCTCAAAATTATTCTTAACCAATTATTTTCGGGTTAGTTAAATTACAATTTATCGGCGTTACAGTTGGATTTGACACAATCTGAACAAAATGGTTTAATATGCTTTTGAAGTAAATAAATTTAAAAAATGAGTAAAACTGAAACAATTCTATTATAAATATGCAAATGATGATCTGCAATAGATTTTTTCATTTGTTTCTTAATAATTTCCAATATTTTCACTCCAATAAATTAATAATTCGTCTTTTTTAATGTTTAATACAAAAGAATATAGACTTGTTATATATCATTAAAAAGCTTATTAATTAAGCAAAAAGACGAGACTATTTTAAACATAGGTTCCCATTTAAAAAATCATAAGTTTGTGTTGTATCTCGAGAATTATTAAGTTTTCAAAAAATATAATTACGCCATTTTATTCTATTTAAAAAACGGTAAAATTTTTGTAAAAATATTTTTTCTCTAACTATTATAATAAATAAGATATGAGATATTTTCAAAATGAGCGAAAAACGAGTTTTTGCCTGTAGCTCAGAAACGAAAGAAGATAGAAAATTCCTGTGGTGACTATTAAACATTTCTGGAAAAGTTGACCCTGGAATGTGCAAATGGTTTTGCTCTATCATTAATATTACCCGAGATACCTTAAAAAAACATCGAAAATGAGACACCCTGTACAGAAACTTTTAACTTATTAATGTTTTTTTTTTATTTTTACAATTTCCTAAATAAATCTAATTTCTATTTTTTCTTGCAGGTGAGTGAAGCTACATATTCTTTTTCAAACAATCTTGGGTGGTAAGTTAAAAAAATATAAATAAAAAAACTTGTGTATAGCCTGTCTGCTTCTAGTGAACTGGTTTTTGCTGCCTTATACATTAGAGGATTTCTTAAATACATTATAAGGAATGGAAGGCAGAACCGAATTTGAATTTTACGCATAGGAGTTATTATACTTATCAATTATGGTTCTACATATTTTGCCAAAATTAATGTTAGATGTACATATTAAAAGTGATAATAGGTTTGTTTAGCTACTTTGCGTCTACGGTTTACTGCTATGTCCATACAAAGTTCTCGTATATAGGAACGGCAGTAAACCGTAGACGCAGAGTAGCGAAACGAACTGACTTAATAAATTCACATTCACGACTAATAATTAAACATGCACTTAATAAATTATTCAAATGATCTATAATTGGTTAATCAAATAAACAATTATACAAATTACCAATTAATATCTAATTAGTTTATTATATACTCGAACATTTGATTAATTAATTAAATAAACTATACTGTCAATCTATTACAAACCACTTCTGGTTCTGATCTTTGTAAGTTGTAATAGACACACGACTCATAAGACAAAAAGAATATGCCAAATAATTAAAACAACATAATCCATTATTATGATTACATATTGTACACATTGTAAACCGTAAAAACTGTACAAATAATATTCCTTTAAGCTAATTTTTGTCAGGAAACTTGGTCTTTGTAATAAAATACATTTACTGAATATTGACAGCTTTTATTATTATCAACACAAAATTACATTCTATTTTTTTTTTAACAACACTATGGTTACAATATTTCTATAGATCTGTCATTATGACAATTATTATGACAGTTTGTCATTATGACAGACACAAATACCTAGCAAACATATCGATCATTGATCTATGTATCTTTAACTATTTTAAAATACATAATAGAAAAATAAAGGTGTTCCACACGAGAAGATTTCTTGTCTTGGTAGGCAACTTCTTGTCTTGTCTTGCATTACTCTTGCAGACAAAAATCTTGTCTTGCTTGCAGAATTCTTCTACATTTCTTTTCTTTTACTTTAAGGTTAGAATCAGTGTTGTAACATAACTTATCTAGATAATTTCATCTAGATAAATCATCTAGATATCTAAATAAAAATAAAAATTATCAATTTGTTAAAAATTATCTAGATGAAAATTTTAATAAAACAATAAAAAATTCTTTTCTAATACAAATCAATTTTAAATTAAATAAAGCTGCGCCAGCGTAACTGTAATTTTGGTACAATTCTGTGAAAATTTTGAAATATTCACACAATATTCCATTATTTATTTGGTGTGCAATTTTGTTAAATACATTATATACATTCAATTACTCTAAAAGAATATTTACATTATAACAGGCTATGTATATTTTAAAAAAATTATCTAAAAAGCATCTAGATAATAGTTAACTATCTATTATTTAGATAATTTTACAAATAATTATCCATTACCTTATATGGATAAAAAAATGTTATTTTTATCTTTATCTAGATAAAAAAATATGATTATCTATTACAACACTGGTTGGAATGCATGCTCTACAGAACAAACCTGCTGTCACTATAAAGAACTTTAACAAAATGTTCAAAACTAAAACATGTGTGTAATGTTGTAATCTTCACTAAAAAAATTTCAACTAATTGTTCTGAGAATGGTTAAAAATATAATCGAAAGCTTAACAAATTAAAAAGACAGACTGCAATATTCTGACTGCCAAACCCACTATTTAGTTTACATATATACATATATATATATATATATATATATATATATATATATATATATATATATATATATATATATATATATATATATATATATATACATTAATTTGGTGATTTGTAATAATTTTAGACCCTCAAAAAAATTTAAATCATGTATCATGTATAAAATGACTAAATTCCACTAAAGTCAATCCTATTTCGTATCATAATATTACCCATGCTATCAATATCCATGAATAATACACTTCTCTCTAACGCTTTTAATCATGTAGTATACTACATGCAAAATAATTTACTTCCTCTGGTGTAATCAGATTAGTTGCGATGCGAGGTTTACCTGCATTATTCCATAGCTAGATAAATCCGTTATAGGAACAATGAAACTGTGGTCCGAACTGGCGTGGAAATGTGCTTCCAGAAATAGACGAGAGAAGAATGGAGCTCCATGCGCAACCAGCAGCACGGTCGCGTATTGCGAGTGAAAGCTCTCAGGCGCACTCAAGCTTTATGAAGTCGTGAAGTACGGAATGGCCAGCGAAGGTGAAAGCAAAAGGAATGTCCAGTCGAGTGGAAGGTGTTGAGGATTGTTTTTAGTATTGACGGAATGGAGCAATGGACTTGTATTACACAAAGAAAATATATTCGCATTGTTAAGATAATGGTTGAAATAACGTCGAAAAATTTTTAGATAAATTTGACGAGGTGTAGTCGGAATTTGCATAGGAGCGAAAAACTTTTACACTCGAATGTCTCTTTCGGTTTATTTAAAACCATCCTCAGAGGATTCTTTAAAAAAACATTGTGTTACACTGTCTCTTACAAGTATCAAACAAAATAAATAAAATAGTACAGTACAATAAAATTTAGAAAGTTAGGTATAATAAAGATACTAATTTTACCAACCTAGTACAGTGTATTCAAAAATTTCCTAACTCGGAGTAGGCTATGAACAAAGAAACGTATGTCAATTTAAAAATATTTAATTAAATGTCAATTTAATATGAGATATAGTCAAAAACGTTATCTAAAGAAATTAAAGATTTTCTTCTTGAATCTTATTTTAGAAATGAAAACAAATTAGAAAACTGCGCATGTCATTGTACTGTATCCTTCTTTATTGTTTTTTCTCCTTAAAATTACATTTCAAGGTCAATTTTAACATCTTCACTTGATTTGATCAGACATACGTTTCTCTGTTCATGGCCTACTCCGAGTTAGGAATTTTATTGAACACACGGTAGTTTTGTTTGTTGTTTGACTTCACTAGGTTGGTACAATTATTATCTTTGTCTCTTTCTAAATTTTATTGTAATGTACTTGGTGCATCCAGTCGCTCACTGGTCACCAACAAAGTAACAACTAAATTTCAACTGTTCTTGTGTGTTCCATAATTTTTACCTCTCGCTAAGAGAGGTATTATATTCATGCTAAAATTCGCTTATCCAGATTTTAGTAAATAAGCACGTTTTAAGGTCCCTAGAATCCGATTATAACATTTTTACAATGATGTCCGTATGTGTGTGTGGATGTGTGTGTGGATGTTGGATCCACGATTTCTCAAGTACTATAAGACTTAAGACATTTTTAACTACGGATTCCTCAATCTAACAATAATGGGAAGAGTTGATTAAGTTTTGGTAACAATTGGACAACCGGAAGTAGTAGTTACAAGAAAAAATCATCTAAATATTATTTAAGTAAATACTTATATTAAAGAACGTTAAATTCTTTATTCGATGAATATAAATTCATTATTATATCTTCTATAGATTTTGAGATAAAGAAATGCATATAAAATAATTTGATGTAAAAAAATCTCAGATCAAACTACTTCAAGACAAGAAATTCAAATGTTTGTAATTGACACATAAATGTCACTGTCAAAAATATTTGTACATCGTTATGAAGATTATGAAAAGAATATACGTAAAAAAGAATACAAAAGGAATTTGCGTAAAAATGACGAAAATAAAGAAAAAGAAAGGAGAAAAAATAAATTTCAGGATATTGAATATAAATAAAATGTATGTATTGTGCATAATTTTTATTAAAATATCCCATAGATTTTGCAAATATATGTGAGAATTATTTTGTAGTGAGACATGAATATATATGTATTTGTATTTAAAAATATTTTTCGTTTTATGCGTACAACCAGGTAAAATATCTGGCGAGAGGTTATGTGCTGGCCGCATCAGATTTTTACTATTCCAATTCTACATTTTTGAAATGTATTATTCAAATTAAAATTTAAATTTTTAAAATAATTCATTAAAATGAGTTACTCATTTTGTAATTTATGATGTCTTCTGGAATTTTTTAACTGGATTGTCTCAACGGTATGTACCATTTTATTGTTTGTATAATCATAACTTAGAATTTGTTTTTGTTTGATACTTGTAAGAGAAAGTGTAACACAATGTTTTTTTTATAGAATCCTTTGAGGATGGTTTTAAATAAATCGAAATGTTAGCGACATTCAAATGTAAATTTTTTCGCTCCTGTCCAAATCGGGTATGTGACCATATTCGAATTTCAATATACCTATATGTCATAAAATATAAAAACTAACCACTGTAGCTTCTCATTGTAATAATAAAAACTAAACATTAATTTGTAATAATCTTGTTATTAACAATTTAATGTTTTGGAGAAGGGATATATGCCATATGTTAGAATCGTGGACGAAGACAGATAGACTGCGGGAAGGAAAGAGACAGTTATAAATCAGCCTATCAGAGTCGCATTTATGGTGTGATAGGTGTGGCCGGGTGTGGCATGGTCACATCTGGCTATAACTATCTCTTTCCCTCCCAGTCTAACCGTCTTTTTTCACTCTTCTACTATTGTCACGTCACAAATCCCTTCCCAAAATTTTTAATAATTATTTTCTCATAAAGTACGAATAATTAATCGATGTAAAAAATATGGGTATTTTATTTTTTTGTCTAATATCATATTAAGTAAAAATAAAAATTTGGTCACATACCCCATTCCGATTTATTCTCGTCAAATTGTTAAGATTGTTATTATTTTCAGTTTTGTTTGCATTAAATAATGAATTTGAATTTATGAAATTAAACTTTCTTTACAAACAATTGATTTTTGTTTTTTTGTATAAACTAATAATTTTGAGCAATTATTTATAGTTAGTAACGTCATTGGGTCGATATAAAGCAAATAACAGACGGTGCTGAAGTTTTATAATTACCCACGTCTGATATTTGCATATTGTCGGTGTAGCGTTCAAGATTTTACATAAAATTTAGACATTTAGGAGTAACTTCTGAAAATTATTTCTCCAGTCATATTGACAAATTTTACGTTACAACAACTCTCAGATGCTGTGATGCGTCTGTTATTAACCTTAACGGCCAGCGGCCGTTAAAAACACATTTTCACTTTTGTTTTAGCTCTTTTAAATCATAGTAACGATATATTATTACGAATATATATGTACAGGCTGGTGACTTGGACGACGCAGCATAGGGGTTTCAATGGTAAAATCTCAATGTGCATTTATTTGCTTCCCTAATTATTTTAGAGCAAAATTGTATTTAAGTTTTTGTTGCAGAAAAAATACTGCATCCGAATAGGCTATTGTTTATAATTTTTCAATTTCCGGAACCGTAAAAATAGTCGACAATAATAATATTTTTACAAAAATCACTGATGCCATTACACAAAAAATTAAATAAAAGCGCAAACATCTGTCTTAAATCTTAAATTTGGTTCTCGTCAAACTGCATTGTTGTAATCAACAACTATTACATCGTTATCAACTACAATAAAGATGTTTTCATTTTCCTTGTTTTAAACAAAAGTGCAAACATCTGTCAAAGAATCTTGAGGTTTAAAATTATTTTCAAAACAAGGATAAAGAAAATATCTTTATTGTAGTGTTGATGACAACAAGGTAATAATTGATTGCAACAATGTAATTTGATGAATACGAAATTTAAGATTTCTTGAAGTAGTGACAGATGTTTGTGCTTTTGTTCCATGGCATCAATGATTTTTGCAAAAATGTTATTGTTGTTTTCGACTATATTTACGGTTCCGGAAATTGCAAAACTATAAACATTAGCATATTCGGATGCAGTACTTTTTCCTGTAGCAAAAGTCACCACCCTGTATATATATATATATATATATATATATATATATATATATATATATATATATATATATATATATATATATATATATATATATAACAGATAACAGATACAAAATCTGTAGACTACATAGATATTGATAATTTATTTAAATCGATGTCACGAAGAATTCAAGCTGTTTTAAATAGTAATAATACAGCATCCGAGTTCGAGGTTTATTGATGTAAATCCTATCTTTTAAATAACCCCACCTGAAAGAGTCAACGACTGCGAGATCAGGCGAATGTTAATAACCTCTTTGAATCAAAAGTTAAAATAATTAACAGTCCAATTTCAATATAAAGTTCCACTAGTTTGACTTTTCGTTCAACAATAAGTATATCCAAAGTATATTATCTTTAAAGTTCCTAGTTTCTAAATTTGAGGAGAAAATAAAAGGAAATTAACCACGACACAAGGTATTAATTTTTAATATCTCATAGGAACTTCTGGGCCAACTGTATTATTAATATTTTTACCATGAACGTTTAAATTATATTTATATAGAATTTGTTTATAAAATTGCAGAATTTAATTTTTGTATTATTATTTAATCAAATAAAATTCGCATTTTATATTCCAATTTTATAATATTTTAAACAAATGGCATTTGATATCGATATGTAATCAAACAAGAAAAATAGATTCACAATAAATAACTATTTTTAAATTTCAAATTGAAATATTGTAATTAAAACTTACCTTTTTTATTTTTTTGATTTCTATCAATATATTTACATTCGTTTTACAGAGCGAGAACTTTTTATTTTGATATTTTCATGCTTTAATCTTTTTAATGAATTATTGTTTCATATCATAAAATAAATGTACATATTATGTCGCAATAAATCTCATTATTAATTCGAATAAATAAATAAATCAGGGTTAAACGTTGAAACAAATTCATGGAAAAATTATACATTTAAATATCATTTTAAAAGCCTTATCAAAATAGTTCTCATTTAAAAATGCGAATGAAAAAAGTGTGAAATTTATAATTTCATAATATCCCAAGTCTGCGGAAATACAATTCTCGGAAGAAAAATATTGTCAACTCCGCCCACAAATAAAGGAAAACAGGGCACGGCATTCCCTTCGATCTTTCCCAATTCGTCCAGTTAGGGTAACTCCGGGGTAGATGGTGAACAAAATTTTAAATAAAAATAAATAAATATATCATCACGGCATATTACCCATTGCTGGGTGTGCCAATCTGCTTTGTACGCAGATTTCGGTAATGATGATGACATATTTGTACCGTGCGGGCGTTTACCAGGCGTCACCTCACGGGCACTCATTGCTGGCGTGGAGAGTGCACCACAGGGGTCAATTTTGTGCCATTTAAAATTCGAAATATTTGGCGTCGGTCGGGATCGAACCCGGTTCCCCAGATTCGCGACCTGACACTCAGGCACGCGGCCACGAGACCCCAAAATTTTAGAAGGCTATAATTTCAATTTAAATTTAAAAAAAAAATTTGATGTGGCCAGCACATTACCTTCCGTCAGTTCTATATATTTTGTACAAATTTCATACGGAAAGTTCCTTGCTAAATTAAATATTCTATTTCTTGTACATTAGCTTCCGGCAGTTGCATGTATTTTATGCAAATTTCATACAGAAAATTATTATTTTGTGACGTTTTCTATATACAGTGTAATGTATCTGCAAAAAAAAAAAGATTTATTATTATTATTTCTTGTACATTACCTTAAAGCAGTTGTATGTATTTTATACAAATTCCATAGAGAAAGCAAAAGATCCTATATTTCCAGTAAAATTATAAAACAGACACACTATGTCAATTTCACTTGACACTGACATCTTTCAATCAGAATTTTCTTAATATAGTAGTTGTTTCCACAGGTATGGCTACTTTATGAAATTTAATTTCTTTATAATTTTTTAACTCAATATCCATTTAATATTAAGTATAAAATGCAGTCAAATCGTATAGAGAATAAAATATTCTTTAATATTTATAATAACATCAAATGTGAAAAAATTATATTTAACATAGTTTTTTCAAGAAAAACTGTTAAAATCTTCAAATGATGGTACTTCCGGTTGACCAATTGTAACCAAAATCTAATCAGCTCTTCCTATGGATGTAACGAAGAAGTATACGAAAAAATTATAATTTTTGTAACTGTAGTATTAGAGTTATCGCAGACGAAAATTTTGTTACACACACACATCCACACATCCACACACACACACATCCACACACACACATCCACACACACACACACACACACATACAGACATCATCGTAAAAATAGTAAATTCGTATTCTAGGGACTCTAAAACGTGCTTATTGAGTAAAAACTCATCATCGAATTTTTTGACCAAAGACAATACCTTCCTTACCTAAAGGTGACGGAAGGTAAAAACGCCACTAAGTAGCAAAAATATATAACTTTCAAATATAAATTATATTATTTCAATAAATAAATATAAAAATGTAATAATAACTCTGGTACTATTTATAATTCGTTTTTTATTTAATTTGTTTAGTTATGTATATAATAGTACATTAAAACACAAGTATCATAAGGCAATCTGTTAACGTACGAGTCCAAGTTTGGAAAACGAGCCGCCAGGCGAGTTTTACAAAGGACGAGTGCGTCAACAGGCCTTATGATACATGTTTTTTATACTATTTTTTCTATTGAGGTAATTTTACAATTAGATTTTTAAAAAAAGGACTTGTCAAAAATATGAGTTGGTGTTTTTTTATCAGTTATGTTGGTAGCGTTTCCCGCTAAAAATTGAAATTTCACATTTTGACAGTTTGTGTATCTTGTGATTTTGTCTGATTGTTTACATTAAGATATTGTATCAAGCATTATACAATTATGAAAGAGGAAAACCAATACATACAATGAACTCCAAGGTTATTAATGAGCCATCCTGATTTGACATATCGGTGGTTCGTGTTGGTTATCATAAATAAAACTTGAATATGGGACTGAAGAACGTTACGTGGACCATCAAGCCTTTTTATTGAGAAAACATATAAATAAAACTCTTTAAATAATGAAATACTTTTATTGTTTTAGACTTTTACTTCCCACTATTTTTACAAAACTCACTGCTCAGTTGCACAGATAACGGCAACAGCTTTTCTTACAATTTTTAATACAAAACATATATGGCATATATTCGTTAGTTCGCCACAACGTGGAACTGCAAATCATGGATTAAAACGTCAACTTTTCATATTTGTTTGCTAGTAGCCGCCACAAATTGAGTAGACAGTGTTAACATTTTCAAGTAACGTGCATCATACATTTCATAACCTGCCTGGAATAACAATACATTAAATTCAAAATTGCATTACCATAAATTTAAATTGTAATAAATAAAACTTACCGTTTTAATTATTTTGACAAAGTAAACCTGAGCGCAATGTTTCTTGTTTCATAATTTTTTAGTTGAAATTGTAACTTCACAAATTCTTATTCTTTCTTAACTAACACAGCTATAGCTATAAATGTCTTTTCTTTCTAGTCCTATCACCTAGTGAAAGGATAAAAATCCACAATTAGAAGTAATATTTCAACACAAACAATTTACCATTTTAAGGTTATCTGTCAGGTCTGTCAGTTATAAAAGCATGACTACCACCTCTAGAACATAAAAGGCGCCAAAAACAGTACGTTTATAGATTTTCTAAACGTCGTGTTTTCAGTGATAAACAGTGCTTTTATAGAAACATAAGAACACCGAAATAGAAAAAAGTTATTATGTATATATTCACGAGTTGTATATCTTTATAAATTACATTTTACAATCCTATTTGTTTAAAATTCCGTATATTTCCTATGCTTACAGTGCTATCGTTCGAGGCGTGGCGCGACAGCAAGAGGCTAGCTGTGACGTCATGAATTGAGCATTCAGGCCTGTATTCTCGTGTGGCCTCGGTCTGATCTATTTTGTAGACCGTTACTATTATTAATATTAGCACCGGTCTGCAAAGAGCTTTGGTCTGTAAACTCACTGTCTGTAACCAAATGACGCGTTTAAAAAACATACTTTTTATCGATCGCATAAAAAAATTATTATACACAATTCGAGTGAAAGTGTATTGCTTTACAGCTACAGCTTCGCTTGGGCTGTCAAACTTTCCTTTTACAAGATAGGACTATCAACTTTTATTTTTCAAATGGCAACCTGTAATTATTTTATTAATGAATTTGAAAAATTTCGAGAAAAATGAGATAATTTAGAAATATTAGAAATAATTTTTAAACAAATATTATAGGTGGCTATGTGAAAATAAACAAAACATAACAATGTAAAACAATTAAATTAATGTTTGTTTGTTACTTAATTTAACTTATTTTGTAAACAAAAAAAAGCATTTTGAAATGTTTACAAAGAACGAATTAATTGATATGATCTAATAATTGGTGAATCGACTGGAATCATAAGAAGAGCAAAAAAAATTTACATGACGGAGCGCCACCACATTATGCCGGTAATGTTCGAAATTATTTAAATAATCATTGGAGGGAACAATGGATAGGACGAGGTGGACCTATTTCATGCCCAGCAAGATCTCCTGATCTTACTCCTATGGATTTTTTTCTTTGGGGATACGTCAAGGATCTTGTCTATCAGAAGATACCTACAGATGTAGAAGACATGAAAGAGCGTATTCGAAATACTTTTCAGAATATTTCGCGAAACATTCTGGCAGATGTTCGAACACATCACGTTCAACGCTTGAATTTTTGTACTACAGAACATGGTCGTAATTTTGAACATTTGTTTTAAGTTGTTTTTGTTACTAAATTTGTTGTTTTAGTTTGCTAAGTTGTATAGCACTGTTACGTATATTATTTCTAATATTTCTAAATTATCTAATTTTTCTCGAAATTTTTCAAATACATTAATAAAAAATAATACATCGTTGAAAAGATAAAAAAATGGCGGTTTCTAAAATAATTATAGGTTGCCATTTGAAAAATAAAAGTTGATAGTCGTATCTTGTAAACCTGACTTTATAAAAAATATCTACATCTGCCATCAAATAGTATATGTAAAATAATAAAACTTTTATATGAGCCATTTTTTTCTATTATTCATAATTAAAAAGTTAAAGGGGGGGAACGTCTTCCCAGACTCACCCTGTATATATATACATAGTAGAAAATTTCATCAGTAATGGTATAAGCCTGGCATTCATTCGGACCTATTCTGTAACTCGTGGTTATTTTTTAACAACTCGTTAAAAAATTGAACCAATCAAACAAAAAAATTGATTTTTAGTTGTCAAATCACTTTCTATTGGACAAAATTGTTAACCAGTTGTTAAAAATTAACTACTGAGTTACAGAATAGGCCCGATTAACTGTTACAAAGTAGACTACATTTTTACTTCAGGATCTTTCCATCTTTATCACTATAATCCTCCTATGTTGGTAAACATGGAAATGGCCGAGTTGACAACAATGGCAAAGCTCTCTCTGTTTGCAGCGAATTAATTTTTCGCGTGTGCTCCAAGCTCGCCAAAACAAACGGCGACGCCTACTTGTTTTGTGTTCCTTGTTTTGTTATAAACTGATGTGAGTTTCGTCGGTTGATCCGGAGGCCTGGGATTTCCCATTGCCAGTTACTATAAATATTTACTTGCCCCAGAGAATAAAACTAAATCATGATTTTTACCTTCCGTCACCTTTAGGTAAGGAAGGTATTGTCTTTGGTCAAAAAATTCGATGATGAGTTTTTAATCAATAAGCACGTTTTAGGGTCCCTAGAATACGAATTTACTATTTCTACGATGATGTCTGTATGTGTGTGTGTGTGTGTGGATGTGTGTGTGTGTGTGTGTGTAACAAAATTTTCGTCTGCGATAACTCTAATACTACAATTACAAAAATTATAATTTTTTCGTATACTTCTTCGTTACATCCATGCGAAGAGCTGATTAGATTTTGGTTAGAATTGGACAACCGGAAGTACCCTCATTTGAAGATTTTAACAGTTTTTCTTGAAAAAACTATGTTATATATCATTTTTTCACATTTAATGTTATTATAAATATTAAAGAATATTTTATTTTCTATACGATTTGATTGCATTTTATACCTAATATTAAATGGATATAGAGTTAAAAAATTATAAAGAAATTAAATTTCATAAAGTAGCCATAGCTGTGGAAACAGCTACTATATTAAGAAAATTTTGATTGAAAGATGTCAGTGTCAAGTGAAATTGACATAGTGTGTTTGTCTTATAATTTTACTGGAAATAGGTATAGGATCTTTTGCTTTCTGTATGGAATTTGTATAAAATACATACAACTGCTTTAAGGTAATGTACAAGAAATAATAATAATAATTTTTTTATTTCTGCAGATACATTACACTGTATATAGAAAACGTCACAAAATAATAATTTTCTGTATGCAATTTCCATAAAATACATGCAACTGCTGGAAGGTAATGTACAAGAAATAGAATATTTAATTTAGCAAGGAACTTTCCGTATGAAATTTGTACAAAATACATAGAACTGACGGAAGGTAATGTGCTGGCCACATCAGATTTTTTTCTGTAGGTGGAGGATTTGCTTGTGTATTTTTATTGGGCTCATGTTACCCTGTAAATTTGTTTTTGGGATTCAATATTTTTTCGCGGTGAATAGTTGTAAACGTAAACAATGTCCAGATGTTTGCAGTTGGATTCCCCATTCAACCGACGCCACTGAGTATAACATACTGAACTCAATATTATAATTTTGGGATGCGCCATGATGCGAGATTCCTATAGTAACAAAACAGGCCGAGAGCGATAAAACAAAATTAATATAAAAAAAATCTGATGTGGCCAGCACATTACCTTCCGTCAGTTACGAAAATTCTACCGGTGAACTGTTACCGGTAAACAGCTTTGATTAGTTTATAGCTACCGGAAAAGATATTATAAGAACGCAAGTGGTAAACAAGGAAGATCCATAACCTACGAAAAAATTTGAAAATTTAAAACAGGTTAGAAATTTAACGTAGTTAACAAAATGAGCAGAGTCCTACTTTTAACACATTTCCACTTTTACCGCGCACGCTTCGCTTTGCATCACTACCTTTTTTTGAGATTAGATTCTTCATGAATCCAGTAGATGGATTTGGTAGATATTGAACAATAACTTTTTACCACTCGTGTTTTCGAACACAGTCGGTAGATACGGTATCTACCGGTAGAATTTTCGTAAATGCGTGTGTATTTTCTATAAAATCCATACATAAAGTTCCTTGCAAAAGATTATAAATTTCTTGTATGTACATTACCTTTCGACAGTTGTATCTATTTTATAAAAATTTCATACAGAAAATTTTGAGCAAAAAGATCCTAACACAAATATACTACGAATATGTCTTTGCACTGGACACTGACATCTTTCAATCAGAATTTTCTTAATATAGTAGCTGTTTCCATAGCTATGGCTACTTTATGAAATTTAATTTCTTTGCAATTTTTACCTTCCGTCACCTTTAGGTAAGGAAGGTATTGTCTTTGGTCAAAAAATTCGATGATGAGTTTTTAATCAATAAGCACGTTTTAGGGTCCCTAGAATACGAATTTACTATTTTTACGATGATGTCTGTATGTGTGTGTGTATGTGTGGATGTGTGGATGTGTGTGTGTGTGTGTGTGTAACAAAATTTTCGTCTGCGATAACTCTAATACTGCAGTTTCAAAAATTATAATTTTTTCGTATACTTCTTCGTTACATCCATATGAAGAGCTGATTAGATTTTGGTTACAATTGGTCAACCGGAAGTACCATAATTTGAAGATTTTAACAGTTTTTCTTGAAAAAACTATGTTAAATATAATTTTTTCACATTTGATGTTATTATAAACATTAAATAATATTTTATTCTCTATGCGATTTGACTGCATTTTATACTTAATATTAAATGGATATAGAGTTAAAAATTATAAAGAAATTAAATTTCATAAAGTAGCCATAGCTATGGAAACAGCTACTATATTAAGAAAATTCTGATTGAAAGATGTCAGTGTCAAGTGAAATTGACATAGTGTGTTTGTCTTATAATATTACTGAAAATATAGGATCTTTTGCTTTCTGTATAAAATACATACAACTGCTTTAAGGTAATGTACAAGAAATAATAATAATAATAATAATAATAATAATAATAAATCTTTTATTTCTGCAGATACATTACACTGAATATAGAAAACGTCACAAAATAATAATTTTCTGTATGAAATTTGCATAAAATACATGCAACTGCCGGAAGGTAATGTAGAAGAAATAGAATATTTAATTTAGCAAGGAACTTTTCGTATGAAATTTGCACAAAATACATAGAACTGACGGAAGGTAATGTGCTGGCCACATCAGATTTTTTAACTCTATATCTATTTAATATTAAGTATAAAATGCGGTCAAATCGTATAGAGAATAAAATATTCTTTAATATTTATAATAACATCAAATGTGAAAATATTATATTTAATATAGTTTTTTCAAGAAAAACTGTTAAAATCTTCAAATGATGGTACTTCAGGTTGACCAATTGTAACCAAAATCTAATCAGCTCTTCATATGGATGTAACGAAGAAGTATACGAAAAAATTATAATTTTTGTAACTGTAGTATTAGAGTTATCGCAGACGAACATTTTGTTACACACACACATCCACACACACACACATCCACACACACACATCCACACACACACACATCCACACACACACATCCACACACACACACATCCACACACACACACACACATCCACACACACACACATACAGACATCATCGTAAAAATAGTAAATTCGTATTCTAGGGACCCTAAAACGTGCTTATTGATTAAAAACTCATCATCCAATTTTTTGACCAAAGACAATACCTTCCTTACCTAAAGGTGACGGAAGGTAATTAAGTCGCAATATAGTAAATAGTTATTGTATAAATAGTGTAAATTCGAATGGAGTCCATTCTTGAATATTTATTTCTTCAAATAAAATTTTTACTTCAAATTATAGAAATTCATTTCGAAATCTGAGCAATCCAATACAAAAGAAAATGGAAGTAGAATATTCCATAATGTTGACAATAAAAATAAAAATAACAGTATTGAAAGTGCACTAAGAATATTAACTATTTGACATTTGTCATTGAAAATAATTTATTTTCATAATACCATACTGATAATGTGCTTTACCAGTACTGTATGCTCAACCAATATATGCGTCAAAACAGTCACGGCCGTTATTTTTTATAACAGTACAATTATTAAAAATCAGGTGTTCCTATAAAAATAGCAGCATCATGAAATTGTCATGAAGAGCTGTCACCTGTCAATATGCCAAAGAAAATAGAATTTTTAGAAGATATTTTATGTTATGAAAAATATTGAACGTCACATGGATGATATGCAAATAACTGACTCGATTCAACCGCGTCTGTTATTTGCTTCATATCAGCCTTATGACGTTAATAACTATAACTCAGAGTGTATAAAACAAAGGCGAAAAACCCCACGTTATGCTTTCTCTCTTCGCACAATATGAAGCTGACGGCGCATTCCGTGCGCGCTGCCGACGCCACTGAGTGAAGTTCCTAGAAACATCGAAGGTAATGATGTAATTGTCGCGTGCTTCGGGCGGCTGTCGCAAGCGTGCAACTGTGTAAACAGATGCGAGATAAGCTTAATTACCCACGCTCGCCTGATCTTTTGAATTCGATGTCATTATCGCATTTTCATCAAGTTCAGTTCAAATAATGAAGAGTAACCAGTTAAGTCAACGTAAATACTCGTAATAGTGAAATAAATAAACTGTTGGTGAAGTAAATATCCTGTGTTTAATAATATTCTTAGTCTTAAATTACCGTTTATATTTATTTAATCATAGTGATCGTTATTATTAAATTATTTTACTTAATTATTTACCGTTTAATAAACTTTTATTTTAATTAATATTTTGCTGATTTTTACACTTCGCCCAAATAAATAAACGGTACAGTATTTATGTACTGAAAATAACTATTAAATAGTGTTTTATACAATATTAAATAATTCAATCCAATATCTTGTTATAATGATTTAAATTTTGCAATATACATATTTATGTTATCCTTTATATATTTATTAATTTATACATGGTGTTCCGTAACTTCAGGTACATATTAGAAGGGCATATAGTATGTCCTGATTACGGAACAAAAAGAATTTTTTCAAATATCCTATAATTAAGGGTTGTTCACTTAAGAAGAACATTTTTTGTACCCCTGGATACTATAATATTTGGAATAGTGAAATTAGTTATAACTATTACATAAAATAATTTAACAATGAAATTAATTTGCGCAATTACGTAAAGCTTTGTCACACCAACTAAGTTTGGGAGATGTGTATGTAAAGAAAAAAAAAACAAATTATTTACTTTATTTTTACAAAAACTGTTCAAAATTATTTCCATTAACAGCTAAACATAATGCAGCACGTGGAATTAAAGAAATTGAACAAACCCGATGAATTGCATTCTCTTGTCTAATTCTTTCAGCACAATTTTCAACTCGTTGCCGTAATTCTTCAAGGGTTTCAGGTGCTTCTTGATTATCATAGACGAGGGATTTAAAATTACCCCACAAATAAAAATCGAACGGATTGAAATCCGGGGATCTAGGGGGCCAAGACGCGGGACCTCCTCGACCAATCCACCTGTCCTCAAATACTCTGTCAAGATGATGTCTGACATTTCTAGCAAAATTTGGCGGCGCACCGTCATGCATAAACCATGCATTTTGACGTACATTAAGAGGAATATCTTCTAATAATTCAGGCAAATTATTCAGCAAAAATTGTAAATAATCATTCCCAGACATTCTGTTAGGAAGTATGTATGGTCCCAGTAACGATCCGTTTACCATCCCAGCCCAAACATTTAGTGAAAATCTGTGCTGAAAATGACTCCTGACAGCAGCATGTGGATTTTCTTCGGCCCAGTAGTGACAGTTATGAATATAATGTAGACCATCACGAGTAAATATCGCTTCGTCGGAAAATATTACTTTTAACGTAAAATTGCCATCCTGAGCATGTTGTTTTAGAAGCCATTCACAAAGCCTTACTCGAGAGTAATGATCGGGTTCAATTAACGCATGGACCCGTTGAAAATGATAAGGATGTAAATTATTATTCCTTAAAATTCTCCAAATTGTCATTCGTGGTACACCTGGTAGTTGACGAGATATTCTCCTTATGTTGATTGTTGGGTCATTGCGTACCAAATCTAAGACAGCATTTTCAACATTTACTGGTCTCCGATGAGCCCCGCCGTCTCTTCCCTGATTAGGTTGCAAAAAACCAGTGTCGCGAAGGCGTTGAGTAAGGCTTACAAATATGCGAGAATTCGAATGCCGTCGTCCTGGGAAACGTTCAGCGTAATAGCGCTGAGCTAATCTACAGTTTTGCCCTGCTTCGCCATACATTAGCAACATATCCACTAACTCACTGTCACTGTAACCATTAATATTTGTAACAATAATCAGAAGAGCAATATCAAAACTGTTATAAGAAACACAATTTATGTGGCCGGCTACTAGAGCCCTAATGAAATGATTGTATAATGCAAACATTTCTTATTAATTAGATATAATACAACGTAATATTTAATATTAAAACTACCTATTCAACCAGTGTCCCAAAACAGTTTCCTTCAAAAACCTCAAAAACTAATTTTTGAATTTTGAAAACATTCTTTTTGTTCCGTAATCAGGACATAAGAACTATATGCCCTTCTAATATGTACCTGAAGTTATTAATAAATTAAAAGTATAGATTGTACATGTACAGGCTGCGGCAAAACACCCTCTCTAGTTTTAATAGTGCATTTTGAAGCGAGCAGTGGTCGTAAAAGGGTGGGGATGATGATGGTGTCTATGGCGGCAGGTGAATGGGAAGTTTCCTTCACAAAAAGTTTCAGTCCAACTGAGCTCCATATTCGGTTCCAAATTCCCCCTCGCCAAGTAGTTCCGGACTGAAAATCGATTATGTTGTGGGTAAAAGACTTTTTGGAAACATGGAATCTTGTCAGGAAGGGACTTGAACGGCCTTGGATTGCTCGAATACCCGAAAACGCACTCAGGCACTTAATTCTGAGCGGTATATGGGTGTGCATTAGAATTTTTTGCCTCAGCTCTTGATGAACTTCGTTTGGAGATTGTCTTGTTTCAACAGGACTGAGCCGCGGCCCGCACAAGCTGGTTTCAAGGGAAATATGTTTCCCGGGCGCATGATCTCCCTGAGAGGCGATATTCCCTAGCCCGCGCACTCTCCAAATTTGGTTCCGTGCGTTATATTAAAGGCAATTCTTGAGCGGTGGATATTCTAGACTAGGTTAAAATGCAAAAATGTTTTTGTTGTATTTTTCAGTAATAAACCCTGTTTTCAAATAAATAGTATATGTATTTGTATTAGTATTTTTCATTCATAATGTAGAGTTTGTGCTATAGTAATAACGTACACGTAGAATGCTCACTATAATGGTATTGAAAATATTTAGGGTATGGGAGGTCTCAAAATTGAATTACGCTTGGAGCCTCTCAAGTGCTAAATTCGCCACTGATAATGCTGAATATATTCGTACTGGGTGAGTATTTACCAAGAAAAATGTAAACAGAACAATAGGAAAGAATATCAATACAGTTTCCAGCATATGTAAATATGTAATGTATTTAGATTAATAAAAATTAAAGAACCTGTAAAATTTAATCTTCATTAGTTACTTGCATTAGATTAGACTATATTTTAAGAAATAAACTGCCTAAATTAGTGTAACATTCGCTAATCCAAAAATAAGTAAATAAATAAATATATTATCACAGCTTATTACCCATTGCTGGGAGTGCTAATCTGCTTTGTACACAGATACAGGTAATGATGAAATATTTGCACAATGTGGGCGCTTACCTCACGGGCACTCATTGCGTGGAGAGTGCACCCCAGGGGTCAATTTTGTGCCATTTAAAATTGGAAATATTTGGCGTTGGTCGGGATTAAACCCGGTTCCCCTTTCTTTTTATTAAACAATAGTATATTGTGTTATTAGGAGTAAAAGTGATACTTTGTGTGGCGAGCATGGAAGTTTGCACGACGGGCGAAGCGAGTCTGACAATTGCATACTCGCCACACAAAGATACTTTTTCTCCGAATGACACATTCAATTTTTTTTTCAAACGCACTAATTTTCTTTTTATTCGCTAATTCTATGTAGTTTCTATGGATATTTGTTTATTTTAATTCTACGCCGCCGGCGTAGAAATTAGCTATTTCTACCTTGTGAATCAAGTCACAAAAAGTACCATTTCTACGACGTTTGAAAAAAAAAATTATTTATATCTATATGTAAAAAGGGTTTTCCCTTACTTTGATTTTTATTCCACTCCTGCCTGCTGCAATGAAGCATTTCTGCAGTTGCCAATAAACGTTGATCGTTTTGGTCCAGTGTAATAATTCCGAGCCAGTCGAGGGGAAGTAATCCTGCATTGATTTTCACCATTTGGTTCTCGCCTCAGTTATTTATACACTTGTCCCCTGGCCGCACGTGCGCCACTGCCCCCAGTACGCTAGATGTCACCGCCTTTCCATCTCGATCGATAAATATTAATAAATAACCCCTGGAATTTATACTATCATGTCACGTAATGGATGGAATGTGCTAGATACTTGCAGGGAGCACGTTCAATTTGAATATTTCGTCGCACGAGGATGGCAGTAAATTTATATTTAACTTGTCAAATAATATTAATTTATAGTTAATTGAACTTTGTAGATAATATACAGACACAGAATTAACAGCACAGGGAACTTCTCTTATTTAAATAGTACATAATACTCCTGTTTTATTTTAAATAGCTACTTATTAATGTTTTATTATAATCGTTTATCATTTGTTTTTCCGTTTCTTTCCTAAAAAATATCACAAATATGTTTTGATTTTTCGTTGTATATGTGTATAAAATATGTAATATTGTTAAACAAATATTTAAACTTTTCTTTAAATCAACAAATATAATAGTGAAGTAAAAAAACTGCAATAAATATATCGAAAAAATATAAAAAGATTAGTCGCAATATTAGATGAACATTCTCATAAATCACATTGGACAGGATAGCATAGGATACATCTGCAGTCGCTTTATCGTTCATCACTAATTTGATATTCTAGTTGTAAAAAAATCTGATGTGGACACCACACGACTTCCTTGTACGCAAGACCAATATGAAGATGAAGTATAGACTCAATTATAAAATTGCACGTATTTGACGTAATTTGATATTAACATCTATTTTTTTTTTGTTATTTTTTGTCCTAATCCATAGCAAGCTTCATTACAAAAACCAAAAAGTATATAAGTTTTAAATTTACATATCTCGCTTATACAAAGGGCTAATTTAATAATACTTGATGTTAAATTAGTCAGAATGGATTCAGGGATGGTCAAAATAGATATTTCCGTTGAAATCTGAAAACCGAAATTTTTCGCGAATACAATACTTCCTTTACTTTGTACAAGGAAGTAAAAACAGAAAAAGTATATAATTATTAAATTTACATATCTCGCTTATACAAAGGCCTAATTTAATATTATTTGTGCTAGACGCAGAATTTAATTCTCTAAAACTCTTATTTGAAGCATTTATTTCTAAAATCAAAATGAAACCATATTATTCAAGAAAAACTGTTAACAACTTCAGGTAATATATCACTTCCGGTTAGCCTGTTTTAACCAAATTCTGCTGTTATTCCAATTGATATAAAAGTCTTATATACTAAATTTGAAAAGTTTTGGATTATATTTTAAGTACCTTTTCTGGAAATTATGTAATGACCAAAAAAAGAGGTGCACAACTAGATGTTATAGAAGTCCTAAATACAAAATTTCAACTTTCTACGGCTTACCGTTTTTGAGTTATGCGAGATACGTACGTACATACGTACGTACAGACGTCACGACGAAATTAGTCAGAATGGATTCAGAGATGGCCAAAATGGATATTTCCGTAGAAATCTGGAAACCGATTTTTTTCGCGAATACAACACTTCCTTTACTTCGTACAAGGAAGTAAAAAGTTTCGTGCGATACTTTAAAGAGTTTTAATATTAATTGGGTCACCATTATTATCTCAAAATGGAAAAGAACAACAACGTAAATTAAGTGACAATTGTAAAAAAAATTCTTTCTTCATAGGTCGTATAGTTCACGTGATACCAATAGAGGTCCATTTAAAATAAACATTTTTATACTCTTTAAAGAACCTTTCATTGCAGTATAGCGCGTACTAACTATGAATTAAAATCACCAGTTAGAATATTATGTGAAAATTTTAATACCCGGCCACATTACATTGGCTCGCTCGTGAAGTTTAAGAACGCAGTATATTCTTACTATGAGTTATAATGCTTCAAATAGTTATTTTGTTATATGTGTGCTATGAAAACCAATATTATCTGAGTTTATTTTGTTATTACATTGCTACTTGTGCTAATTAAGATATTTTTTTATTGCTTTTTTGTATAATCTACCTGTAATTGGGATATTACACCCTGTAGGTCAGATTAATAATAAATAAATGAAAATAAATAACAGTAATCGTTATTTGTGGTTGGTACGTTATTTATCAATTGGAAAATAACGTGAGTAACTGTTATCTGCAGTTGCTATTGTTTTACAGAATACCGATTACGATTTGTAATTGATATTTAAACAGTTAATGTTGATATTATGGTACTTATTACTTATTCATGTACGTATTGGAACGAAGTGTGACGTAGTAGACCGGGAGCCCAGCTATCAAAAGTCACGTGATAAGGTACAAAAGGTTTGACCTTGGGGTAGGGTGCGGATTGACTCCCCATATAAAAATAATCGTGTCTTACAAGTCGGATTGGGGACTTTACGCCCTGGTAGTATTTTCAAAATTTAAAAAAGGGCCAAAAATTACGTGAAGATGTAGATTCAATTTTTTGTGCCATTCAACTTCAACTTTGTAAGATATCGAAACCGGGGGCTTTTGACATGTAAGACTCGAAAGAAAATTTCAAAAAAGGACCGAAAATTACGTGGTAAAGTACATTCAAACTTTTTACGGTATTTAATGCACCATTATCCAAAGATAATGAATACACTTTGTAAGACATAAAAATCGGGGGCTTAATGCATTTAAGACACCCAAAATCAAAATGCTGTCCATAACTGCATGATGATGTACATTAAAACCTTTTGTGTCAATCGACGCGGGTATTTGCCTAGTTTGTTAAAATTTATTTTAAGATATAGAAATCAGGGGCTTTTGACTTTTAAGATACGAATCCAAATTTGAAAAAGGGCCGAAAATTACGTAATAAGGTACATTCAAACTTTTTATTGTATTTTATGCACCATTATCCAAAGATCACGAATACACTTTGTAAGACATAAAAAACGGGGGCTTAATGCATTTAAGACAATCAAAAGTCAGAATGGTGTCCAAAAACTATATGATGTTGTACATTAAATTTTTTTGTGTCAATCGACGCGGTTATTTGCCTTGTTTGCTAAAATTCATTTTAAGACATAGAAATCGGGGGCATTTGACTCTTAAGACACACAAAATTCATCAGATTTTCTTGTATTACCCAGAGATATAAGTGCGTCTTGATACACGCTGTTTTGTGACACAAGTAAAATCTCAGATGAAGTATCTACATAAATTATTGGAACGGGTTATAGGTGAAATTTATGGACAAAAAACTTGTGAAGACCTCAACAAAGCACGTCTAAACATCTTCAAATCTAGTATACCAAAGAGCTCAGATAAACCATTCCAAGATATAAAAATACCCTGCTTTATTTCCTCCGTGTAAAAGCGTGTTTAAAAAAAATATGTTAAGGTGCAATTATGTCTGCAAAATGAGAAATAATGCAATTAATACCAACACATTACCTTTAGTAACTCCAGAGAGTAACGGCTGGATTTTGGCAGGAGATGGAAATCTTTACATTCGATCTTGGGATAGTAAAAACTCTCTGCCGCAGTCACTAAGCGAGATCGAAGAATGTGCAATAATCGAATCAGATGAAGAAGAAGAGGCTCAATCCGAGTTGAACGACGAATTATTCGACGTTATGTAATATAAATATTGATTTCCTTTTTGGCTTTAATAAATATCCCAGTTCTTATTTAATAAGCAGCTTTTTTAATTTAATTTTTTATAATACCCAATGTTATACCTACTTATGTCTTTAAAAGTTTTACCGTTTGTGTTTATTTGTAATACGCAAAAAGACTCTATTTCGATTATTTGGAATGTATTTGGAAAATTAGGCATCAACAATTTTTAATTCATCTCATATTGGGTAATTTTTCACATGAATTCTTTTTTGTTTGTCTTAAAAGCAAAAGCCCTCTATCCTGTGTCTTAAAAAAGTCTTCGTAATCTTTAGATTATAGTGCATAAAAAACGGCAAAAATATTGAATGTACTTTATCTCGTAATATTTTTTAAAATTTCGTATTTTAAAAGTCACAAAGCCCCTGGTTTGAATGTAGTAAAATGAATTTTAGCAAACTAGGCAAATACCCGCATCGATTGAGACAAAAAGTTTTAATGTACCTCGTGATGTTGTTTTTAAACACAATTTTCACTTTTGGTTAATAATATAGAAAAGCCCCCGATTTTTATGACTTACAAAGTGTATTCATGATCTTTGGATAATGGTGCATAAAATACAGTAAAAAGTTTGAATGTAAGGTACGTAAATTTCGGCCCTTTTTTGAAATTTTCTTTCGTGTCTTACATGTCAAAGGCCCTAAATTCAATGTTTTACAAGGTATATTAGCAAACTAGACACAAGCCCGCATTGAATGACACAAATAATTTAAATGTACCTCATCACGTAATTTTTGGCCCTTTTTTAAATTTTGAAAATACTACCATGGCGTAAAGCCCCCGGTCCG
The DNA here is from genome assembly GCA_963082715.1 of Harpalus rubripes. Lineage (NCBI taxonomy): Eukaryota > Metazoa > Arthropoda > Insecta > Coleoptera > Carabidae > Harpalus > Harpalus rubripes. The sequence goes on along the minus strand of OY720448.1, from coordinate 99,584,287 downwards.
ACTTGTAAGATACAATTATTTTTGTATGGGGAGCCAATCCGCATCTTACCCCAAGGTCAAACCTTTTGTACCTTATCCCGTGATTTTTGATAGCTGGGCTCCCCGTCTATACTGTTGGAGTGCCCTACACAATCATTGGCGTTCGGAACAATGAAGATACGATAAATAAAATTTAAAAATAGTATATTATGTTATTAGGAGTAGAAAGCGGTCTTTTTGTGTTGAACCCAGCTATTGCGGCTGAGGCGCTAGCCGAGGCTAGGCAAGCTGGGTAAAACACAAAAAGGGCGTTCTACTCCGAATGACATATACTATTTTTTCTTCAAGTGTCTCAAAGATTTTTTTCACATATTTTTTTGAATTTTTTAATTGTAGTGTTTGAAATTTCAGCGAAAGCTGGCTGTGTACACTAAAAAACAAAAACGATATAACTGTCAAATAACAATTTTCAATATAATCTTTGTTGCTGTGACGACTGCCGCCGCCAGCGGTGAACTATGACACTAACATTTTTTTACTAGTACAAAAATGTTGTTATTGTTGTAAGACAATGAATATCTTCTATAGTGTGTATACAGTAGCATAATATGAATATTATAATACGTTTGAAGAAAAAATAAATTTAATTCTGGATTACCTTCCAGATTACGCTTTGTTTAAAAGAAAGAACAAGAAATTTTTTAATTATTTCACTGAGTAGATATGTGATAAATGCAATTAAGATACTGTTGTCCAAAAATAATTTCTAATATAATTCGACACTGTTTCTGAAATAATACGTTTCCTTTAGAGAATATATCCTGGGAAGAATCAAATGACCGCTTGATGAAATGAGACTGACCAGGAGTGATATGTGGTCCTCGCGGTCCTTTTCACTCTAACTCACATGTTTCACTCGCAAAACGCCCAGCTCGCCCTCTGTCGCTTCCCATATTACTTTCCAATTAATCACGTTCAGTCAACTGTGCCGAAATATTTGAGCGCATGACATCCGAACATAAAAGGCAGATAACGTCCTCTAAATCAAAAAGAATTTATCAAGGTACGTTAACTCATTCACCTATGGAATTGATGGATGATTATTAGAAATAATTTAAACATCTTTCAATATTTTATAGCTAATATATTTCGTACTAAAGTTTTATTTCATGAATAAAAATTATCTTTAACCAAACTTTTGATTATCTAATTCTTTATTTGGTACACGATTTAAATTTGTTTGAGGGTCTAAAATTGTCTTAATGGAATACGTTCATTCAATTTTAAAGCTGTTTATAAATTACATATTTGATAAAAATTTGAATAAAAAAAAATCTGATGTGGCCAGCACATTACCTTCCGTCAGTTATATGAGGTATTTACGATAATTCTACCGGTGGACTGTTACCGGTAAACAGCTTTTTATCAGGGTATAGTTACCGGAATCTATATTTTAAGAACGCAAGTGGTAAATAGGTTAAATCCATGAAAAAAATTGAAAATTTTAAACAGGTTACAAATTTGACGTAGTTAACAAATTGAGCAGGGTTCTACTTTGAACATATTTTCACTGAACGCGCGCGCTTCGCTTTGCATCAGTACCTTTTTTTGAGATTAGATTCTTCATGAATCCGGTAGATGGATCTGGTAGATATTGAACAATTTTCGACTTGTGTTTTTGAACACAGTCGGTAGATGCGGTATCTACCGGTAGAATTTTCGTAAATGCCTATGTATTTTTTCTAAAATCCAAACACAAAGTTCCTTGCAAAAGATTCTAAATTTCTTGTATGTATAGTGAATACAATGTTCTTTATTAATATTTATAATAACATTAAATGTGAAAAATTGATATATATGCAATAATAACCGAGAGCAAGGGTGTATTCACTATTTTGTAAAAAATATGGAATATCTCGAAAAAGAAAAGAGATATCGACCTGTGGTTTTAAAATCTTAAATCTACACCCTTCAATCTAATTAAATACAAATTTTCAGAATTTTTAATTTTTTGAAAAATTTCGTCCCTTTTTTAAACCACACCACCCTCACCCAAAAATGGGTGTGCGGTATACCTTCAACGACCTCACCAGTAAATTCCTCGTACCAAAAACCATAAGTATACCAATTTTCATCAAAATATTCCAACGGATACATTAATTATTAAACATTCCTTAAAATCACCAAAAACTGAAAAAATCATAAGGGGTACACCTTAGATTTTTTGCGATTTTTTGCCATTTTCAGACTTTTCCTTCTGGAGATTGTAATAGTTGTTAAAAATATATGAAAATTGGTATGCTTATGTAATTTTGCTCGTAGAATCTAATGGTGATATCGCCAGCGGTGTATAATTGACCATTTTTGGGATATGACCCAAAAATGGGCATTTTTGAGCAAAGTTTATAGGACGAATATCTCGGACACGAAAACAGATATCGACCTGTGGTTTTAAAATCTTAAATCTACACCCTTTAAACTACAGAAATACAAATTTTCAGAATTTTTAATTTTTTAAAAAATTTCGTCCCTTTTTTAAACCACACCATTCTCATAGCCAAAAATGAGTGTGCGGTAAGCCTTCAACGACCTCACCAGTAAATTGCTCGTACCAAAAACCAGAAGTATACCAATTTTCATCATAATATTCCAACGTATACATTAATTATTAAACATTCCTTAAATCGTAAAAAACTGAAAAAATCGCAAGGGGTACATACACCTTAGTTTTTTTGCGATTTTTGGCCATTTTCAAACTTGTCCTTCTGGAGATTGTAGTAGTTGTTCAAAACTTATGAAAATTGGTATGCTTATGTAATTTTGCTCGTAGAATCTAACATTACCTTTCGACAGTTGTATGTATTTTATACAAATTCCATACAGAAAGTTTCGTGCAAAAAGATCCTATATTTCGAATAAAATTACAACACATATATACTACGCATATGTCAATTCCAGTTGACACTGACATCTGTCAATCAGAATTTTCTTAATATAGTAGCTGTTTCTAGCATAGCTGACTAATTTATGAAATTTAATTTCTTTATAATTTTATAATTCTATATCCATTTAATATGAAGTATAAAATGCAATCAAATCGTATAGAGAATATAATGTTCTTTAATATTTATAACATTAAATGTGAAAATATGACATTTAACATAGCTTTTCAAGAAAAACTGTTAAAATCTTCAAATGAGGGTACTTCCGGTTGACCAATTATAACCAAAATCTAATCAGCTCTTCATATGTATGCAACGAAGAGGAATACGAAAGAATTATAATTTTTGGAATTGTAGTATTAGAGTTATCGTAATTTTGTTACGCACGCACGCACGCACGCACGCACACACGCACGCACGCACGCACGCACGCACGCACGCACGCACGCACGCACGCACGCACGCACGCACGCACGCACGCACGCACGCACACACACACACACACACACACAAACACACACACACACCCACACCCACACCCACCCACACCCACACCCACACCCACACCCACACCCACACCCACACCCACACCCACACCCACACACACACACACACACCCACACACCCACACACCCACACACCCACACACCCACACACCCACACACCCACACACCCACACACCCACACACACCCACACACCCACACACACCCACACACACACACACCCACACACACCCACACACCCACACACCCACACACCCACACACCCACACACCCACACACCCACACACCCACACACCCACACACCCACACACCCACACACACACACACACACACACACACACACACACACACACACACACACACACACACACACACACACACACACACACATACAGACATCATCGTAAAAATACTAAAATCGTATTCTAGGGACCTTAAAACGTGCTTATTCATCAAAAACTCACCACCGAATTTTTTGACCAAAGACAGTAGGCGATTTTTCGCGATCCGAACTAATGCAAACTGTTTCCATTATATGTTCGCTTATGGTTACAATAATGACGTCATATTGCGTCATCATTTATTCCAGTCGCGAAAACGTAATATTCAGTATTCGGTGTTCGCTCAAATCCATCTGTCATTTTATAGATATAACCACAAAAATTTTATTGCCGGACTATTTACTGTAAGTGTATTTTTCGTAATTATCTATTTGTTTAATTATTATAAATCAAGATAATTGGTAATTTGTTTAATCTTTAGGATAATTTTATTATATTGTACTTGTTGAAATTTTCAAATGGATGCATCAGTGGCTTGTGTACTTGGATTTTTGCTATGCAAGATGAATTTTTTGATTCAAATGTGGCACTGGAAATTACAAAATTATTACATGAACAAGAAGCATTGAAACCATACATATATAAAACAACTGTAGCTGTATACAAAACAAGTCAAACAACGTATACGCATGCGCCAGTTCCGCGACCGCAACCGTAACCAGCAACTCTGCTAGGCGACAAGTTCGCTCTGATAGCAAACATTTCACAGGATGTGACGTCTTTACTTCAGCCATTTTGAGCGAATAATGTGTCGCGAAAATGCATAGTTCGTATGCGAACAGTAACCATAAGCAAATATTTTGCTCGCCAAAAATCGCCTAATACCTTCCTTACCTAAAGGTGACGGAAGGTAAAAATAATTGAGGCGACGCCTGGTAAACGCTCTCACGGTACAAATATGTCATCATCATTACCGATATATGCGTACAAAGCATATAAGGATATATGTGATGATATATTTATTATTTATTTATTTGAATATAATGTAAATAAATGTTGGTATGTTCAAAGTACCCGATTTTCTAGTTTCACCTTTGTGATTTTAGTTATCTTAAGAGTTTACGAATTCGATTAAATTAGAGCAAAGTTGCCACATTAGTAGACCACTTTATAGATTTATTTGTTGTAATTTCTAATTATGAAATAACATCGAATTTTAATTTTCTCTCCTTGGGGGCACTTTTTATTCTCTGTCCAATGGCACTGTCCAATTTTTTTGTCACTGTTTCTTTGCCACCTTTTAGCATTTGGAATACGGAACGGTATATATTTAGCATAAATTTTGAAAACAATTTTGAATAGCATATAATAAAAAAACAAGATTTTTTCTATCCCTTGCAGAGGGAGAAGAATTTTTACATAAAATTGAAAAACAAAGTTTTAAGTTCAAAAAGGAGAAATTATTACAAATCACCAAATTTAAAAAAATTATATACACGTCTCCACAGGTCGGCAGCAATGCATTACATGTAATAACATTATGTAATTTGATTGCATTTTATTCTAATAAGCAATTTTATAATGCTATTTTTATTACATTCATATCCTAGTAATTCGTAATGTATTCCATTACTTTTTCACAGTAATTTGTAATTTTACATTACAATTACTAAAAAATGCGCATGCGCATATCCTAGATACGAAATAACTTGTTCGACTTTTACGATCGTAATTGATTTTGTACGAACAAGAACTCAGTAGAAGAACAAGATTTGCTAGGTGCGGTCCATTAAAGTCACCGTCGTTCCTCCACGTTTTTATTTTGTTTTTCTACTGTTATGTTGTGTTTACCATTCTTAATATTTAGTTAAATGATATACATCTTTTATGGATACAACTTAAGTTTTTGAATAATATTACTTTTTAAATACATCGGATGGTATTCTTTGATGATTTTACTTCTAACTTCTAGCATAATATTGAGTTTACCACAAGTTAAAATTATATCGGATACTAAGTATGAGAATTATAAACTTTTATCTTATGACATATAGCATCTGCACCATTGTATTTTAAATTCATAGACATACACATTACTATCATCACAATCACACTGAAGCAATTACCTGTTAATTTTTTAAATCGTGGTATTTTTTTGTTTTATTACCTTAATTACACAGATATAAATATAAAAGTCGTAAACAAGAAAATCAAATTTCACTAATAAATAATGTGTAATCACATTACAAATAAATTGTAATGGTAATTACATTACTGTTATCACAATAAAAAAGTAATGTCAAATGTGTAATTCTGAGCCTTTTTCTTAAAAATAATGTAATGGTAATGCAATTACAATTTGCAAGTAATGTGCCCAGCCCTACACGTCACAAGATTATATTTTTAAAAATTCGTAACATATAATCTTCTAGTAGCTATATACCTACTCCTAATTATTCATCATGTTGCACTTATTGTATAAACGTACCCTCTGTCTAATATTATATAGTTTTCTCTCTCTTGTTATCGCATATTAGCTAGTTCGAAACTACAGATATTCTTCTCACTAGATTCTGTAATAAACACAGGATTGCCAAATTTAAAATAAGGTGGTTAAAATAATGATCCGCGGTACAAGACGCGGAACAACAGGGTACAATACGGGAAATCCCGTATTATACGAGACGTGTTGCAACCCTACCTGTGAATTTTTATTTAATATATTTGATTTCTGTACCTTTACAGGGTATAATCATGCTTTGGGAAAAAATGAAAGGGCATATAGTACTGATCAAAATGAGTAAAAAGGGCTTAACAACATGGGTCCGATAGTTAAATGTTTCCGAGAAAGAGACCATTTACTATTAGAATCGACAAAAATATAGACAAAGATAGTGATTGAACAAAATTTTGTCTATGTCAGTATATAGACTATAAAAAAACAATAAACCTTTATATGAAACATTTTTCTCAACTTCTAATAGTAACGAAATTATTTGAATATCAAATATTGGCCAAGGTTGCCACAACATTTAACTTTGTACAATTATTTGATTTAAAAAAAAAACAAAAGCACATCTACATTGACATCTGAAAGGTAAACAAGAAGTCGTAACTCTTATAGTTTTCGACGATTGCAGAGATAAACCCCGTAAAAACTCATTTTTATTCACTGTCATAATATCTCGAAAACTATTAACGATCGAACCCATGTTGATTGAGACTTTTTTACTCATTTTGGTCAGTACTATATGCCCTTTCATTTCTCGAAGTATGATTACATCTTGTGTATACAAGTTTGAATAATTTGTAATTTGTGCCTCTATAGGTTTCTAACATCGACACAAATGGGGCAACTTTACCCTGCCCTAAACCGACTTCCCAATGTTGAAGCTCTAAAAACGGGCATCCTATATGTATATATATATATATATATATATATATATATATATATATATATATATATATATATATATATATATATCGTCATTACTGATATTTGCGAATAAAAACGTGTCGACAAATCCAAAAATGAATAATAATACCTTGATGATATATTTATTATGTTTACAATTTAACTTTTAATGTTAATTTGAAATATTTTATATTCATATTGTTTACATTTTACATTGTTTAATAGTATATTACTATCATTATCCCTTTACAAAGTTTATCCTCGTAACGTTCCGACACAATCGGCCAAAAACGTTATAGGTCATAACAACTCATTCCGGCAATCTACACCCTATATACCTTCTAGTTGCTATGGCAACCCTGATGGAGTGCATTAATTTGTATCACTTGACGTCTCAATTAGACATACCCAGCTTGTCATAAATAGGAGTGCGGGTGCTTAGTCCCACAGTCGGGATCCGGAAAATTCACCGCCTACAATTCACCGTAGAAAGTTCACCGCGGGAAAAATGATTTGCTATTTTACATTACATTAAATTTCAGACCCTCCTTCGTCTCAGTTAAAACCACGGTTAATATTGTTCTTGCCGTCCTTGAAACTTTAGAAAGGTTATATTAAGATTTGTTCTATTATGGATGATTAAGCCTTAGGAATCCATGAATAAATGTTCATATACGTCGTAAGATGTATTAAAGAGACATTTATTGAACGTTTCGACCGTATACAACGGTCATCATCAGCAATTCACAACCTAGTTGATTGATAAGAAGTAAAACAATCCTTAAACATACTTAGGATTGAGGCAAACTTGAGAACATCATGTTTTCAATATTCTTGACTTTTGCTCTCAAGTTTGCCTCAATCCTAAGTATGTTTAAGGATTGTTTTACTTCTTATCAATCAACTAGGTTGTGAATTGCTGATGATGACCGTTGTATACGGTCGAAACGTTCAATAAATGTCTCTTTAATACATCTTACGACGTATGAACATTTATTCATGGATTCCTAAGGCCCAATCATCCATAATAGAACAAATTATTGGATCTTCTTAACCTCAAAATTGTTATATTAAGATTTGATGGGTGCCAACACGGAGCGAGCGCCAATATACAGTTTTGTCAAGTTGTTTCCACAAAACATGCAGTTTTACATGTTTCTAGTATCACTGGTTTACCCTATATTACTGACTTTCATTTTGAGCGACGTTCGTGTTATTTGGTTTGCTAATAATTTGAGATTTAGTTTTATTTTTGTTAGAATATAAACAACTATTGTAGAGTCCTTCGCAACATTCATACATTTTCTTATATCTATCGTGTGCGGGGAATTGTGTACGGTGGATTTTCCCCGCGGTGAATTTCCTGCGGCTAATTGAGGGCCGTGAATGTTCCTAGAACCGTCGTAGCCGGTGAATAAATAGTTCCGTGGTCGTAGACTAGATTAGTGCAGGTTTGCGGCCTAGAGCTCTCCTGTCTTCCACAAGAACGACGGAACCACTCTACAGGATCTACTGACACCAACGACATAGATTTTATTACCAATTAGACAGGGTTTCATTATACAAGGGCCCGCTAATTATGCTAAGATTTATAGTGATACTTATGACCAATTTTGATTAATTGGGGGAGAGATTCAGCCGTATAAAAGTTGAGAGCTATTGAACGAAGTTATTTAAATATGTGGGAAATTTCTCGACTTTGGTGTGGATAAGGTGTGAACAATTATACGAAATCTCAGTCAAACAGCATTTATTTTTACAAAGCCGACATTGCCAGAGCCGCTGCGTTCGAGTGGGCAGGTTGTGCCCCGCACAAAGGCGCCGACCATAAGGGGCGCCATTTCAAGACAATTAATTTTTTAAAAAAATGCTATTATTAGTAAAAAATAATATACACCTTACACAGTAATATGATAGCAGTGAATAATATTTTTTTCTACAGTCTATATACAAAGTAGCCATTTGCGCTCTCATTTGTCAACGCAAAATTTCACTATGCCGCTCTAGCGCGACAAAGTAGAAAAAACTCACGCTGTCCAAATTTCTAACTATACAATGGTGAGAAATGTCACTTTTCTACATTCTTAATGGAAACGTTTAGTCAGGAACTAATAGCACTGTAGTTACACATTTACCATCTTCACAACACAAGTCAATCTGACATATTATAACTGCTCTGTCGGTATATTACATAACCAAATAAAATGTCGTACTGCTGTGAAAATAAAATAAGGCATTCATTTACAAAAACGAAAGTATGAAATGCTTAGATTAGATTGAAGCAACAGCTCAAGAAAAATTGAATATAACTATAGATTAAAATTAAATATAAAATAAATTGTGTGAACAGTTGTGCTGCCACCTGCAAAAGTTTGGCGTGAACGCTCCCAATGAGCATCCACTTTTCCACTGCACTAGTTTAATGTACTTGAACCAAATAAATTTTTGTTATGGAGGAGGACTCCATTGTGAATGTAGAAAAAATCGTGTGTGTGTTTCGAGCGCAAATGGACATTGTCGATTTCAAGAGAATGACGCGTTCCTGCGTCGCGCGTCAACAACCTCTCAATCGACAATGTTCCATTTTGCGCTCTTAATACACAAATAGATATTTTAAATTTGTTTACCTTAAATGTCTTGTTATGTTATATGTAAAATGATTATCCTACCAAACGGATATTTTTCTAGCATTTATATGTATAACGAAATAATAACTGGGAAGGCGTTATTACAACAAAGAATATTTTGATTATAGCTCAAGAATATTGATTACAAAAAAATCCAACAATGAATCCATTAAGTAAATACAAGCATTGTGTGAAGAAATCTTAAGTGAGATGATTTTATTTTTCGTTTCTGCCGATATTGAATTTCTTTGATTTACTATTCAAATTTAGTAGAAAAAAGTAAAAGAAGTATTCTCGCAAACGGATAATTTTCTGGCATTGTTTTATTACAAACGATTTTATACTCTGCCCCATTAAAACCATTCAGCAGATGGCGCTCACATTATCGCTAGTTTTAAGTAGCCGAAATTACATTGAGTTAACTTGTTTCTTGTCTCCAGTTACAGCCAATCAGAGAGGTCAAAACTATACCCAATATTCTCTGCAATTATGAATGACTTAATGGAACATGCTGTAGTAATATAGATTACATGAATTAATCTAACAAAGGAAATTTCATCAATATCTAGCATTTTTCGGAGAAAATATTTTTTAAAACGTGTAATAATTTTCAAATTATACATTATCATTATGGGGGCGCTGAAATATAATTTTGTACAAAGGCTCCTTTTATCCACAGTGCAGCATGGACATTGCGGTACAGAACACACTTGCACCTTCTATAACATTCAATAAAACAAAACAGTACACACAAATTAACAAAGACATTATCACATTTACAGTAAGATCTAACAAATTAGATATTATATAATATCATGTACACAAAATACATTCGTATTTAACATTCAGTTTTTACATATCGTACAAAAAAATCAAGAGCACATACACATTAATCTGCTCTGAAAATCGATAACGGAATAAATCGGAAAATAGCCGGGAATATCTTGCGGAAGGAATCTTTGGTGAAATCATCGATACGGACACCTATTGGTCGTCTATACCACGAATGATTGTGTAGCATTGTTGTAGGAATGTAAATAAAATCTAAACAATTTAATTGAATCTTAATTTGGCCTGAAATTTGCTTTTTCATTTTTGAACTTTTCCAGTACATCAAAATATCAGTGCCGTAACTAGAGCGTGGCAAAGGGAGCACGCGCCACGGGCGCAACATTCTTAGGGGCGCAAAATTTTAATCATTTATATGGTTTTAGATCAAATATTTCTAATTTTAACAAATAATTATCTAGGCCAGTCGGCAAGGTGTTTATTATGGAAATAACTGGGGGACAAGCTGGCGTGAATTTTATTGTTTATTGGGATCTCCAAAAAGACATGCTAATTTTGCAGCCTCTAGCGACCCCGGATTTTGCCGCCATCTTAGATCAAAGGTGCAAAAAATAAGTTTTTGCCATTTTCTGGAACAGTGACCCGTATCAAAATTTTTCAAGAATACAAAATTAAAGCTCGTAATTTCCTGTACATAGAAGGATTCTTATATTTTTTGTCTAGGATGAACTCTCAAAGAGTTATGTTAAATTATAGTTATCCAGAATAACAATTTATGATAGAAATTTAAATTACCCAAAAAATAAACAATATTAGGTATTTAGTACTTAGTATATATCTTGTTCCACTTAAGTCATTCAGTATTGTAGAGAATAGTTTTGAACTCTTTGATTGGCTGAAATTGGAGACATGAGATAAGTTTACCCAATGTAATTTCGGCTACTTAAAACTGGCGCTGATGTCAGCGCCATCTACTGAATGGCTTAAATGGAACAGAGTATAATAGATTTTATTATCTATAACAGTTTATTATTGATGCTTTTTAAATAATTTTTTTATAATGTTTCATTTTAACCATTCAGTATTGTAGAGAATAGGGAACAGTTTTGACCTCTCTGATTGGCTGAAATTGGAGACAAGAAACAAATTTACCCAATGAAATTTCGGCTACTTAAAACTGACACTGACTCGAACGCTTTCTGCTGAATGGCTTAAATGGAACAGATTATAGATGATTTTTTGTCGATGAGCGGTTCGCGAGTTACTAACAACTTAAACTTATATGAAATTTCTCTAAAATTTTATACATCTGCAAATCGGTTTAGATCTCATTTCATTTGAAATTTCGATTCATATTATAAACGTTATTCTTTAATCGTGTCAAAATTTTAGATGAAAATATGAGAACTAAGCCGATTTGCAGATGTTTTAAATTTTAGAAAATGTTCATGTAAGTTTAAGTTGTTAGTAACTCGCAAACCGCTCAGAATTTTATTTTGTTGTTATTTTCTTGATATGTAGGGGCGCATTTTTTGCCACAGGCGCTCAAAATCCTAGTTACGGCTCTGTAAAATATAGCCTATTTAATCCTTATATATCAGTTCTTGTATGAATGTTGTTGCACCTATCCATGATATATGTATAGCAATTCAAGAAACATACGATTGGAGTAGTAATTATGTTTTCTTCCAAAATGCCGCTGTGTTGTTCTTGGTCTACGGTACTTGCTCATCCGGATTTTCGAAGAACGTTTGGTCGTCCCAACGTATGTAGCTTTACAGTTTTCACTGGGGAAAGGAATTTTATAAACCACGTTTGATTTGTCGTTCTTGTTCACTGTGTCCTTAAGTTTACCGTGAAACATATATACCTACTGTCGAAATTGGCTTACAAGCAATATCAACATTGAGTTTATTCTTTTTCGTTAGCAATTTATTTAAATTGTAGGGAAGTTATGGCAAAATATCATCTAACAATGCGTCCATGACTAGATTTGCAATAGCAGAGCTTAGAGACGAAGTTATTTAAGCTACAATGAATGTAGGTACATAAGTACGTCTTTACATTCGAGGAACTTGCACGAGTGACCGAGGCGACAATCCTCATCCTAGTAACTTCCGAAGATATGTGTGTAAATACATACCGTGTTGCATGTTATATTATTCGCGATACCGGCGAATTAAGCTTAAATTTTTATAAAATACGGCCTGTTTGATATCTGCCAAAAGAATTATTCATATGTTATTATTTTCTTTGAACCTTAACCTGTGTTTGTTGCTGTTACTGAAAAAATAAAAACACAGAAATAAAGATATACAAACAATACTGTTAACATTTATCATTTATAACATTGACCTAGAATTTGGTGCCTGATTTTTTCCTTGTATAAAGAAAAATAGATATTGATGAAGCTGTAAGAATCGCTGCGTCGAATTTGTTACCTAACTTATTATTTTCCTGTGAGTATAAGTAAAATTATTAAGTTCCATCATCAAAGAATTACAAATATTATAAACCACATGTTTAGTAACTATGGATGCAATACATACAATACAAGTAGCACGAAATAGATATTTGTATATCAAGGGTTGAAAGTAGCTCCTTGCAAACCGAGGCTTGACCGTAGCCGGGTATGTAATTAGTATAGTGCTGCAAATATACTTCAGAGGTATACATAACATTTTTCTACGATTGGAAAGTAAACTATTATTCACGAAAGATGACTATTCAAGGTCATTTGTTCGAAGAAAGAATACACATCACTTTATAGCAGTAGCTTGGCAACATTTTGTATTATAAAGAGAAAGATTATTTGACCTATGTCTATTTAATTTATGTGGTGTGACAGATATACGAAAATAGTGGCATTGCTTTCTAACACACTATAAATAATAATGACGTATGTCGTTGATTTACAGATACCTAATTATCTACTACACTGCCCTCTGTGCTAATATTTACCCAGTGGCGTTGACATTTAAATCAAATTATTATTCCTTGGTTTATAAGGTAAATCTATGTTTTTGTATTTTGCAAAAACATAAGTGAGGAACACAAATCTTTCAGAAAGACATTATTTAGAAAGAAACATAAGTTTCTAATAAATTACTCTTATTTTTTCAGTTAAAATGTGTCCATAAATTTTTCATGTTGCACGCCTGTTTATACGAAATGCAATGAAGTTATCTGCAAGTAATATTATATCAGACGGCTCACAAATGACCTTGAATAGTCATCTTTCGTGAATAATAGTTTATAATCAATTATTAAATGTAATTAATAATTTTTTTGTAATGTTACACATAAATCAACACATTTATGAAAGTGAAAATTTTAAATGCGGGTACCTATCTAAAGAATAAGAACAGACTATTCTATATTTGTAGACTGTAACTATTGGCAACGGTTTGCAAAGAGCTGCTCTGCAATTATTCACTTTCTGTAACCAAACGACATTCGAAAAGACTACTTTTTATCGATCGCAGAAAAATATATTCGTGGCTTCATGCCAAAAGGTCTCTTTTTAAAATATTTCAAGAGATCAATTTTAACACGTTCACTGCATTTAGAGGTCTTTTTGTCTCTTCATTCCCACAGTGCGGCAAAATTTAATCCCTATTTACGATTTTGCTGAAACTGTAATTTCAATCATGTCTATAGGAATTAATAGTAAATGGTTTTGGAGATTATTAAAAGTAGAACTCGTTTCTTAAGTTCATTTTCTTTCAGGGGTTTGGTTTTTTAACGCATATTCTAGAATCAATTCAAGTCCGTAATATGCTGTATCATCACTAATCTTGTTGCTTTATACATATCCAGAGTGGTGACTTGAACGACGCAGCATAGGGGTTTCAATGGTAAAATCTTAATGTACAGTTATTTGCTTCTCTATTTATTTTAGAGCAAAAATGTATTTAGGTGTTTGCTCCAGAAAAAAATACTGCATCCGAACATGCTATTATTTATAATTTTTCCATTTCCGGAACCGTAAAAATAACATTAACATTTTTGCGAAAATCGTTGATAGCATGGAACAAAAATGAAACAAAAGCGCAAACATCTGTCATAGATTCTTGAGGTTTAAACTTATTTTCAAAACAAGGAAAATGAAAACACCTTTATTGATGACAACAATGTAATAGTTGATTAAAACAATGTAGCAATGAGTGCCTGGTAAACGTCCGCACGGTACAAATATTACCGAAATCTGTGTACAAAGCTGATTGGCACACCTAGCAATGGATAATATGCCGTGATGATACATTTAGTTGAACGAAATTTAATATTTCTTTAAATAGTAACTATGAATATTATCTTATTTAAATTAAAAGACATAAAATGTATCGGGAAAAAGGATTTTTATATACATGAATATATAATACATAATTTACCATTAAACAATGCTCCAATCTATTGTAAAATTCTTGTCCTACATTTGCTAATTGTTTATGTGATATATGTTTAAATTTTTGTTCCATGGCATCAATGATTTTTGCAAAAATGTTATTGTTATCGACTATTTTTACGGTTCCGGAAATTGAAGATTTATAAATAATATCTAATTCGGATGCAGTATTTTTTTTCTGTAGCAAAAACCTAAATACAATTTACTTACTTTCACCGCGTATATGGACTTGGCACTTTAGGGTCCAATCGTATGTAATCGCACTATACGAAAACTCGAAATATTGACATATAAATTAATTTTTCCGCCACCAGTAATGTAAATGCTATTTAAGGTACTTACATAGCAACATGAATCGTAAGTGACTTATAATATTTATAGTTTGGTTCCTATTGTCAACCCTACTATAGTAGGATAATTAAAAAAATCATACTAAGTTCATATACATATTACTGTTCAGTTATTTAGTCGTTCAGCAATGGGCAAAACTAAATGTAAAAAGATGCTAATAAATAAATATGAATTGTAAAGCGGTCCACATTCTACATATATTTTAACAATATTTGAAGTTAATTGCTACCGGTAACAGTGGCGCGAAAAATAGAATACGCTAAATTGGTGGTAAAGTAGACTCTAAGATCCTTAAATAAGGTCAATATTTCAAGTTCATTGTCATTTATTTTGTATTTTCCAATATGAATTGTTTTTAATATTGTCATCACTTTGCACTTTCCAATATTAAGCACCAACGAATTTTTTGCACAGCACACTGTTATATTGTTTAAATCAGATTGTAAATGTGATAAGTCACTTTCTGTAGACACTGGCGACTGGCGTGAAAAGTTTAAGATAGTCTGCTTATAATAAGCAGAGCCCATCAAGAAGATCGTTTATCGCAAAAAAAAATAATGGTCCTAAAATTGACCCTTGAGGGACATAAACTAATTGGAGTTAAGGTTTAGTTTTTAGTCATTGGATTTTAAGCGGATTAATTCACTGCGAGATAGTCAGTGTGCACCGTGCACCGTACAATAGTATTCAATTCCTTTTAAATTTACATAAATAAAAATTAAATAAATATATCATCACGGCTTATTACCCGTTGCTGGGTGTGCCAATCTGCTTGTACACAGATATCGGTAATGATGAAATATTTGCACCGCGCGGGCGCTTACCAGGCTTAAATTTACATATTATTAATAATACAAAATTGTTCTTGGGCAGTCAGATTTGAAATTTTATTGTTTTAAAAAAATATCTGTATTTTATAAAGAGAAATAAAATTTTGAAACAAAGAAGAAAATCATGTTTGTTTATATTCATGCTCAAGTAAACAATTTACAATGAGCATGAGCAATTCTACATCAAAGTTGAGGGAAACAAAAAAAAATAACAATACGAGTACCTATTTAATTTGTTTTTGTTTTTACCAAACTCATTCATTTTTTCATGTAATAATTCTAAACTGGTAAATATTTATGTTTTTTATTTTATTTTGTTCACCATCCCCATGTTGGTAAATAAAATTAGAGTTCAATTATTTTGTATTAAATTTTGCCTGTAACAATTATACTTCACTTCCAATTTCCCACATCCGTAATTAAATTTATTACAACTACCTGCATATTTTTGGCAACTCGTCATTCTCGTTAAGTTCTTTCAACTTCAAACTTTTTCAATATTGAATTCTACTGCATTTCTCTGTGATCAAACATAGTTGCGTTGGTGTTTTGGGGCGTTATTCAATGATCGTGATATCTCTCCGCCTGTTGGCGCTAGTATCGCTGACATTTCCCTGCACAAGCTCCTGCGATGACAAATGGACCCTGCTAGTTGCATGTTAGTTTTTTCCATTGGCTCTGGATGTGCTTGGCGGAAAACAGGGGAAAGCGAGCAGCAGAAAAGCAGACGGGATGGCTGGGAGTTTTATTTGGTTTTTGAATGCAGTGTTAATGATTTAGTATGAGATTTTATTGTAGAGAATATATTTGATTGTGAGTTGTACAGACAAATTTAAATATAAAATAAATTTACCCAGCAATTTATAATTTAGTTGAAGTTAAGCGGTTTTGACAGATTATGAAATAATGTCATAAAAACTAAAGTATAATTTAAGCAAGTACAAAACGTAAAATGTGATTTGGAGTAGATATGAATTATATCTTTACGAACAATTCCAGCAAAGGGTGAAATATAACCTTTTTTGAATATTAGGTATTAATTTTATTTAAATATTTTCAATGAAAATTATTAATATTGACAAACTGTTATGAGTTATTCTATTTTGTATTTGTATTTACAACGTACAGTAACAAATCCACTTTCTTGAATGTTGTGTTATTAGTCATTTTCATTATTGTAATCAAATATTCTTTATTGCAATGTACAGTGGCGTATATCCTATAAGCCTGGACTTTGTGGAATGGAATATCCAAATCTAGACGAAACGATAGGCCGCGTGGCCTGGAGCAAATACGTCACGTGACTCGAATGACCTTGAAGTGCTTAGAATCAGTGTGCGCGGTCGGCGCTTTGACAAGAATAATGTTTTGACTTTTGACATATTACCTCCCGCTACCCTTGGGAGTGGGTCGGTGGGTGATTGTGTGTGTGTGTGTGTGTGTGTGTGTGTGTGTGTGTGTGTGTGTGTGTGTCTGTGTGTGTGTGTGTGTGTGTGTCTGTGAGCCTGTGCATATGTGCGTGTGTGTGTTGGTGTGTGCATGCGTGTGTGCGTGTGTGCGTGTGTGCGTGTGTGTGTGTGTGTGTGTGTGTGTGTGTGTGTGTGTGTGTGTGTGTGTGTGTCTGTGTCTGTGTCTGTGTCTGTGTCTGTGTCTGTGTCTGTGTCTGTGTCTGTGTCTGTGTCTGTGTCTGTGTCTGTGTCTGTGTCTGTGTCTGTGTGTGTGTCTATCTGTGTGTGTGTGTGTGTGTGTGTGTGTGTGTGTGTGTGCGTGTGTGTGTGTGTGTGTGTGTTTGTGTATGTGGGGCGTGCACTCTAACTCAAATACTATCATGCAGAAAATTTTGAAAACTTATTCTAAAATGGGAAGAAGCCATTAGATTTTGGTGTAAATCGGATAACCGGAAATGGTACTTTACTTAAAGCTCAAAAAGTTTTTTTTATAAAAATTCATTTAAATGTTATTTTTTGAGATTTGTGTTATTATAAAAATTAAAGATTATTAAATTTTATACAGATTTGTATTAATACGTTTTCTATATATTTTATAGATAAATTTATAAAATTATCTATAATTTAAATCACAGAACCTATGCTTTAAACAAACACAACTCCTTAGTTACACAGTACTTATCTCAAATGTATGTAACTGATAGATAAATGTCACTGTCAAAGAACTAATCATTTCAAATTTAATAATAGTAACGTTTTAAAAAGAAAATAGGAAATAGCGGAATGGAACTTAATACAGTTTCCAGCATAATGCTAAATATGTAAGTAAAAATTAAATAGCGAGAGGTGTTGTGTTGGCCACATCATATTTTTTTAATTTGGAATGTTAAAAAGTTATTGTTTTTATTTCCATCATGTGTTTTGCTGCCTAAAAAATATAAAATAATAATTATTTGTAGTACAAAATCAAAGTAAGTCAAAACATTGTTGTCAAAGTGGCAAGTGCACACAAATCAGCTGATTCCAAGCACGTCAAGGTGGTTCGAGTCACATGTCTGCTCGCGGCCTATATGAATTTTTGAAAGACAAGCATGTCGTTGCAAATGACAGAGCGATACATGTATGTCAATTTGTTAATTCGTTCACGACGCAGATAACCTTGGTCGGACTTCTTTTAAAAATTAAACTGTACCTACAATATTTATAGGTATACAAACGTATGTATCTATCTGAATTAAAATAAAAACTTATTGAAAAGTAGGTAAGTATTTTTCTATAACAAAATCTACATCTTAATATTTAACTTAGTGACCAATTACATTTTGTTAGGTTTAGGTACTTCACTTCAACCCTGATATTGTTTGTTTTAGGCGTATTAAACAAAATAATTTATTGTTAACGAATACTTAAAAAAATTATGAAGAAAATTTTAAATAAAAGATTATTATTTAAATATAAAATCGTAAGTAAATGACGAAATAAAAATTTATCTTTAGAAGAGGTATAAGCCTGCATTGAGAAGTCATTTCCGTGTCATTCAAATTAAATATGGCCATAGGCGTAGTAAAAAAATTTACGAAGGTGACTTTAAAAATATGAAGGGGGAGTCAATAAGTAGATTCAGAAGAATAAAAATTAATTTGTACTACAAAATACTAAACTGAAAACTTGAGTACTTGATTAGTCATTAATGTAAACAATAAAACATTAACAATGAAGCGAACTTACATAAATTTTTGAACGATATTAAGTTTGTTCCAACAGAAAGACCAGAACCGTTCAGAAGGTGATTCAGAACTGCTTCAAATCCATGCGCAAACTTATTGTTCTATAACCGACTTCACAAGTGTTGGAACGATTTAGAACCGGTTCAGAATTTTGTTTGTATATACTAACCTATAAAATTACGCCTGTCAGAAAACATTGTACTTTTGACTAGGTATAAAATATTTAAACTGAAGAAATGGAAGTTAAGTTCATGATTAAAATATAATTGGCGTCTTCTTCCATTGCTAATTTCATTAATAACAAAAACAAAATAAGTCAGGTTAGATAGCACGTCAAACTTATTCAGAAATAAAAATTCTGGTAAAATCCTAGAACTTTAAGAAAGGTTAAGAATCGGTTCGGAACACAATTCACCCGTTCTTGGAACACTGAACTATAAGTTCTGAATTTTAAACTCAACTTGGCGGAACAGTAAAATGATATTGCGCAAACTCAGTAAAGTTCTGAACGGTTCTGAACTTTTGTTGGAACAAACTTATTATTATAACGATGAAATACACTATATAAATCAGTTCACAACCATCCAGTATTTCATTATATTTTCAAACAAAATGCACTCACAGGCACAAAAAACGGATCAGCTATTTTTATTTTTATCTTTGTTAATTATCTCTATAACTATAACAGCTACGAAGTCGGTTAATCAGACAAAATTGTCCTATATTAGGATGCCATTTTAGCAGTGCAATGTTTATTCAGTCACTGGATACAGCCAAATATGTAAATTTTGCAGTCTTTAGATTTTTACAAAACTTCTAAATATGAAATAATTCTAGATTTTCATTTGCACTCCTTTAGGACAGTATTTTAAGCTCTTTTGGATGGCGATACTACATTATGTTTCACTTGGATTTCGTGCTAAACCTATTGAGCTGTTACGCAGAAAGAAAATCTCGTATCACGATGCTACAGACTATTATAAAATCATTCTTGTGAAACATGCTTGCAACTGTCACCATGACAGCGATTTTTTGGTAAAATAGCAACACAAGTGTAGTTCAAGGAAAATATCAATAGATGGCAGCCTGAAAATATTCCTCTCTATAACCCTCCATTAATTTGAAAAATGTTAGAAATAGTTTCAGGTATTATGATTTTTACATTATTAGACATTTTTTGACTACAATTGGAACTACTTAGATGTTAGCTAGAAAAATATAATAAAAAATCTGGTGTGGCCAATACAATACCTCCCGCCATTTACATCCCGAGTCACAACAAAGATTAAGCTAATCCTTATTTTTGGATTAGCGAATTTTACTCTAATTTTGACAGTTTATTTCTTAAAATATAGTCTAATCTAATCCAAGTAACTACCTTTTTAAACCCCTCAACAGGATTAAATCCCAATTACAGAGTGGGTTCACATTCACACACATCCATGCCTTAGTTGGATTCGAACTCAGAGCGCCGAGGGCACTCATGACATGGGGCGTTGCTCTAACCATTGAGCCACCGAAGCTATAATAAAATGAAGCTTAAATTATAAATACCGGGATAAAATAAATTTCACTAATCCAAAAATGAGGATTGGCTTAAACATTTTTGTGAATCGTTAATTTTTAATAATATAAATATATACCTACATACTTATGCTGGAAACTGTATCGAATTCCTTTTCTATTGTTCTTTTTACTTTTTTCTTTTTAAAACGCTACTACTCGTAATATTATTTTGAAATGATTAGTTCTTTGATAGTGACATTTACCTTTAAGTAACATACATTTGAATAACTGCGTTTTGTTTGTTTAAAGCGTAGGATCTGGGATTTAAATTATAAATAATTTTATAAATTTATTTATAAAATATATAGAAAAAGTATTAATGCGAATCTATAGAACATTAATAATCTTTAATTTTTATAATAACATTAATCTCGAAAAAATAACATTTAAAGGTATTTTTCGAAGAAAAACTATTTTGAGCTTCTAGTAAAGTGCCATTTCCGGTTATCCGTTTTTCACCAAAGTCTAATGGGCTCTTTCCATTACAGAAAAAGTTCGAAATACGAGCTTTCAAAATTTTCTGAATGATAGTATTTGAGTTACAGTGAAGGATCCACAGACACATACACACATCCACACATACACACAGACATCATCGTAAAAATATTAAAATTAGATTCTAGGGACAGGCTCGGATTAGCATTTCTTTACGCCCTAGGCCAAAATTCATGATTGAACCCACCCTCCCCCTCTCAATATACACCGAGTTTTAATAATGCTTGATTTCATTAAATTCTTGTTCTATATCGGTGCCTTTATGAGTCTATAAACGCACTGAAAACATGTTAAGATCTATAAACGTACTGTTTTTGGAGCTTTTGTTTTCTAGAGGTGGTATGACTTACTGCTTTTAAAACTGATACATAAATGACATATCAACATCAAATTGCTGTCAGTCAGCAAAGAATTTTCGTCCATGAAGTTCAATTTGTTAGCGGGAAGTGCTATCAACGTAAATGATTTTACAGGTCGCATTTATTAAAATCTAATAGAATTATAAAATTACCCCAATAGAAAAAATAATATAAAACATGTTTCATAAGAACTGTGATTGCACTCGTCCTTTGTATAACTCACCGCGAAGCGGCTCGTTTTCCAAAGTTGGACTCGCGGGTTAACAGATTGCCTTATGAAATTTATTTTTCAATATACCTACTATTATCAGTCATCAAAGATACATTTACCATCTTCATGTAAACAATAATTTTGGACTTATTAGATGCAGTTTTTATTTCTGAACAGTTTTCGTATTTATACTTTTATTCTAAAATTCATAGGGCAGAAATTACTGTCATGAAAATTTTACCATTGTATTTGCTAAGATTCGTAAGTAGGCACCCGGTATATAAATATTAGAATTATTTAAAATCTTCGACAACTGTCATAGCTCAACAAAACTTACCAATCATTCTATTATACTAATTTTGTATAATTAAAGCAAATGTGACTGTTTACAGCGTCTAGTAACTCCCTCTTTTCATTTTTACATTTATCCAACTACTCGATGTGCGCCCCCTCCGTGCCTGCGCCCTAGGCCACGGCCTAGGTTGGCCTTATGGGTAATCCGGGCCTGTCTAGGGATCTTAAAACGTGGTCATTTACCAAAATCTCGATATGCGATTTTTAGCACGATCCCTATACTTCCCTTACCAAGGGTAGCGGGAGGTAAGGTGCCCCCATTGATATTACATTATCCTGCAGTTCCTATATAAACAAGAATAACAATTTCCCTTACATCAGTAAATTAGCTTTCTTTATTCTGCTTATAGAAAAATAAGAGAAAAAATGTTGATGCACGCCATTGCTGCGTTAGTAATTTCCTGTGTTGACTTCTAAGAGGTTGCTTCCAAAGTTCTGTATTGTGTAGAAGCCTTGACAAGTTTCCTGCAAGTGAATTCCAAATTAATGATTTTTTGTGCACATACAAATTTTTCTTCCATTTAAATGTCTCACATTTTTTCTTTTTTCTAAATACATTGTGAGTTTTCCTTTTTCTTTTTAAATCAATGTAAGTAAGGGTAGAGTTATTCTCTTCATTAAGTTAACGACAATTGACATTTATCACAACAAAAGATATATAATTCAACATTTTCAATTATTCCCTTGGAAAAAGTAAATGTTTCCACAAAGAATTTGTATACGAGGGTTACGCTAGACGTACTGAGATTAACAAAATCAGGAAGGCCGTGAAAATGAAAATTTGCACTATTAAACAGTTATTGATCTGTAATTTTAAATTAAGTTGCGAAAGTTAAGTTAATCTTAGTTAATCAATTTTTACCTTCCGTCACCTTTAGATAAGGAAGGTATTGTCTTTGGTCAAAAAATTCGGTGGTGAGTTTTTAATGAATAAGCACGTTTTAAGGGCCCTAGAATACGATTTTACTATTTTTACGATGATGTCTGTATGTGTGCGGGTGTGTATGTATGTGTGTGTGTGTGTGTGTGTGTGTGTGTGTGTGTGTGTGTGTGTGTGTGTCTGTGTGTGTGTGTGTGTGTGTGTGTGTGTGTGTGTGTGTGTGTGTGTGTGTGTGTGTGTGTGTGTGTGTGTGTGTCAGTGTGTGTGTAACAAAATTTTCGTCTACGATAACTCTAAAACTACAATTCCAAAAATTATAATTCTTTCGTATTCCTCTTCGTTGCATCCATATGAAGAGCTGAATAGATTTTGGTTATAATTGGTCAACCGGAAGTACCCTATTTTGAAGATTTTAACAGTTTTTCTTGAAAAAACGATGTTAAATATAATTTTTTCACATTTAATGTTATTATAAATATTAAAGAACATTGTATTCTCTATACGATTTGACTTCATTTTATACTTCATATTAAATGGATATAGAGTTATAAATTTATAAAGAAATTAAATTTCATAAATTAGCCAGCTATGCTAGAAACAGCTACTATAAGAAAATGCTGATTGAAAGATGTCAGTGTCAAGTGCAATTGACATATTCGTAGTATATTTGTTATAATTTTACTCGAAATATAGGATCTTTTTGCTCGAAACTTTCTGTATGGAATTTGTATAAAATACATACAACTGTCGAAAGGTAATGTACATACAAGAAATTTAGAATATTTTGCAAGGAATTTTCTGTATGGATTTTATAGAAAATACATACGCATTTACGAAAATTCTACCGCTGGATACCGCATCTACCGACTGTGTTCGAAAACACGAGTGGTGAAAAGTTACCGTGTTCAAAAATTGTTTAATATCTACCAGATCCATCTACCGGATTTATGAAGAATCTAATCTCAGAAAAGGTAGTGATGCAAAGCGAAGCGCGCGCGTTGAAAGTGGAAATGTGTTCAAAGCAGAACTCTGCTCAGTTTGTTAACTACGTCAAATTTCTAACCTGTTTCAAATTTTCAAATTTTTTCGTAGGTATGGATCTACTCTGTTTACCACTTGCGTTCTTAAAATATCGATTCCGGTATAGGTACCTCATATAACTGACGGAAGGTGAATGAAAATATGAAATTAACCAGAGAGCATTTTCTTTGGTTTATGACAAAAATAGATTTTGGATTTAAAAAATATGGGTTAGAAGATTTTTGTCTGAAAAAGCGATTGATGCTGCAACAACGCTACATAAGTTTTCGAAAAAAAATCATATATATTGTTACGTTCTAATTTTGTCCTTCGTCCTAATTTCCTCATTTTATCCATTCCTGTCTATCTGCATTCTAACCTAAAATAGTATACTTTGTTGTAATAAATTTATCATTAATTATTTCACAGTTATATTAAATTCACTTACTCAGTTTTTCTTCTTAAACCCTGTAGCTCTTTGGTTTCAAAATTAAATAGTTCCATTTTCAGTTTATTATATTCAGTTTTATTTCATACATTTGTTTACAGTTTGACATTTGTTAATTATTAGTAACATTGGATTGACCGCCCGTGTCGTTTTTCGTTATGCCGCCAGGTGGCGACACTATGTTAGATTTTAAAGTTGAATTGCAAATAAGTAAATTATATTTAATTATTTAGGGCAATTACTTACCATGATTCAACCATCCTATTATCCTTAGATTAACCCTATCCTATATTAAAAATTATGAATGTAATATTTCGTGTTTTATTTAAATAGTTTTGGGGTGTACTTTAAGTGCAAGGTTGAATATCTTCTCTCTCTTTTTTTCGTCTTTGAATATTCGGATTTTACAAGTCTTAAGTGAAAAATCGGGCACTTGGTGTAAGTCGTTACAAGTGAACGGGCATCTTTTGGCGAGAGTTTTCTGAGTAGCGAGTCTTACGGCACTTTTAAGTAATTTCGGTCGAGTGTTAAATATTCTAGTTGATTATTACCCGTGTTTGGGGGATTAGTTCGCCGAATTACATATTCCGTTGTACGGTTTTGGGTGACTTCGGTTAATTTTGGATAACCTGCGTCGGAATTCCCATGTGGGGATCAGTTTAAGTGCCCGTGGTTCGTGTCTCAACCTCTATAGACTTTCCACCATCCCGCCAAGGGCTGAAGGCATCGTCGAGTGATTATTTTCATCTACGTGCGTCTCGAAGGGTTCGAGACGGAGCTCGCCTTCACCCCGTTTCTCTTCGTCCAGGCCACCAGGATCGCAACAGAGTGAGAGTTGAGGAAGGTTCCAGTCCATCTACCCTTGCGGTCCATTCTTCGTTACGGCAGAGTGCAGCTAAGTGTAACATTTCATAACTTTGGTTTGCTGAAATTTGTGCGCATCGTTTAGAACTTGAGTAAACTTGAGTCATTTTGGTTTTAAAATTTATTTACGTGGATTTTTTTTTTAAGAACTCTCATTTACAATTCTTTTTTTGGTTAATGTTAAGTAACTATTTGATTGTAGTATTTAGAGTAACAATTGTCAAAATTGAGCGCAATTTTTATGGAGTTGGCAGTCAAATGTTAGTGATATATTCTGAGCAATTGAGTTCAAGTATTTATATTTTGTTTATGGTATTTTGTACTTTTGTAAGGGGACATTTTGTCTTGAACTTGCTACTTTTGATTGTGCATTCCTTTTATTGGTACATTGTTGGTACTCACCGATCGCGTTGCACTGTTTTTCCGCGTACTTCTAATTCCGGACACCCGGTTCGCCTCTCGGTTGATCAACCTGTAGTCCGCGAAGTCGATACGCTAGGTGTGCGTTGGGTGTCCGTGCCCAGGAGGGCGCGCTACGGACAGTTCAAGGTGGAGGTTTTGTTAATTTGTCATCGCGCAAGTAGGTATCAAGCACGGACACCGTGTGCTCCAATTTTATTACCGAGAACTCAATTTTCACGACTAACTTCGCCGAGACATTGTGCCTTTCACATTTATATTTATTATTATTATCTTTTTTTACACGTGTGTACAATTCTTGCAATAGTGAACCAAATAGTTAAGTTCAACCGGATCTTTTATTTAACCAACCTTACCTCCGCACTCTCACTCCAGTCTTCAGCATTTTCAGCCATCTTTGTCCCAAGTCGCAGTCCCTGGGTCACTTACGTTTCAAGGTCACGTGTCCTGACGGCCATCACCATTTGGTTGGGTGAGCGCACTGCTCAGAATGGTGTGGCGCCCTCATTTAAAATTACGAACCCCCCGTCTCGACTGAGAAGCCGGACTCCTCACCCCTTTGCGGAAGGACGACGTCGCGTGCACGTCACAATTTTGGCGCCCAACGTGGGGCCGTGAACGTGAAGGGCCTAGGGCTATAAGCGCGAAAGGACCTTGGTAGTTTTTTTTATTGTTATCGTCATTGTTGAGAGAATTTAGCGTCGCGATTCAAGAGCCATTTCGTTTGGTTAGGATCGTATCGTTGGGTTTTGGGGTCATTTAGTTTTGGGACTCGTTGTGTCAAGACGCGATTTTCTTTTTATTTGATTTGGATCAAATTTTGGCGTCTAACGTCGTAGGGCCTATTGCGGAAAAGGGCCTTGTTATTTTTCATTGTTGTCACCATTGTTGGACGAGGCTTGGGAAGTCTTTGATTGCGGATTTCTATTTAGGAAAAATAATTACTTTTATAACTATGGATTAATATAATTTCGTTGTCATATTTAGGCGTATATATGTATATTTTGGTTGTCATATTAACATAAATTGGAGAGTTTTAATCGGTTTAAAACTATTGTCTTTATTTTTTTTCCGGGCAAATTTCCGCCACTTTTCGTTAATATGGAAACCTTAAGGTTGAGTAGGGATGAGTTGGAGTATGAATTGCTCGTGCGTGGGATTAGTGAGACAAGGACATTAACGGTACATGTTATGAGACAGGAGTTGGCAAAAAGATTGCGTAGGGAAGAAGTAGGGCAACTCGTGAACACTCCTGTTAATGCTTTAGACCCATCTTCGGAAGTAGATATTTGTTCGACAAAAATTGTACATATTCAGGAGCTTGTTGACAATTTTTCTGGAACGGGTTCAAGTTATGACTTTCAAAAAATCTGCACAAAAATTCAACATGTCATTTCCCGATTAGCGAGAATCGAGAGTAACGACGACGACATTAAAACGTCGGTACAGACACTGAATGATAGCATTCGAGCTGAAGAAGATCGACTGATTCAGAAGACGGAAGATCAAGAGGAACATCAGACACAAGCAGGAACGAAAGTAGAGCCTACAGTTAAAATAAATGCCACAGTGCCTGCTGCTAAAAGGAAACAGATTCCGGTAATGCACTGGGATATTAAATTTGATGGTAATATTCACGAGTTTAGTGTACATGCATTTTTGGAAAGGGTGAATGATTACCGTATTTCCCGTAACGTTTCTGAGGAGGAACTGTGTGATTCTGCGATAGAGCTGCTACGTGGACAAGCGCTAACGTGGTATCGGTCAGCGCGTTCAAAAATAAAATCATGGGATGATTTCGTCAGGCTGTTAAAGGAAGAATATGAACCATTTGACTACGAAGTGGCGTTGTGGGATGAAATTAGGTCACGGACACAAGGATCGGATGAATCGGTGGGTGCTTACATGGCAAGTATGGTAAATTTATTTCAGAGAATGCCGAAGCCACCTACGGAGGAGGCAAAGTTACAAGTGTTGCGCAGGAATGTGCTACCTTATTATATCCAGGGAATCGGGTTAACAGAGATCAGCTCTGTTGAACAGCTGCAAACTGTCTGTAAACAGCTTGAAAAGAATCGACTCATGGCTGAAAAATTTCAACCTCCTCCGACGAGTAAGAAAAATTTACTCGAATCGGATTTAGCTTACCATGGTCGTTCTAAAACGACAGCAGTTAATGCTGCGGATGTTCCCACCCCTTCTACTTCAGGCGGAAAATTTTCTTGCTGGAACTGCCACGAGGAGGGTCACATAGCACGGAATTGCGATAAAGACGAACGGAAGAAACACTGCTATCGCTGCGGGAAGGCGGACGTGACAACCAAGACGTGCCCCAAGTGTTCGGGAAACGCAAGGGGAGGGCACTAGATGGTCGTGTCGTGTCTTCCTCCTCATTTTCTTCGGCCAAACACTTGGAGAATGAGAGGAACTTGGCGATAGTCAATTTTATCATCTCACATGTAGGGCAAGATCAGCGTCCTTATTTAGAGATCTCAATCTTTGGGTTTAGGATTTTAGGGCTCTTGGATTCGGGAGCAACCAGGTCAATTATTGGTAGGGAAGGTTGGGAGATTCTAAAAGGAATGGATCTCAGTTTGGACAAGTCGGATGCACCAAGTTGTACGGTTGCAGACGGTAAGGAGTGTATGAGTCAGGGTTCAGTTACTGTTCCAGTTCGTCTCATGGACCAAATTAAATTAATTAAATTTTTAGTCGTTCCGGAAGTCACAAGTAGCATCATCTTAGGAATAGATTTTTGGTGCACGATGGGGATTGTGCCTGATTTAAAACGGGATGTTTGGAATTTTACGGGATTGGCGACATTAAATGTACAGAACACAATGACATCGGATTTAACAGATGAACAGCGACTACGACTACAGATGATGTTAAATGAAAATTGGGAACGGATGCCAAACAAAATCGGATGTACATCAAGGGTACAACATAAAATAGTTACTGAATCGGAGCCGGTCAAGCAGCGATATTACCCTGTTTCGCCAGCGATTCAAGTACATATCGATGCTGAACTGAAGAAGATGCTAGCGGACAATATTATAGAGCCTTCCTCAAGTGCTTGGAGCTCGCCTATACTCATGGTGCCGAAGAAGGATGGCGGCTACCGCTTCTGTGTAGACTTCAGGAGACTCAATAAGGTCACCAAAAAGGATGCGTATCCACTCCCTTACGTATCTGGAATCTTAGATCGGTTACGAGGTGCTAAGTATCTAAGTTCATTAGACATAAAATCAGCGTACTGGCAAATTCCGATGAGTGCGTGTAGTCGAGAGTTCACTGCGTTCACAATTCCGGGACGTGGACTATTCCAGTTCAAACGGATGCCATTCGGGCTCACAAATGCCCCGGCAACCTGGCAGCGTTTGATCGATGAGGTGTTGCAGGCTGACCTTGAGCCTTTCGTTTTTGTTTATCTCGACGATGTGATCGTTATCTCAGAAAGTTTCGAACAACATCTAGAAATATTGCAAAAAATTTTCGATCGACTTTTCAAAGCGGGATTGACCTTGAACAGAGATAAATGTCAGTTTTTCAGGTCGGAACTACGATACTTGGGGTATGTTGTGGATAAGCGTGGGTTAAGGGTTGATCCGGACAAGGTGAATGCCATCTTGGGGATACCGACGCCAAGTAGTGTGGCTGACGTGCGCAGTTTCTTGGGTATGGCGTCCTGGTATCGTAGGTTTGTTAAGGACTTTGCCACGATCAGTAATCCACTCACAAATCTGTTGAAGAAGAATCGGAAGTGGCACTGGACGGAAGAGTGTCAGGAATCATTTCAGAGGCTGAAGGAGTGTCTGATCTCTGCTCCAGTTTTAAATTGTCCCAATTTTTCTCAGCCCTTTGTAGTTCAAACCGACGCAAGTGGTTATGGTTTAGGTGCGGTTCTGACGCAAGTAAATTCAGATGGGGAACGCGTCATATGTTTTCTGAGTCGATCCTTGACTAAGCATGAACGCAACTATTCCACCACTGAGCGGGAGTGCCTTTCAGTCGTTTGGGCAATACCAAAAACTTCGCCCCTATTTAGAAGGCTCGCGTTTCACAGTCGTCACGGATCATGCTTCGTTGACGTGGCTCATTAATTTGAAGGATCCCTCGGGTAGGTTGTGCCGTTGGGCTGTTAAGCTGCAGCAATATGACTTTGAGGTCATACACCGGAAAGGGAAGGAGCATGTGGTCCCCGACTGTCTTTCGCGTTCTGTGCCGAAAATCGACAACATTCATTTAACTGTTGCGCAACTTCCTACGACAGATAGATGGTATTCAAAAATGAAGCAAAAAGTCATCGAGAATAAATCACGGAAATTTTCTACCTGGAAGATCCATAACGATAGCTTATACAAGCATGTTCGACCTCGAAATCCCAGTCTCACTGACGAAGAGGTTGCGTGGAAAAGAGTAATTCCCAAGGACCAGCGTCAGGAAATTTTAAAATTGGTACATGATTTGCCAACATCTGGACACCCTGGCATCACTAAAACGTACAATAAGTTGAAACAGAAATATTATTGGCCCAAAATGAAGGCTGATGTTGTGGCGTACGTTAATGGATGTATCATATGCGCTGAACACAAAGTGGTACAGAAAAGTCCACCAGGGTTAATGGGGACTAGACCGCGAGTATTCCGTCCATTTCAACTCATCAGTACGGACCTAATCGGCCCATTGCCACCATCTGCAAAAGGGTACAAATATATTTTGGTTGTGTGCGATTACTTTAGTAAATTTGTGCTCACTTTTCCACTTCGGGCTGCGACAGCACCGGCAATATCTCGTTTCATGGAGGAGTACGTCTTCTTATTATTTGGCGCGCCGCAATACATCATCTGCGATAACGGGGTTCAGTTTCGCAGTGGTGAATTTCGCAATGTGTGTGCGAAATATGACGTTGCTATCCTTTTCAATGCGCTCTATCACCCGCAAAACAATCCCACCGAGAGGGTGAACAGAGTGATTAAAACCATGTTATCATCATACATTAAAGACCGTCAACAACAATGGTTTCATTATCTACCTTCAGTCACGTGTGCCATCCGTAATTTAGTTCACGAGGCCACTGGTCTCACACCATACTTTGTGAACTTTGGACGAGAGCAGATCTTGAGTGGTCGAGATTATCCGGTGGACGCTATAGATGGCCGTGGTGATATAACTTTTGACCGTGAAGAGGTGCGTGAGCAGCGACCAGCACGGTTTGTGAAAATTTACGCAGAGGTGCGTAAACGGCTGGATCAAGCGCAGACTCAAGCTAGAGCACGGTATAATCTTCGTCGGAGGCCGATGGTATATCACGAAGGACAGCAGGTTTGGCGAAAGAACTTTAAATTGTCTAGCGCAGCTGACAATTTTGCTAGTAAGTTAGCGGCTAAATACGTAGGGCCGTTTAAAATACGCAAAAAGATTTCGGACGTCACTTACGAGTTGGAGGACGTCAGTGGTAAGGAGCGTGGCATTTGGCATGTAAAGGACTTGAAACCAGGCCCTATTGATAATGATGACGAAAAGGTTTCCAATAAGGATTTGTAGTTTATTTCGACATGTTAGTTTTGTTTTGAGGCAAAATTTTAGGAATTTTCCCTCACGGGAGTTGGGGAGGGATTTGTTACGTTCTAATTTTGTCCTTCGTCCTAATTTCCTCATTTTATCCATTCCTGTCTATCTGCATTCTAACCTAAAATAGTATACTTTGTTGTAATAAATTTATCATTAATTATTTCACAGTTATATTAAATTCACTTACTCAGTTTTTCTTCTTAAACCCTGTAGCTCTTTGGTTTCAAAATTAAATAGTTCCATTTTCAGTTTATTATATTCAGTTTTATTTCATACATTTGTTTACAGTTTGACATTTGTTAATTATTAGTAACATTGGATTGACCGCCCGTGTCGTTTTTCGTTATGCCGCCAGGTGGCGACACTATGTTAGATTTTAAAGTTGAATTGCAAATAAGTAAATTATATTTAATTATTTAGGGCAATTACTTACCATGATTCAACCATCCTATTATCCTTAGATTAACCCTATCCTATATTAAAAATTATGAATGTAATATTTCGTGTTTTATTTAAATAGTTTTGGGGTGTACTTTAAGTGCAAGGTTGAATATCTTCTCTCTCTTTTTTTCGTCTTTGAATATTCGGATTTTACAAGTCTTAAGTGAAAAATCGGGCACTTGGTGTAAGTCGTTACAAGTGAACGGGCATCTTTTGGCGAGAGTTTTCTGAGTAGCGAGTCTTACGGCACTTTTAAGTAATTTCGGTCGAGTGTTAAATATTCTAGTTGATTATTACCCGTGTTTGGGGGATTAGTTCGCCGAATTACATATTCCGTTGTACGGTTTTGGGTGACTTCGGTTAATTTTGGATAACCTGCGTCGGAATTCCCATGTGGGGATCAGTTTAAGTGCCCGTGGTTCGTGTCTCAACCTCTATAGACTTTCCACCATCCCGCCAAGGGCTGAAGGCATCGTCGAGTGATTATTTTCATCTACGTGCGTCTCGAAGGGTTCGAGACGGAGCTCGCCTTCACCCCGTTTCTCTTCGTCCATGCCACCAGGATCGCAACAGAGTGAGAGTTGAGGAAGGTTCCAGTCCATCTACCCTTGCGGTCCATTCTTCGTTACGGCAGAGTGCAGCTAAGTGTAACATTTCATAACTTTGGTTTGCTGAAATTTGTGCGCATCGTTTAGAACTTGAGTAAACTTGAGTCATTTTGGTTTTAAAATTTATTTACGTGGATTTTTTTTTTAAGAACTCTCATTTACAATTCTTTTTTTGGTTAATGTTAAGTAACTATTTGATTGTAGTATTTAGAGTAACAATTGTCAAAATTCCTAACGTGCTAATAGATGCTGTTCAAATTTTGTATTTAGTCTGAAGATGTCCGTAAGGACGAAACGTACGTTACGTAGTAATAATAATAAAAAAAAAATTGTGAAACAAAGTGTTCTTATTTAATTTAATAAAAATTTAATGGATGGTATTATAGTTTGAGGAGCAGAATATATTGAATCTGCTTATTACTACAATTAACATGGCTTAAAGTTTAACACTCATATTTAATACAGGGCTATGTCTATATCTTCCTTTACGTGATGTGAATTGATGAAGTGAATTAATTTCGGCAGATATTTTTGTGTATAAACATCTAACACGTCCAATGTACTGTCTGGGGATGCCTGCTTTTGCTTTTATTTTAAATTCTATATTGTAACTTTTTGGATGTTATTTACAAAATAGATATACAACACTATGTCCTTACGCAATCCAAACGTCCCGAGTCCCGGATTCAAATCCTGATCGGGCATAGATGTTAGTGATCTTCTTTATCATCTTCTTTATTTTAAGTCATTAAAATGCATTAACTATGTCCATTTATTGTAACAGTCTAACATATACGCGACTGTATACTATTAATAAAAAAAAATCTGATGTGGACACCACGCGACGTTCTTGTACGCAAGACCAATATGACGATGAAGTATAGACCCAATTATAAAATTGCACGTGTTTGACGTAATTTGACATTAACATCTATTTTTTTTTGTTATTTTTTGTCCTAATCCGTAGCAAGCTTCATTACAAAAACTAAAAAGTATATAAGTTTTAAATTTACATATCTCGCTTTTACAATGGGCTAATTTAATAATACTTGATGTGCTAGACGCAGAATTTAATTCTCTAAAACTATTATTTGAAGCATTTATTTCTAAAATCAAAATGAAACCATTTTATTCAAGAAAAACTGTTAACAACTACAGGTAATATATCACTTCCGGTTAACCTGTTTTATCCAAAATCTGCTATGTTATTCCAATTGATATAAAAGTCTTACATACCAAATTTGAAACGTTTTGGATTATATTTTAATATAGTTTTTCATTAAAATCTATTATAGGCTTCAAATAAAGTACCATTTCTGGAAATTATGTAATGACCAAAAAGGGAGGTGCACAACTAGATGTTATAGAAGTCCTAAATACAAAATTTCAACTTGCTACGTCTTACCGTTTTTGAGTTATGCGAGATACGTACGTACGTACAGACGTCACGACGAAATTAGTCAGAATGGATTCAGGGATGGTCAAAATGGATATTTCCATTGAAATCTCAAAACCGAAATTTTTCGCGATTACAATACTTCCTTTACTTCGTACAAGGAAGTAAAAACTAAAAAGCAATTAAAAAATATATAGTGTGGTTTTGAACTTATTGTCATAAATGTAAGGGTAAGTAGTATGGTATGTGTAGATTACGAAATAGAAAAAACTTTTTTTTAAATTCGAAAAAAGAAAATTCGGCTTTTCTTAAGGAAACTTTTTGTATTGCTGTTTTAATTAATATTTCATTTAAAATATCAAAAATACATTCAAAAATAGTTTTATAAGATATTATTCTTCATAATTAAATTAAATAGCATTTTTAACGTAAATAATTGTGTAATTTACAGAAGCATACAAATGCGTTGTCAGTGGTTCAGTGGTACCAAAAATGTTCGTTTAGTGAACACTACCCTTAAAATGCGAATTTTTTTCTTAAATTTCTGTTTCGTAATCTACACATGTCATACTAATTAATCTTAAATTTATGTCATTAAGTTCAAAACCACCAGGTATACAGGGTGTTCATTTTAAATGAGCCACCATTGCTATCTCAAAAACCATAAGATTTACAAAGATGGTTAAATGAGTAAACAATTTCTATTTCACAAGACAAATTTAAATAAAAGAAAAATTATTTTTTTGGGCCTGTGCATGGTTCTCAAAATCCGGGACATAACTTTTTAATTTGAAATGAGAACGTATATTTGCTCATTTGTTAGAGAATTTAATTCCAAATTCAGTGATATCATATTTTTATAACCTTACATAAAGTTTTTTTTTTTTTTTGAGAAAAATGCATGTAAAGTTTTATATTAATTTGATTAAAATATGGCTATAATAAAAGTGTAACGAATGGAAAAAATAACTACATGTTATTTTTATTACATAGAACTAGAGTGCTCTGACCCAAAGAAGTGATATTATATCACTGAATTCAGAATTAAATTCTCTAACGAATGAGCAAATAAAAAATATATGATCTCATTTAAAATTTAAAAGTTAAGTCCCGTATTTTTAGAACCACTGGTCCAAAAAAATATTATTTTTTTTATTTGTCTTGTGAAATAGCAATTGTTTGCCCATTTAACCATCTTTGTAGCTCTTATAGTTCTCGAGATAGCAGTGGTGGCTCATTTAAAATGAACACCTTGTATACGAATAATACATAAATATACACCCTATACATAGATATACACCCTATATTTACATAATTGCATGATATTCAACTTCCGCTGTTATAAATCTTTTATTGTTTAGAAGATAACACGATCATTATCTGTTATCTATTTTTAAAATATTGTAAAAATTGTTATATAATATATCTGATGATAACTTACAAACAAAAAAAAATGTAATAAGTATAGAATTCATTAACTTCCGAAGGATTTCATATTTGTTAGAGCATCCTACCGGCTATAGGAAGGTCCTGAGTTCAAACCCCGGTGAATTACATGAATTTTTCACAAAATATTCCTTCGTGGATAACTACAAAAAAATCGTAATTAACATGGGTCCGCTCTTAAAAAGTTTCTGAGACATAGGTACTTAAGGCAGTGAAAAATGAGATTTACGGGGTTTACTTCATACCTCGAAAAGTATAAGAGCTATTACTTCGATTAAATTAGACTTTCTGTTTAACTTCCAGATAGATGTGCGTTTGTTTTTCAAAAAAATCAAATTATTGTACTATACACTGTTCCATTTAAGCTACTCGTATTCAGTAGATGGAGCTGGCAACAGCGCAAACTTGAAGTAGCCGAAATCACATTGGGTAAACTTGTCACTTGTCTCCAATTTCAGCCAATCGGAGAGGTCAAAACTATTGCCTATGCTCTGCAATACTGAATGGCTTAAATGGAACAAGGTATAAGTTAAATGTTATGGCGACTTTGGCCAATGCTAATTTTCAAAAAAACAGTTTTCTTCGATTTTTCGTTTTTCTCGGGAACAGTTGAAGATCAGTTCTATGATGATTAAGCTTTTTTACTCATTTTGGTCAGTACTATACCCTTACAATTTGTGACACAGGTTTAAAAACAATGCCTAGGCATTGTATACATTAGTGGATTTTGTATTCTACCGCGGTGACATATAGGTACACATGTTATTTGGAACATTCTGTATAGGTGCATATATCTAGTATGTTAAACTCTCTTCTTTCACCAGAATTTCTTGAATGTATAGCGATATTTTTATCATCCATCTTTACATATTCGATACTCCGGATAAAATGATCGAAGACAGTAAACACATTAATATTGATAGCACCTCCCTTGCTGACACTGCTGAGAAGTGCATTAAATCTGAATGGAGCATAAAAAATTGCTGGGGGATCAGACTGCGCAATCCTCGACGTCTCTGGATTTATACGGGCGTCTGGAAAGCATTCTAGCACGTATTATGTATTCAGCATACATGAACTGTTTACAGATTGTCTGATCCGGAATAGACTCTCCACATTGCACCGGAAAAACTCAACGTACGTGCTTTGCTTAAGGACAAAATATGAATATTTAAGGGAAATACGTAACCCGAATTTTTGCATATGGTGATTTTAAAATATTAATTTTTACCTCCCGCTACCCTTGGTAAGGGAGGTATAGGGATCTTGCTAAAAATCACATATCGAGAGATTTTTGTAAATGACCACACGTTTTAAAACCCTTAGAATCTAATTTTAACATTTCCACGTGTTTGTGTTTATGTGTGTGTGTGTGTGTGTGTGTGTGAGTGTGTGGCGATTTTTTCTCCGTTAATATCTCCAACACTACAATTCTAAAAAATATAATTCTTTTGTATTCCTCTTCATTATATCCATATAAAGAGCTGATTAGATTTTAGTTATAATTGGTCGACAGGAAGTACCCTAATTTGAAGATTTTAAGTTTTTTTTTTAAAAAAATGCTGTTAAATATAATTTATTCACATTTAATGTTATTATAAATATTAAAGAATATTTTATTCTCTATAAGATTTGCTTACATTTTATACTTCATATTTAATGGATATAGAGTTAAAAATTATAAAGAAATTACATTTCATAAAGCAGCCAGCTATGCAATAACACTGGAAACAGCGAATATAAATGTTAAAAATTCTGATAGATGTCAATGTCAAGTGCGATTGACATATAGAATCTTTCGCAAGACTATAGAATTTGTATTAAATACATAGAACTGACGGAAGGTAATGTGCTGGCAACATCAGTTTTTTTTTTAAATTTAAATCAGATTTTTATATTTAAATCATATTATAACAGTAACTTGAAAATATTTTTAATATCTTCATTAAATATGTTTTTTTTTAATTTCAAAGCAGAAAGTTATTTTTCAATTATAGTTGCAAACCGTTTTAGGCCTTTTTCGAGGAATGGTTTTGATTAATTGTTCTAGCTCTGTCAATCGTTTATGGGTTATTTTTGTCACAGTAATTATTTTTCGTAAGATTATTTTTATTAAATTTACTATGTTTTGTCTCTAATTAGCTATTTAGGTACGTAACCAATGCTGTTGGATAAGAGCTACATTTAATGATACTGGTATTTACGTATTTTATTTCAGTTTATTTCTAGATTTCAGTGTGAGAACATCGATATTGTAGTGATTCAGGTGAGAGAGTTAATCTAGCGTGTGTATGATTGTGGGTGTGCGTGTGAGCAGTACGGTGTACTGTAGTGACCGCATCGTGTGAACCCGAGGGTCGCCAACGGTAGCAGCAGGGAAGGTTGTAGTGACCCGCATCTGGTGTCGCCAACGGCAGCAGCAGTTAGGGCTGTAGTGATCTGATCCAGTTGGTTAAGAGGATTGTGTCCGGATCACCACCGAAGCGGCAGTGGTTCCGTAGTGGCCGCTCGTGAGAACCCGAGGGTCGCCAGCGTAGCAGCAGGGAAGGCTGTAGTGACCCGCATCTGTGGTCGCCAACGGTAGCAGCAGTTAGGGCTGTAGTGTTCTGATCCAGTTGGTTAAGAGGAATGTCTCCGGATCACAACCGAAGCGGCAGTGGTTCCGTAGTGGCCGCTCGTGTGAACCCGAGGGTCGCCAACGGTAGCAGCAGGGAAGGTTGTAGTGACCCGCATCTGGTGTCGCCAACGGCAGCAGCAGTTAGGGCTGTAGTGATCTGATCCAGTTGGTTAAGAGGATTGTGTCCGGATCACCACCGAAGCGGCAGTGGTTCCGTAGTGGCCGCTCGTGAGAACCCGAGGGTCGCCAGCGTAGCAGCAGGGAAGGCTGTAGTGACCCGCATCTGTGGTCGCCAACGGTAGCAGCAGTTATGGCTGTAGTGTTCTGATCCAGTTGGTTAAGAGGAATGTCTCCGGATCACAACCGAAGCGGCAGTGGTTCCGTAGTGGCCGCTCGTGTGAACCCGAGGGTCGCCAACGGTAGCAGCAGGGAAGGCTGTAGTGACCCGCATCTGTGGTCGCCAACGGTAGCAGCAGATAGGGCTGCAGTGATCTGATCCAGTTGGTTAAGAGGATTGTTTCCGGATCACGACCGAAGCGGCAGAGGTTCCGTAGTAACTAGCGGTAATGCCCGTAGTTGCCAACATGTGTGTACGGTGTGTGAATGCCTGAACCTTTTGTAAAGATTACCTCCTCACTGAGTATTTCTCATGTGTTAATTCTTTTTCAGAAATAATCACGGCGTGAAGGAGGATTCCGCGTGACCGGGTTCGGCCAGGCGACGGTCATCTAGATTTGTTATTTGTTTGTATTAATACTGTATATACTGGTTTGGGTGACAAATGTGTTTTAATATTCTTATTTTCAGCGCTAACATTTATTCGTCATTTATAACATTTTAGAGAAAAATATTTCAGATAACACTTATACATTTTTCTCTAAAACAAACCATAAACAATTGAAAGAGATAAAATAATACTAGTCACACCAGTGAGGACTATTACTGATTGAGCTGTGCAAATGTTTAAAGATGCGTGTAATAATAATAATAATACTAATTTTACCATAGCCGTATTTGTGTGGTATTTGAAAATTTCTTATTGATAATGTGGAATTGTAGAACATATTAGCCTTGGCATAACTTCTTTTATCTTGATTTCCATGAATTATTCCCTATTTAGCTTTGAAACATTCCATAGTTCACAAAGAGATAATATTAGAAAATTAATTTAATATGCAGACAATTAACAAACCCTCATTAACATTTGCTGTTTAAGCTCTATTCCTTTGAGAAAACATAAGAGTCTTCTCCTTGAATCTTCTAGGATGAAAGTAAGCACCTGGTTTGTCCCTTACATACTAAATACGCGTAGGACGCTACTTTCATTTAAATTAAAGTTGCCGATATCATAGCTCGATCCTTAGAAAATTAATATTCAACTGCCTACTCAAAAATTATTGAAATGAAAACGTAATATCTCAGAGAAAATTCTATATTTGAAAAAAAAAGTTGTTGGTGGGCGGATGGAGACCTACATACCGATTTCGGCATGTAGGTATTATTAGATACCAAAAAAAAAAAATATACTTTTATATGTGAAACATAAAAATCAATAATTTTAAATTTGAAATACTATTATTTTATTCAGGTTTGAACTGGATGAAAAATAAAAATTTGCGTTAGCAAGAATCATGTATAAGCAAGCACATTCTTAATTTGGTATTTCTTACTCTAATAATACAGTCGATGGAAATAATTTAGAGTGATTTGATATGAACTCATAAAAAATTAATTTTGATTTCGTACACTTTTATTTTATTTCATAATATTTAGAAGATATTTATACACCATGTGAGTGAATAAACATTCTTAACTCATGTGGTTTATACAATATTTTATTCAAATTTGATGAAATTAAAAAAATACCTTTTTATATTTTGCGTTCATAATGAAGTCATTACGATACGCAATTACGTATCGTAATGACCTTCATCTCGATACGCAATTTTTTGTTTTAGACGGTTTGGTACTAGATGACGTTTCATAACCCATTTTTACCTAATTTATTTTTAGTTAATTGACCATTCATTTTAATAATATAATGTCCAAATTATTATTATTTTTTTTTTAATTTAGTGAAGATTATTTACATGAAAATGTACAAATGGTTACAAATATAATTACAAATTGAGTAAGTAAATGTTATTGTAGAAGGCGCAAAATATAAAAAATAGTATAAAGAACTAATTTTATAAGACTTTCTTTCGCACTTGTCAATTAGAAAACACGTTCTTTAATATACTATTATAATATTTAATTTTGACTATTTCACTCATAAATTTATAAACCAATCCAAATTCAGGATTCTTCCTAGAAACCAAGTTTCATTTCGACAAAACACCCTCATTATCATATTTTCGCACCCTTTAAGCCAATAAGTTGCTGTATTTTGCAAAGGGAAAAATTGTTGACATTTAAAAGTGCCTAGAAACATTATTTGCAGATCAGTCAAAGTTTGTAAATTTTCAGTGTTACCAGTTTTTAAAAACGAGTCGATTCGGATAGGAGTCTGTTTAAAACATTGAAAAGGCAATCTTAAATATAACTCCTTTAAACACAAAAAAAAATATTACCTGATTTTTATTTTGGAAATAGTCATCCGAATACCATTCATGGTTAAATATTATGCTAGAAAAATTTCCGATTGCTTTACTCGAGCCTATTGCCAATTTATCTCGTGACATTGATCAGAAATCGTTTGACAACTCGTGATTTTTTTGTCAATGTCATTCAATAAATTGCTAGGCAACCAGCTCTCGTACCAATCAGAAAATTTTTCCGGCAAAAATTTACCACTTATGATATATATGAAAATATATACGCATTTACGAAAATTCTACCGGTAGATACCGCATCTACCGACTGTATTCGAAAACACGAGTGGTAAAAAGTTATCGTGTTCGAAAATTGTTCAATATCTACCAGATCCATCTACCGGATTCATGAAGAATCTAATCTCAAAAAAAGGTAATGTGGAAATGTGTTCAAAGTAGGACTCTGCTCAGTTTGTTAACTACGTCAAATTTCTAACCTGTTTCAAGTTTTAAAATTGTTCAAAATTCACTCGTTTGACAACTCGTGATTTTTTTTGTTAATCCTGCCACTCAGTAAATTGCTAAGCAACCAGCTCTCGTAACAAACCGAAAAATTTTCCGGCAAAAATTTACCACTTATATGATATATGACAAAATAAAATACTAAACAATTAGTAGGCTGTGCATTACAATCGTCGTTAGTAGGCGTCAAGTTGTTAATAAATTATAAACAAGAATTTTTTCAAACGTCGTAGAAATGGCATTTTTTGTAACTTGATTCACAAGGTACGAATAAAATAAATAAATAAATAAATAAATATATATATAAATATATATTTATATATATATATATATATATATATATATATATATATATATATATATATATATATATATATATATATATATATATATATATATATATATATATATATATATATATAGAAACTACATAGAAACAGCGAAAAAAAAATTACGTTTAAAAAAAAATTAATGTGTTATTCGGAATAAAAGTGTCTTTGTGTGCCTCGCATGCAATTGTCCGACTGCCTCGCTCGTCGTGCAAACTTCCATGCTCGCCACACAAAGTATCACTTTTACCCCTAATAACACAATATACTATTATTTTCTGTAGTTTGTGTCGTGAAAAAAATTAAAATGGCTGATCTGTCTGATAAAATAACTAAAGAATTTTTTAATTCACTTGCAAAGAAACACTTTCGCATATTTGTTGCTATGGAGTTAATAATAACAAGTTAAAACGTCAAAATTGAATAAAAAATATAGGAATATATACTGATGTATACATGAGAAATATGTCATAATTCAGTGATAAGATTTTTAATTTATGTTGAAGTCAAGTCGATTTTGACTTATCTATAAAGTTAAGGGGTAAAAATTAGACATGATTTTGTTCATTTTTACTTTTTAAAAACTTTTCTTATAACTAAATAGGAGCATCAATATTCTGGCCACACTATGTATCATTTCATTATTACCCCAAATACTCCAATTTGTAAAAAAATATTAGCATCATTTTGCTATAGCATATAACCAATAATAATTACAAACATTGAATCAAACATGAAAATGACAGGCTTTACATTTCTGTTTCTATTGGTTAATTTTTGGCAATGTTGTTAAGACTTAGCAACTTTCTTACTGAATTGATGTGCAAAGCTATGCATGTTTATTAATCTGAGAAGTAAAGATTTTTTGTCAGATGGATAATGTTCTTCAGGAAACGTGAATTGGATATAAATGTGTTATTTACTAATCTGATTCATATTTTTCCGTACCACTTTTCCCCAGTGGCGTTTCATTTTTACCCCAAAATTTGGTTAAATTTGTAGTAGGCTACTAAAAAATCAAGTAGACAAAAAACATTGGAAACGAAGATTAATGGACCTTTCCAATTTAAAGAGATAGAAGATACGCGCAATGGGGATCTGCGCATAGTAAGAACAACTGAGATCTATGACGTTTGATTCTAAAAAAATTAGACGTAAAATGTAAGATAACTTTAAAAAATCTTATCGAAATAAGTTACAAAAGCTTTTATTGAAGGTAAAATGTCTAACGATGCAAAATTTCACTGAGAATGCAGGTATTTTAATGACTGCAATATTTTTGACGTTTCGTTTGACAGCCCAACTGGCAGTTGTTCGCGCCATTTTCTTACTATTTGCAGCGATAGAAAGAGATAGCCCTTAAATTGGAAAGGTCTATTGAATTTGTAAAATGTCAATTTTTATAAAATGTAATATTTGTATGTGTATGTTTTCATTTTTCTACAAAATTTATTAATAATTAGTCAGTAAATTTATTAAATTATATTAATAATTTAATTTTGTCTCTATTTTATATTATTACAATTTTAATTATATTTTGTATTCTGTATAAATATATCACCTGTATTTTATTTTTTTTCGATTAATTGTAATAGCCATAATTCACTCTTCTCGGCCAATCACATAACCATAAATCAATTATTCTCGTTTATTTTAATTCTGCCGCGATAATCCTTCATACAGCCATCTAGCAGTTGATATTGTTGTCATAGTCACTATTGTGAGTCAAAATTTTGTATTGTTTTAATGAGTGCTAAACTACGGTAAAAATGGATACTGAGAACGACGAGAAGGAACGCATTCTGCCAAAAATACTTCAGTGAAAGATTACCACCCATTTTCTGAATTTTACCATTTGTACAAATTTTACAATACATCTTCACGCCTATAGCCATTAAGTGGTAGTTCCCTTAATAAATAGTAATCAAAAATCAATATAATGTTCTGTTTTATTAATATTAATCCAATGAATTGTTATGTTGTAAAGTTTTTACTAAAATATTTAAGTTATTTCCAAATTTACAGTAGTGGAAAAAATATAGTATTATACATATTTGGGATTAAAATCATTATTCACTCGAATGATTTGTATCGCTCGCCTACGAATCGTGTCGCACGCGTCATCTTCCTGATTTATGACTATCATATAATAAACAATTATAAATAAGAAATGCTGAAACACATTAGGTTTGTTCGTTCCTCTACCCTGCGTCTATTGCAAACCGCGGCGGTGCAATTTGCTGTTCTTTTCGATTCGCGGTTCACTGTAAAGTCACTAGATTCTGTTCGTTCCGTTTTTCTAGTAACTTGCGGTAAAACGCCGCGGCAGCTGGCGGTGATAATTTGTACAGTGACTCATGACTCGGCGGTAAAAAAATAATCGGCGGTAATGTTCGCGTCTGCATATGAAGTGCCAGTATGACAGTGTTTGACAAATAAATATTAGGAAAAATTTGTTATTTTTCAATAAGGGCCGGTATTTCCATCTCCGTATAAAGTTCAGAATAACTATCCGTCAGATAAATGATAAAATATCGCATCGAAATAAAAACATAAATGAAGTAAATTATGTTGAATGCCATTTTTTTGATGCGATATTGTTCATTTATCCGACAGGTAAGTTATCCAGCACTTTATCCGAAGATGGAAATACCGGCCCTAAGTATGCTATGTAATTTTTCAGTTTTAGAAATTGAAATACATTTGTAAAATATATATATATATATATATATATATATATATATATATATATATATATATATATATATATATATATATATATATGACATTGACATATATATATGTCAATGTCATATGAATTATAACAATAGTAAACAATTAATAAAATAGAAACGCAGCATAGCGGAACGAACAAACCTATTATTAGTTTCTAATGATATTTAGGATATTTTATATTCAATTTTTTTTGCGTTTGCCACAAGTGTCCTTATGTCTTTTAGTTATTGAGACATCTCACATTTAAATGTAGAAAAATTTCAAGACCACCATTTTCCCTTGAAAATATTCTTCCGATAGAATTTATTATTAAAATAGAATGCATAATGTATTTGATATCGCATCAAATGGAAATCGAGGTAGAAGAACGCGCGAGAAATTAAATTTCAACGAGGAAAAAAATCCATAAATATTTGATAATTTCACGCTTCTCCAGTCTTTATCTCGGATTTTTCAACAAGCGACGCAAGGTGTTACATTTATGCGGAGCTTTATTGTGATATGTTGACTGTTTTGATGCTTTGTTTAAATATTTATTTAGATACTGCGGAACCATTGTATAAAAGTGCTCTGTTGAGTAAAATAGTAGATTGCAATGACATTTGATAAAGAGCTCTTCAAAAGAATATTTCTTGCCACGGGAACTCTGTGAATATCTTTGAAACTCATTTGATTAATCATATATCATAAA
Source organism: Harpalus rubripes (assembly GCA_963082715.1). Taxonomy (NCBI): domain Eukaryota; kingdom Metazoa; phylum Arthropoda; class Insecta; order Coleoptera; family Carabidae; genus Harpalus; species Harpalus rubripes. The sequence continues at coordinate 99,539,478 of OY720448.1, read as the reverse complement.
CACAAAGAGATGTAAATATTCAAAATAAAAATTTAGAGTTCAGTCTTTGCAATCGTTCTACAGTAAAACTCGATTGCAGTGAACATGTTAATGGTGTATTATTGAATAAACTTGTATTAATTATTTCACACGTATTTTTCTTATTCAAACGGCCAAAAATATACGAGGAGCAGATTTCCAATAAGTTGTATGTCCAAATTTGCACATTTGATTAAATGATAATTATTGCTCATGTAAAAATTGAGTAATTTAAAGTAGTTTCATTTTTAAAATAATTAAAAAATATACTTAATTAGAAGATAAATTTTGAAACAACAAAATATAAAATTAACAAAAATATAAACAATAATGTATTGCACAAAATATAATTTAATTGTCTTCCGTCACTAGGCATCAAAGTCATTGCCCACGAACTATGTTTCACGCTTCCTCTATATATATATATATATATATATATATATATATATATATATATATATATATATATATATATATATATATATATATATATATATATATACAGGGTGGTGGCGGTTAGGGGTGAACATAGGGATTTAACATGGGATTTTAGTTTTTTGCAATTTCCTGTTCTCCTGTTCATTTTACGGCAAAAACTGTAGAGTACAAAATTGTTCAGAATTAAAAATTAAAAATGTATTTACATTTATTATTATGTTTTTGGTTTCTTCACAATTTTAAAAAGAAATTTCAAAATTTCTGTTAATTTGTAGCAATAGCCATGGAATTTTTTTTTTCTGGTTGTCAAAAATTATTTATAAACGTCAACCATGCGTTAATCTAACTTAAAAATTAAATAAAAACAATCAACTTTTAATTTTAATACGCATTTTTTATTAGGTATACCATTTAATAATAAACCAATTCCAAATGTATCAACTACGTAGAATTTTGATTTATCATAGCCAATACCATTTGTTCATTCACTTCGTTATGACGTCTTCTATTATTATTATCATTATTATTATAATTATTATTTCCTTCATTACCTTCGTTCACAGCTACATTAGCTGTGTTCTCAAATTTTTTAACAAGTTTAGAAATTATTGCTGTAATAGGAATTGATGTATTTTCGTACTTTATGGAAAACAAATCACGTATTCTTCTAAAACTATTTCCACCATAATAATATTTTATAACGAAAACTCGTTCCTTATTCGAATAAACATTCATTATTAAATTATTTTTTTATTAGAGAAAATTTGACAGAAATTGAATGACGTTATTATGTTTAAACATTTGAGTTATCAGTCATGGCTATTGCTACAAATTAACAGAAATTTTGAAATTTCTTTTTTAAATTGTGAAGAAACCAAAAACATAATAATAAATGTAAATATATTTTTATATGCAATTTTTAATTCTGAACAATTTTGTATTCTACAGTTTTTGCCGTAAAATGAACAGGAGAGCAGGAAATTGCAAAAAACTAAAATCCCATGTTAAATCCCTATGTTCACCCCTAACCGCCACCACCCTGTATATATATATATATATATATATATATATATATATATATATATATATATATATATACAGAGTGTCCCATTTAAGGTACGAATGCATTGGGATCTCGAGAACCGTAAGAGCTACGAGGTTGGTTAAATTAGACAAAAGTTGCCCCATTAGGAGACCATTTTAATGGTATTTTGTTATTTGCGAAAAAATGCGTAGGTCACTAGATATAGGCGAAAATGGAAATTTTGCAGTTTTTTATTTTTGCAAATAACTTCGAAGTGTGAAATCATACTGGATTTTGGTTTGCACATCTTTAGGGCACTTTTTTATATTCTTTCGACTGGCGATGCTCATTTTTTTTTATCAATGTTGGTTTCCGAGGATTGATGTCAAAGTTTTAATTTTTATATGGACGCCATATTGGAAAGTTACGCCATTGAAAAGAGAATTTTTTTAGCTTTACAATGATATAAAATAGTAATAATTTATTTTTATAATTAACAGAGAAATAAACAAAAAATGTTATTAATACTAAAATTTAATTGAAAAAAGTAAACCGAAGGCTACTTAAATACGGATACTTAAAAAATAAACTTTTTATTCGGGAATATCAGAATGAAAATGACTTAAGAAATGCCGCAGTAAGAATCCTAAATCAAATTCTGAGAAAAGTTATAAAAGGAACAGAACGAAGGCGCAAAAGTGCGTAGAACGAAATGGCGGGTTAATAGAAAATTTATTGTGAAGTTTTTGTAAATTATTTTTGTATTTTTAACATTATTTGTTTATTAAGTAGTTATTTTCTTAAATAGCAGCCTTCGATTTACTTTTCTCAATTAAATTTTAGTATTAATAACATTTTTTGTTAATTTCTCTGTTAATTATAAAAATAAATTATTACTATTTTATATCATTGTAAAGTTAAAAAAAATCTCTTTTCAATGGCGTAACTTTCCAATATGGCGTCCATATAAAAATTAAAACTTTGACATCAATCCTCGGAAACCAACATTGATAAAAAAAAATGAGCATCGCCAGTCGAAAGAACATAAAAAAGTGCCCTAAAGATGTGCAAACCAAAATCCAGTATAATTTCACACTTCGAAGTTATTTGCAAAAATAAAAAACTGTAAAATTTCCATTTTCGCCTATATCTAGTGACCTATGCATTTTTTCGCAAATAACAAAATACCATTAAAATGGTCTCCTAATGGGGCAACTTTTGTCTAATTTAACCAACCTCGTAGCTCTTACGGTTCTCGAGATCCCAATGCATTCGTACCTTAAATGGGACACTCTGTATATATATATATATATATATATATATATATATATATATATATATATATATATATATATATATATATATATATATATATATATATATATTTAACTCTGTCTATTGTAGTCTGCTAAAGTTCAAAGAAAAAAAGATGACATTTATGTCGAATTAATCAACAAAGTAGCTAGATATGGTATCTTAGCAAATTGTTATAATGCATTAAACATTAAATCATTCGGTGGATATGAGGATTAATGCAAAACTCACAGTTTGAGTGTAAAATTTCAGAATAGATCTCGAAATTTTAAAATTTACAATCTTACATTGTTAATATGAAAGAATTTTTTATTGGTGAATATTTCCATTTGAAAGAAAATAGAACTTCCGGACCTATAAAGCATAAAGGTTTTTGAAGTAAAATACATTAGCTTTCAAAGAGTAACGTAATTCGATTTCTTCTTCATTTAGATTTTGGATATGAAGCCAATGAAGTTGTAAATTTCTAATTTTGCATAAAATGGAAAATTTTATTGTGATGTTCTTTTTGTTTTAATTTCTCTTTGTGGGATTCCATTTTTCGTATTCTTTATTAAATGAGTATCAACGTTCATTTTTCTTTTCAGAACTTATAATTAAAGAAAAAATGGGCCACAAGGGAACCAAATTAAATAATATACAGCTTAAATTGATTATGTTTTAATTAATTTTACGTTTTAATTACTTAAAGCCTAACTTTTTGAAACAATATAACTTATTATTCTTTACAATTTTTATTTTCGTAACGCTCACTACGCTTTTCACACTTTTTATGGAAAAGTAAACTTGTTATCACATTTCCTGGTGTTAACTTTGACACATTATTATATTTCTTGTGTAGGAAGCGAATAAAATAGTACTTTTTCGTACGTTTTTGCGTTCTGTGGTTCATTTTCATTGTTAACTCTGCCAGGAAAAACAGCTGGAAAATGTCATCAGTATAATTACCACATTTATTAAGTAATGGCTTTCAGTGCCCCAGTTGTTTTTATTCTGTTATCTGAAACTAATGACAATGGCAGCTCAACACTGCTACAGGTGGTGAGAAAGCTCGCGCATGCGCAAGCGATCATTCGTTCCATTGTTTATTTCGGATCTCAATTCGCTTTCAATTTTATTAATTTCTTTAAAATAAGTTTAATTTTTTGATTTGTTAATTGAAATAAGTAGCGAGACAAATGAAAATACATTTTTATACTAGCGTATTATAACAACAACTTTTCGATTGTCTCATTTCCGTTGTTAAATGAAGTACTTTTAAGCACTAGTGCTTAAAAATGACAGTTTAATGCGTAAAAGTCAAAATACTAAATACCTATTATAACTATTTACAGTGTGTTCAAAAAAATTCCTAACTCGGAGTAGGCTATGAACAAAGAAACGTATGTCAATTTAAAAATATTTAATTAAATGTTAATTGGACATGAGATATTGTCAAAAATATTATCAGCTATAATATCCCGAGGACATTGATAATTACGAAATAATTTTATGACAGTTACCGAAAGCGCGTTGCTTGGTAACCGCCCGACGTCGAAGGCGGGGGATGTTACCTAAAAGCAACGTGCTTGAGGAAGTTGTGATAAAATTATAAGTATTTATCAATGATCGAGGGGTATTCGGTGAGAATTTTTTTTGCAATTTTGATTAAATTTACGAAGAGTTTGTATTTAGCAGAATTTTTATAGTTATAAAATCACCCAATAGATGTCAGTAGTAGCTATGAATACGTTCAACGTCAACTGTGTAACGATAATAAGATTGACATTGACACGAGAAGACAAGACAGGTTCAGTTTTATTATACAAACGTTTAATAGTAATAATTTTATTAATTGAACCGTTATTTTCACTGAAATACCGTGAAAATGACATTTTCAAATTAAAACAATTAATCTTTAATTATCTGTCAAAAAGTGGTTGTTACTTACAACTTAGTGACAGAAGTGATAATTGTCCTCATCAGTGTAAGTTTGCTTTGATTGGTTACTTTCGTACACGTGATCAAAAATACAGGGATTCAATTGGATAATTTTTTAACCAAAAAATTTTCTAAAGAAATCAAAGCTTTTCTTCTTGAATCTTATCTTTGAAATGGAAACAAATTAGAAAATGGAGAATGTCAATATACTGTATCCTTCTTTATTGTCTTTTCTCCTTAAAATTACATTTCAAGATCAATTTTGACAACTTGACTTTTGAATTGAATAATGATCAGACATACGTTTCTCTGTACATAGCCTACTCCGAGTTAGGAATTTTTTTGAGCACACTGTATTTATGATAAATATTTACAACGTAATTACTTAAATTACTAAATTGAACATTTGATGTTGTTCTTAATACTTCTTCTTGGTTAACTTCAATGTGAGTAGAAACTGAAGTAGATGTGCTGCTGGATTCTGATTCTTTGTCGATAATTTTTATTTTTTTAATTACTGTTTCTTTTTCTCCCAAAATTCTTCGTGAAATTTTTTTCTTATTTTCCAAAGAATTTTCAACGTAGCCTTCAGCAACAGAACTTGAACGCCACCCTCCATGTCGCTTGAGCAATGTAATGTCTGCTCCCGAATCAGCACAAATGTTGCAGAACACCGCCGAAAGCAATGCCCGGTATATTCTTTAGCATTTGGGAGGCCGAGGAACTCTGCAATTTTTTTAGGTATACCACCTATGGTATTTATACCTACAGGAAGCGTGCAACACTTAAAATTTCTGTAGGTTAGAAAAAACCGTTGATGTTCAGTATGAGTAGGTCGAAGTTGTGCGTACTTGCGAAACATTGCTAAACAGTTGATTCCATCGATTAACCCTTCAGTTATCATAAAAAATCGTGAAACATTCGTTTTAGTATTTGGAATATTAATTTTTATGAAAGAAGTAGAATCTTTAATATCTCCCACACGTAAAAACGTAAGTTCCTCCCGGCGACATACCCCATAGATTCCAACAATTAAGACAACCTTTGCCAATAAATAATCCTTGTCATCAGCTTCCTTCATGAAACGAACTATCTCTTGCTTAGTGAATATTTTTGTTTTTTTAGGCTTATATCCACTAGCTTTTCTTTTTAAGAATGCAATAAGATTGGTAAATTTACTTATATCCACATTCTTATTAAGGTATATCACAGTTCGGAGCATAGAGTAATTACTCCATAAAGTGGATGGCTTATAAATGGATTATAATTTCGAAAAATAGGCTAAAACTACCTTTTCTGTAATGTGCCTAACGTTTTTCTCCGCACACCAACTGTCAAATTTTTTGTAAGTTTCTTCATACAATTTTTTTGGTTTTCCTGGAACCAGTGTAGCCAATGCAGCCTCTGCACCATTTTCAATATCAGAGTCAATCTCTGAGTCACTCATTTTAAGTAAATTTATTACCAAAAATTCTCAAGAAAAATTATACACCGAGCACGTTGACATCAATGTTCATTAAACAACATATTGTAACGTTTTTATTTATCTGGGTAAAGTGTAAATATTAGACAATTATTATTAATTGAAATTAAGTGTTTATTAAACTATAAAGAAAGTTACTATTAATTATATTAAACAATTATTAAAAACTAATTAAGATTAAAACTATAATTAACTATATAACACTAACACTATTTATTTAACCAATTAATACTAATATTTATTTCCACGATATTACAAATTATTTATTTCACTACGCGTTCCAATCTTAAACTGCCAGTCTGTTGCAGACTCTTGTAGACTATTTACGCGATATTTATATTACTATATTTATATCACTGTATACTTATAACATGTTCAACTGTCCGCCTACCGACCTCCACAGCGCCTATATACTCAACTGACTCAACAGCGTCTGTATATTCAACTGCTCGGAGAGAAGTCATCTCTTTCACAACACTATCTGTTTATTTATGTAACTCTCTGTCTAACTTCCACAGCGTCTAGTATCACCGACTCTCCGTATGCCACAATTCTTCAACACCACTGCCGAGTATTCACTTCAACTTGCTGTTACTGTCCTTGTATACCTAGCTTCACAATACTCGTCCACACTGCCGAGTATTCACTTTCACAGCTATCCCAATATACCCGTAACTTCCAGACTCGCCGTTACTGTCCTCGTACACTATAGCTTCTTAATACTCGTCAACACTACCGAGTATTTACAGCTATCCCAATATACCAGTAACTTCCCGAGTACCTACTCGACAACAACTGCGTACGCTCACCACGATACTACTGTGCTTCTCAAACTCACTAACACTCTATATGAACATCTCTATCTCTCCATGTAATTAACTAACTGTGTGCACTAATGTGTCTGTCCATGTTCACTAATGGAACTATGTAAGTCAACCCCCGATCACAAAACTAATGTTGTGTGATCAGGGACTCCACTGACCTAACTAACTCTCGAGCATAGCTACGTCCCTTATATACAGCTCCCATTCTTTTCTAGAACAATCTAGAATATTCGAACACGTAATAACAATGAACACAAAAGGTTCAGGCGACCGGAAGTAATTAAACACGTTGCGACCAGTCTGTTTACATCGGCCGGCTTCTAGCGCGATTACGTCACCGCTATAAATAGACACTCGCTTACAGTGGCGGCGACGGCGGGCGTCCAATATAACAATATTTAATCCCATAGCAACAAAAAGATGAAACTGGTGCCTGCCTACTTTTAAATTTTGAAAAATTCAAAATGTTGACATTTGAAAATAAATATAAATAATCTGTTTTAAAACGCTAGTATAAAAAATCTTGTATGGAATATGTTGCGAAATCGTGTTTTAAGCACTAGATGTGTTATCCAACTCGGCTACGCCTCGTAGGATAATTTTCACGTCGCGTGCTTAAAACACATTTATTTCGCAACTTATTACATAAATAGCTATCCTAAGAAAATGCGATATGTAATTCTTGTTAGTCTTATTTTTCTAATTTTAATTGCTCGTTGTTTTGTAGGCGAGCATGAAGGTAAATTAAGACTGAAGAATAATATGAAAACTAAAAAATGATAATTTATTATGAGGGATGTTCTTTAGCTTGACAGTTAAATTAAATTGAGATTTATGAAGCTTGGTTTAAAAATTCTTTTCCATATTTAGAATATCAGGTGCGCGAGTTTCCTTGAGACGCCGGAAACAATTTTGCATTTTTAAATAAATTTTAAAGTTCCGGTGTTCATTACTTAGTTCATTTTTTGCTTCATTGATCCAAGTACTGCCCTTTATAATTTATATAAATTCCCTATTTGACTTGTATGATGCAGTTCACTTCCATGAATATAATTTAGAAATTTTTAATTTGTTAGATACTTTAAGACTGTAATTAAATGTTTAGAGGACTATTTATCCTTCATTTTTGACAGTATTCACTGTGAGTTAATCCTTTTTCAAATTCAAGTCTGCTTGAGAAGTAAGATTTGCATCTTGGCTTACGGTTTATGCAAATTTTCAAACTTGAAACGTATGAACTCCAATTTAGAATACATTTGAAACCATTCAAAATAGGAACATGTAGGTATGATTAAAATTAATTATTTATATTCTTCAGTATCTTTTAAACACAAAATTAAGTCTAAAATACTTAATATACACTTGTATTCATGTCACGTTATTTGTTTTCATATAATTGGATTTTACAGTTCAATCGAATTAAGAAAAATTAATAAAAAATAGTGAAAGTTATATGCTTAGTAATGAATATTAATAAAGAAATAAAATGATATAATTGAAATACTTCGGAAATAAGGGATTTTTTTATTTTAGCAGCTCGTCACTCATACGAATTCCATATATATTATTTTGATTGGCGACTCAAATACCACCTATAAATATATAACGAATACCGAGTTAAGGGGTGGAGTCTACTACCAATGAAAGTAGACATTTAAAAAGCGGACACGTAGCTACCAGTCCAGTACTGCAATTCTCGAATAGTTTTTATTTGAATATAAATTTCTTGCATCAAACTTAATCATTTTGATACACTTGCAATTATAAAGCATGTAGACTTGTACAGTGTTATAATATTAATTTGTTTTTTATAAATATAATTTAAAAATTGCATACATTTCAAGAACATTTTAGATCCACGAAGAAAACAGTTTTATATAAAAACTTATATTCGTGACGTCACATCTATATTTTCAAACTTCGGGGGACCATAACTCGCTTATTAATAGAATTTTTCCGCAGGATTTTCACCAATAGTCTTAGTTTTACTTATACTTTCTGATGAAATTATAAAAAAAAATGGTGGACTACCCTATTTTTAACGTTTGCTCTATTTCCGAGCCTGTGAGAAGAAAAGTATGAAATTTCATACAGACAAAGTAAGAGAATATGTCTAGGTTGGCACAGTGTAAAAAGTTTGTTAATGTTAAAAGTTTGAGAAATAAAAATTCACTAAAATTACAAATTGTTCCATTTAATTCTTTGATATATTTATTTTTATTTTAAACGGAAAGATATATTATAGTTTTGAAATATACGAGTAAAACAAGAGTCGACTAGATTATAACGTTTACCTGAAATGGTCTATTTGTAGTTGAAGGAGGGACTAGGGAAAAAAGTGACCGTATATTGACCCCCCCTCATGCCGGCCCCTCATTCTGATGTTTAGTTATGAGTGCTATACGTTCTTACATGCGCATTAAAAAATTAGTTATTCGAAAATTCCAAGAATCTGACTACTGCTGATTTTTATATTCCCAATAATACTATCGTGATCCTCGTACATAAATATGAAATAGGGCTGTTGCAAGAATTTTTATATGCTTTTAAAACATTCGTTTAATAGCCTCAAATTTTACAATATTACGAAATATCCATTAGATATTGTGACGATGCAAGTCTGTCACAAGAAATTGTAATTGTAATTTTTCTTCTCAGCATTGCGAACAAGGCGAGTAGTTTGAGTGTAAAATAAACCGAGAAAAGGGCCGTCAAGTTCGAGTTCCATTTTTTATCATCTAGGATTATACTTTATACATGTTTCTGTCAGAAAACAAATTGAAGCTAGTTTAATTAGCAAAATCTGTATAAAAGGTCTGATTGTGAGCAGAGCTGGGCATAGTACCGGAAAGTAGTATTTGAAGTACAAGTACAAAGTATCTTGATGTTTCTAAATGTACTTGAAGTACAAGTACTTTTTTAGTTTCTAAAGTACTTGAAAGTACCAAGTACTTTTAAATTTGGGTGCAAGTACTTTTTCAGATAATTGATATTTTTCTGATTATATGGACCTTAAAAGGTGATTGTTGACAAAAATTTCAATATGCGATATTTATTTGGTTATTTAACACAAGATTTCCTCTCTGGGACTGCCGTATCACCTAGCGATCTCATGACGTAAAATTGATGATCGCTAAGCGATACGAGAAGCTGTACCAAGATGTTAAAATGACGTCATTTTTACGTCATGCGATCGCCAGGCAATACGGCAAAGTCCCAGCACTGTAGTTAGGTAACACAAACATTATATGGTACATATATACAGTATGCTGATTAGAATTAATTTATTTATACCAAAAAAAAATTCAAATATATTTTTACTGTCACATTATCGCTGAAAATATATTTATTAATGAAATTCATATGATTATGTACCTACTACAGGAATAACACCACACCACTGCAGAAGAAACACTGACAGACAAACAATTCTCACAATATTGTTAACTTTTAAATTATTCATCGAACTTCAAGTACATTTAAAGTAATTCATGTACATTTAAAATACTTCAAGTATTTAAAAATACTTCAAGTACTTTTCATTGTACTTCAAGTATTTTTCCAAATATTAAGTACCAAGTACCTACATGTGAATAGACTTACATTGTCAAGTACAAAGTACTATAAATATACAGTAATTCAAGTACAGTACTTGAAGTACTGAAAGTACTTCCAAGCCAAGCCTAAAATAAACTACGTTTCTTGCAAGTATCACCCAGCTCTGATTGTGAGTAATCCATCAAACCCCGAAACCACGTGAGGAAAGTTTCCGTTTCTTTTAAAATCCGTTCCGTGAGCTCTCCGTACGAATTTATCTGTTGTTTGTTACAAGTCAGTCTTAGTGTCTCGTTACGTACGAGTTTCATATGTCCGACGACGCACCGCTCGTTGAGCCTAGTCCAAAGCATCTCCAAAAGGCATAAATAAAGATACCCAGAGACACTACGACTGACACCGGCCGTAGTCATCTCCGTAGATTAAATTTACCAGTTGCGCGGTTCTAGTCGCTTATAGTAACTCGTGAATTTTACCGACCTGACGTTTTTACGCCACCGGTGTCAACACCCGGGCGATACAGACGTCTAACCCGCGTGTTTTCCATAGCTACTGTAAGCCGACACGATAGTTAGAGGCGTCCACCTTGCCGTGCATCGACCCAAGTTCGTTTTTCCGACTCTGCGCCGCGACGCCCCAGTGCGTATGCCGGGGCAACCCAGGCCTAGAGTCTGCGAGTTTTTGTCTGAGTCAAGTTACCGTCGACAATCCGTGTACTCCGCAACATTCCGTTTACGACGGCGTTGTCGTCTCGACGCCCGGAGTTGATCTACCAATTATGTGGAAAACACGTACCTACGCCTCTACCGTCACTACTGCCATTACCCGCCGAACCAGCGCGACATCCGCGTCGCGACGCCTAGCGTCGATTACATTAAAACCATCCAAAAATATTCCTAGACGCATCCTTAAGATCCTCGCACCTACCGCGTACCCGCCACTGTCATCCCTAAGATCTCCGCAGCCACCACTCGCCAACCGGCGCTACCGGCGTCGTTTTTCTAAAAACCCGAATTCGACTAATTCGCACACCCAGCATCCAATTTTAATCAGTGTCCACCATATTGATGTGTACGTCGAGATACAGCCAAATAAACTCTTGTGTTCTCATATTTCACCCCATCTATCTACAAAATAGCGTTACAATATTTTACAATTATTTATTGAAATTTGTGTAATACTTTCAAAAAGTGCATGGCATGTGAAACTATCACGTACTTTTATGTATATAAATATAAATGACGTAGGTAATGGACAAACTGTTTTCCTATTGGTTGTATGTACTTTGACGTCACAGGAGTGGGGGTTGTTTTTCATGATTAACCAATATTTTTATTTAATTATTTACGAAAATTACAAATATTTATTATTTTTCCACTATAAAAAATATTGTATAAACTTTCATTTGATAGTTACTTGTATATCAAGGCCGCGAAATCACTCTTTAGCGTTCCGAGAGCAAAATTGTCACCATGGCCACTTGGGGCCGAGGTAGGATAATCTTGAGGTCGCTAAAGTATTTCGCAAACACGGTGTACACATTTTTTGTAACCGTAAAAAATATGTATTTACAAATTTTATTGTATTTATATCTTGTTCCATTTAAGCCATTCAGTATTGTAGAGAAAAGGCATAGCTTGGAATTCTCTGATTGGCTGAAATTGGAAACAAGAGGCAAGTTAACCCAATGTAATTTCGGCTACTTAAAATTGGCGCTGATATCAGCGCCATCTGCTGTATGGCTTAAATGGAACGAAGCACAAATAGTTTAATTTATTGAAATAGAAATGTGACTTTGATGGGAATGACATTTGAGAAACAATGCAATTTGCACTGTAAAAAATCGTTAAAACAACGAATATTTTTCTTTAAAATAAGTATTGAACAATTATTATTGTCATATTTTGAAACGTCAATGTCATTGTCAATTCTCAACTGTCAAAGTTATTTTAGGTTACATCTAATTTCGCAGCCTTTATTGCGTCTACGAAGTGTTTAGTTCTCGTCCGGTTTCACAAAAATACTTTCTTCTACTCCTGCTTTAATATATATATATATATATATATATATATATATATATATATATATATATATATATATATATATATATATATATATATTACTTCTTTTATTAAATTATAAGTTGTTTCTTTTTCTTGATGGTACATTTTAAATATATATTTATTTTAATTATTACTACCTCTTGATGAGTACCACAAATTAATATAGATATTATATAATATAAATAAAACACATAAATTAAAATCTTCTTATTATTAAACCATCTTCAGAGAAAAATACAAGATAAGAAAAATTATAAATATAAATATTTCAATATTTATATTTATAATTTGTGGTACTCATCAAGAGGTAGTAATAATTAAAATAAATAAATAAATATATATATATATATATATATATATATATATATATATATATATATATATATATATATATATATATATATATATATATAAGTATGTATCATCTGTACTTGAATGACATTCATTATGATACAGAGTTTGACTTTGACTTCGAAACAGATTATCATTATGTTACAGATTTTCTTTTCATCTCGATAAAGATTATCATTATGATAGATGAAATTTATAATCAATTTATTGGTTTATAGTGTATTTATTTAATTATTATGAATAGGTAGTCGTAAAAAAATAGAGTATGCAACTCATGTATAATGACCCACTCGCATGAATTACGGTACGATCCATGGCGGGTACCTATATTGAGAACTGACATTACCGATAGAGGCAGCACTATCTGATGTCGAAAGGGTACTGTTAGTTTAACATGTAAACATAAATATAAAGAAACGAAATGAAACTAAGTGTAGTTGAATATTTTCGGTTTTTAAATGCTACGGCAAGCTCCCGGTGCATAATAGAAGGTAATAAATGTATTGAGACTAATGTTTTGCATTTATAATGTGTATTTTTTTCAAATTATATGTGAAACGGTTTTGAATACTCACTATTTAATTACGTGTAGAATTATTAACAAAACATGCCTCGGATACAAAATAAAATGCCCATATGATGGGATGAACATGCTCGCACAAGAACTAAGTAATAAATTGCAATTTTTAAATAAAAACGGCACTTTAAAACAAAAGCTAAATATAATAATGGCAGTATTAAATGAAACAGACACAGATTTTGGGATATATTCGTCCATTGACGATTCTATTTATAGAGTGGTTTGTTATAAAAAAAATCGCATATAATATCTTAAATTGCGTAAAACATATATATTTTGAAAAAGTGATACATACATGTTATATATTTATTTTATGAATGTTGAAAACCATTTATTCCAATAATAGGTGCATTTAAGTTTACAATTCCCCAAACTACTATAAAAATATCGTCATAACATTCAGCTAGATTGAGTATCTACAAATAGGTTAATTTATAGGTTACAATTACGATTAGAAAATTCTATACTTCCATTTTTACCAGTTACCTGGAAAGATAAAATCACCTTTCTTAAAATGAAGGGTTCATACTTTCATATTATTTGTTATTTTCTTCCCACTCCTAATAATATATTCCCATGCTTGCGTCTCTCCATTTGTTGTTCAACGCCTTGAGTTATTATTACAACAAAAATATCAACTATTTTAGGGAAACTATAAAATCCTACACATCTATCTTATCCCTCTTTAAATCGCTCATGTTGACACATGTAATAACAAACATAGAGTACTCTTCCGAGAAAGTTCTGATTTTCGCCGCTAATTGTCGTGTCGCATCTTGTCAGTTCTCAATTAATAGCTATCATTAAAAACTCTCTGCATAATAAAATATTTAAAATTATGAAACCGGCTCATTGACGAGAGGCAACATCACTCTTTGTTTTATTATGTGTTTCGAAAATTATAATATAATGTTAAATAGAATATATTTAATTAATTATTGTACTCTGTGGTAGGTGTACTACGAGTGTAATTAGTGTCACTCGCTCTAAAATGTTCTATTTATTTTATTATGATTAAACTCGCAATAGAGCTAATTAATTATAGTTGTAACAACAAATAATTTCATATAAGTATAAATTACAATCTAATTTACATTAAACAAAACCACTCCTATGTATTTATCATTAAAATTTATTTGTTTATTTAATTAAACTAATTCAAACCTATTGTTACAGGTAAGTGGCTCCATCCATTTGATCGCATGTGGACGAACAGTAAAGTTCGACTTGAGCTTTCGTGCACTGGCCGCGAATGGTTAACTTTAACTTAAAGCTCTAGCCACTAAGGTAAGAAGATAAACTATGTCAATTCATACATTGCATCGCACTGTCAGGACGTTTAAAATTTCGAATTTAATAAAATGTGGAATGTCGTTAAGAATCGTTTCAGAAAGTCTCATTTGATAAAGATTTTAATGGAATCCTCGAAGGAATTAATTAACAATGAAGAGCATTGAAGCTGTTTTATTTAAATAAAATTTTGTTGAAAGTTCTTCTTTATTTAATTTAAAACAAAAATGAAAATATTTAAAATAAAATTACGTTTTTGTAAAATTTAATATTCGTTAATAAAATATATTATATTAAAAACAGACTAGCTTTGAGTAAAAAATACAAACAAATGATTTTATAATAACATATGTTTGAAATGTTTCATTTTCAAAGGTAACATACATTTAAATTACTTGGGGCAACGTACGAAGAAATAACAGAATTATTAAATATACAATTTGACCGTGTGAATTTCCAACTGCATGAGTTTATTCAGTTCAGCGTACAGTAAACGCTCTATAGATGGCAATACTTTGATCATTGAAAAGTTGATTGATGGTTTACATGATTACATGCAACTGTTTGCTGCATTTGTCATTTGTCGATATTCCTCTATTCATTGCAAACTATTACCTACTATCAATTATTGAGGCTCATAGAATAGTAAGCGACAACAACAATATTTTAGGAAAAATTAAATTAATGGCAACTAGTATGATTTGTCAAATTTGTAATCATCGTAAACTATCGTTTTGTTCATATGCTTTAAATTTATAATTCCTTATGTGTTTGAATGTATCAAAAAAAGAAAATACTAATATAACAGAAATTTTTTATTAAGGTGCTTTTATCATGACAATCTTATGCCAAGTAAAATAATGAGCCTGTTTCACATTTTTCAAAAAGTACTTTAAGTAAAAGTTTATGCAATATTTTTCTTATTAATAATTTTTTTAAAACAATTTGTTGTTATTTTCGTAAATAATACGAATATTGGCCCAAAAATAGTCATGGAAAACAACCCCCCACTCCTGTGTCGTAGAAGCACATACATTACGTCATTCACAGCCTATAGAAAAACAGTTTTTCCATCATCTACATTTATTTTTATTATTTACATTAATAAACGTAGGCGATAGTTTGTCACATGTTAATAACAAACTACTAATTTGACATTTGACGCAGACATTTTCCATTATAAATGAGTAATAATGGCTGATACAGAATACAGTCAAGCTAACTCGGACATTTTACCGAAAATCGAAAGCTGGATAAATGGCTGAATTTATATCAGAAAACGACTATTTTATTGTTGCCGAAATAAGGTATCCAAATTTCAAAAATTAATCGTAAAATATCTAATGGATATTTGGTGATAATTTCAAATTTGAGGCTATCTAAATAATGATATCTTTTTAAATTTAATACATAGAAGGCATATAAAAATTCTTGCAACAGGCTTATTGATAAAAATAAATATTCTATATTTTTGATGGTTTAGTGGTATAAATTAAATTGTTGTTGTAAATATCTTGAGTATATTTAAGATAAATATATCTGTTTTAATAAATGTAAAAATTCCATCCAAAGTCACATCTATTTTCCGTCTTTCGAAGAGAATAACTATACAAACTGGTAACTGGACGCTTTTTACACTCATGTATTAACTGTCACTTGAACTGTCGTTAGGTTGTTTTTTTTTTGTACAAATCTGTCGCTTATTATCTGAGTTGCTGCGAAAAACCTTCCTTGTATGCAACTATTCCTATATTATCAATGTATTTTCGCTCTATTTTGGTTTAATATATCTCAGCCCCGGTTGGTAAACCTTTTTAAAATTTGTATACATTTTTAAAAACTCATGGAAAATAACATTTAAATTTCATTGAAAACTAAATTACTTTTCTCGAAAACGTTGCATTTTATCCAGTGGCGTCTTGCACATTTTATAATAAGTAAAGCAACGACATATAAGTTGTGTGTAACATTAAAATTGTTAATTAAATTATTATTTAATAAACACTGTTTAGCAAGACTGCAGCTCTAATTATTTTTCATCATCCCTACGATTAAAATTGTGAGAAATAATGTACCTAAACTAAAATTAATTTTTGTTAACAATTGCATTGAAATCTACAAATTGCTTAGAGCTCATATGTCACATGACGGATTTCACATATTTTAATACTAATACCGAACGCTCTAAATTCATAGGATAAACGGAAAATTATAATACACAAAAAATATGCAATATGAAACACAAATAGAACAGGAGTAAATGAGTATTAACGAATTAGTAATTTTTCACGTGTATTAAATTTAAATTATTATATCTATTTTCTGAGTACTTAGGTACTTATAAATTTAAATTTTAAGAACGAAATAAACATAACTATCAAACCTTAAGCGAACTCAACATGCTTAACGAGTTTAATGCCGAACGCTACAGATCGCTCTGATGTCAATGTCGAACACAATCGAGGGCTCTGAGCGCTTAAAATGTTAATGCCGAACGTACCCGTAGAAGGCTACAAGTTCAACAATGTTCGGTTTACTATAGGTATGAGCGGTGATCCGGTGATTGTACTCGAAGTTCTGCTTACAAGCACTCAGACACATTTTTACCGTGGGCAAGATCATAATAGTTCCTATGCCAGTAAATGTATTATACTTGGAATGAGAACAGCAAATACGTTTGTGTATTTCTAGTTACATTTAAGTTTTAATGTTCTAAAGGTCTAAATAAATAATTATAATAAATGCATGGAGAAAACGCCACTGATTTTATCTAATGTTAATAAGAGTACATTTTTTTATTTAAAATTGAAAGGAGTTTCATTAAACCCTGAAAATAAAAAAAATCCTTTGTTTTACTCCCCCCCCCCCACAACTCTTCAGTTAAGAAGTGAAAAATCAAGTTTCATAATTTTATCGCTTCAAATTAGAGACGAAAATAAATGGTTGGTACTTCTATAGCAGACGAGATCGCATACTTGTTTATGGGCCAATCTTACCATCTTCGGTTAAAATATTTATTGTTATTCAATTGAAAACTTCATTTTTTCGTCCAGAAAATAAGCTGTTTCTGATTACTTTTTAGGCCGGAAAATCCTTCTTCACTGAAGTAGCTTGGAAAATGGTGTATAAGGCATCGGAAAGTTATCATTCGTACATGAATGTTTCCAAGGCGATTAGTTGTGTATTTATTTAGTTTTTTATTTATTTCGTATTTTTTCGCATTAAAAATAAAATAATACATGGCTATATATTTTTATTTATTCTTTTTTAGGACCACGAACAAAATTTCAACTCAACATAACTTGAAAGTTCCAAAGCTTGCTCTTCCGGTAAAATATTACTTTCAGGTCTTATTACATAAATTTACCGCCTATCACATATGAAAATTAATCTTTACTAGCTACTAACTTGTAAAATTGCCAGCCAATCAAGTATGTTGACATATAACAAATAAATGGATTTTTAGTTGTCAAATCAATAACGATTGGATAAAAATTTTGACCAGTAGTTAAAAATTAACCACCGAGTTACAGAATAGGCCCTTAACTTTGTTAATATTTTACATGTTAACCATTAACATGTGAAAATTGAGTTTTGTTATTGTCATATGCACTGAGAAAAAGATATAATTACGTGAACTGTAAATTTATTTGTTACAAATAAATCCTAAGCTTGAATAGATCCAAATATATCTACAACTGAAGCAATGTAATAATTTATTTGAAGCATTTATTTGTCTCAAATAAATATATATTGAGATCAACTATATCTTCTACTTCATGAGAACTCTGCATTTATTTACGTTAAAAATTATTTTAATTGCGCTAAATTTATTTCATTATTATTGGATATATAATAATTTATTTGAACCAAATTTAAATCTACCTCTCATAACCTGTCCAATCTAAATAGATTAAAATTGAAGGAAAATAATTAAATGAAGACTAGTACAATTAATTTATTCGTACGCCATATTTTTATTAACACACAAATTACATCCTTAAGTATATTAATGTACACATAATAAAAAATTATAAATTATAAATACACAATTTGTAAAGGTACCGATGCATGTGCCTTGGCATAAAAGATACACTGAAAAATGCAAGGCAAATATCCAAAACTCCACTCAAGTAGTATATTTTTCACTGTTTCGTCACCCATATTCACTACTTTTTAGCACACGAATGAAGAACAAATCGCCAGAAATGAACACTTTCAGAGATGAGCACCACCATAAACAAGATGCAACGTACAACAAATGAACAAGTCCATACAAGTCATACTTCACTTAAAATCGTCATTTGTCAAATAGAACATTGTTCACTCAATGGAAATATTATTTTACCACAAATAATATTTATTTGTGACAAATAAATATAGATTCGTACAATAAAAACTATTTTTCATTGTAATTAATATAAAGTTTACACAATTATATTATGAAATTAATTCTAAACAATTACATATTTGTAAGAATCAAATAAATATTTCAGAAAATTATAAATTTATTTATTAAAAATCTCAATTTAAAATACTAAACATAAATATATTAGTTTATTTGAAAAAAATTAATTGAATTTAAATGTAGTAAATGACGGTCAAATAAATGATATAACTGAATGAATAAAATACATTGCATATTAAAGATTAAATTGTATTTGTTGCAAGGTTGCAATAATAATGAATGAAGTACCCCTTAATTATGAATATTTATTTGCTAAAAACCAGTCATTTTTCTCAGTGTGTCAATTTCAACTGACAGGTTTTGGTTATAATAATTTTAAATTTGATTAACAAGTGACTAAGAAATAAAATATTGTACAATACACGCCAGGTAACTATTTTACTGCCTCAAGGATGTGACAGGCTCGCCTGCGCGGCTCGAAATTAATTTCCTCCTTTCAGCAGCAAAAACCGTTTTTACCTGGCTCGTAATGTAAAATACTATAACTGGGGATTGTAAGGTTAGCCTATTTTACTTCCACTTTCAAATTACGTTCCATTATAAATTTATTATCGACTGTATACCATCTAAATATTATAATATTAATAAATAATAAAAGATAAACCTTAATCGACTAATAATAACATTGCATTACACCTCTTTCATTTTAACTTTAAACTAAATTGTCCGTTATGACAATTTCCATTGTCATATACATGCAGCTGTCGGTCATTAAAACTACAACGAATAATGAACTGCCGGAGTCAGTTGGTAGTTCTCATGGCAGCTTCGCATTCAGTTTAGATAATTGGGCTTAATTTCACTTCGACATTCGAGTCGACTGTTTCTCACAGCCTTCCCGATATCATTGCTTTCGTATCGATTATCCGTAATAAGGAAGAAGCCGATATCGGAGACCTCTAGCTACAATTCGTCCCTTGCCAGATCTAAGTATAGAGATTTAGAATTTTCTTGGTTGCAATGTAGGTTTCTTATGCTCTTAAATCCTTTAAGGAACATAGAATAGGAATTTCGGCTATTTTATGGACTTTTTCTTCGTTGTGGGCTTAGGGAGGCTACGTATTTTTTATGCTGGTAGACTTTATCGTTCTTTCCGTTTCCGTATTTTCTGCTATATGGTTATCTCGCTTTCAAGATATATTTAAAGTTTTAATTCTTTGTAGAACTATCTTTTCTAAATGTATTTTGATCTTTTCTGAGCCATTTGATTATAGGTTTCCTTATTAATTAAATTTTGAGCATATGATTGAGAATAATAATAATAATAATAATAATAATAATAATAATAATAAAAAATTACTAAGTATGAAAATCTTTCCATGGAACTAAAACATGTATGGCAACTCAATAATGTTCACGTTGTACCTATCATTATATCTGTAACAGGAGTAATAACGAGCAATTTTTTAAGGAATCTGGAATTATTAAGTCTGAAATCAAACCTTCTTACAGTAATCCAAAAAACAGCTATTGCCGCATTGTGCGTAAGTTTTTAAATGCTTAATTGATCAGGATGAAGTTCTTCTCCAGAATAGCCATGGCAGACCGAAAAGATATAAATTGTATAAACTATTGTATCTTTATCGACAAAATAAATATAATAATAATAATAATAATAATAATAATAATAATAATAATAATAATAATTAATAATAATTAATAATAATAATAATAATAATAATAATAAAAATAATAATAATAATAATAAAAATAATAATAATAATAATAATAATAATAATAATAATAATAATAATAATAATAATAATTAATAATAATTAATAATAATAATAATAAAAATAATAATAATAATAAAAATAACAATAATAATAATAATAATAATAATAATAATAAGGCTATTATAATTGACATTAAAATTAAAAACTACCCCTAATCTTAAAATTAACTGAAAATAAAAACTACATACGTATTTCGAGATTAACGTTTTCATCATTTCAGCCAACGAGGTAGAGTATCAAATAGCTTAGTTGATAAGAGCGTCACTCCGGCAAAGTGAAGGTCTTAGTTTCGAATCCTGATGGCCAACATGATCTTTTCACAATTTATTTCATAGACTACGTTTATCTCGACATTTCAAGCCACTTAAATTTAGTAAATCGCTATTCAATCTCCGAAATAAACGATCGAGATTAATATTTCAAGCCGCTTGAAAATGTCAAGTCAAGCATATAAAATAACAGGCTAGGACTTATGAAGCGGCTTGACTTTTGTCGAAATAAACAGTGAAGCTTCAAATAATGTAACTACGCATGCGCACATCCGCAATATGTTGGAGTTACTAAATTCATCATTTATTGGTTATTTGCATTTTACCATATTTTATAAAAGTCGCGACATAAAACTCAGTAAAATTGTCCAAACGCGAAATATTTGGAGTGATGAAGAAACAAATATTTTTTTATGTTTTTCAAAGAGAAGACAAATAACAACAAGACAATTTTTAGATTTTGAGGTTATATATCAAGCATGAAATTAGATAATATTCTTCTCCCTGTCTGTCTGCATAAGCTAATATTTAACTATCTTCTTTTAGTCGATAGGAATTTAAAGAAGATTGAAAATCACTCAATCCTATTTTCAAGTTGCTGAGATAAACCAATAGGATTTTTCAAGTCATAATATACTCGATGCCGCTTGAATTGTCAAGATAAACGTTGTCATTTATACAAACTATTAGCTAATTGTTAATATTAAAAATTGGTCACATAGAACCATGAGTAAATTATGACATGTTCACAAGGTGTTCAAATGCAGTGGTAATTCCAACCCCACATCTGTTAACGTGGCGAATAGTAATATTAATAACTTCAATAATTGTGAGATACATATCAGTTATACGCTAAGTGGAAGATCATTTCAGCCATCGAAATAGAGCAACCAAAGATTCATTGGTAAGAGCGACACTCCGGCAATGTAAAGGTCTTAGATTCGAATCCCGATGTCTGACATGATCTTTTCACAATTTATTTCTAATATTTTCATCTTCAATAGTAAAAGTTTCCGCGAACTCACAATAAGAGGGTGGAGAGAAATAAGAATTACTCAACATGTCAACTGTTCCAGGAGTCCCAACTTGTCCAACACAACAATTATATTTGCAATAATTGCCAACCCCGCGATCATTCCTATTAAATTCATTTTTTTACCTCTCGCTAAGAGAGGTATTGTATTCATGCATATCCAGATTTTAATGAATAAGCACGTTTTAACGTCCCTAGAATCCGATTATAACATTTTTACGATGATGTCCGTATTTGTGTGTGGATGTGTGTGTGGATGTGTGTGTGGATGTTGGATTCACTATATCTCAAATACTATAAGACTTAAGACATTTTTAACTACGGATTCCTTAATCTAGCAATAATGGGAAGAGTCCAGTCAGTTTTGGTAACAATTGGACAACCGGAAGTAGTAGTTACAAGAAAAAAATCATCTAAATATTATTTATCTAAAATTTATGTAAATACTTATATTAAACAACGTTAAATTCTTTATTCGATAAATATAAATTCATTATTATATCTTTTATAGATTTAGAGATAAAGAAAGGCATATAAAATAGTTTGATGTAAAAAATCTCAGATCAAACTACTACAAGGCAAGAAATTCAAATGTTTGTAATTGTCACATAAATGTCACTGTCAAAAATATTTGTATGCCTCTGTCAAAAATATTTGTACATTATTATGAAGATTATGAAAATAAAAATAAAGACAACAACGCAAAAGAATATATGTAAAAAAGAATATAAAAGGAATTTGCGAAAAAATGACGAATATAAAGAAAAAGAAAAGGAAAGCAGAAAAAGAAAATTCCAGGATATTGAATATGAAGAAAATGTATGTATTGTACATAATTTATTTTAAAATATCCCATAGATTTTGCAAATATATGTGAGAATTATTTTGTAATGAGACATGAATATATGTATTTGTATTTAAAAATATTTTTCGTTTTATGCGTACAACCAGGTAAAATATCTGGCGAGAGGTTATGTGTTGGCCACATCAGATTTTTATTTATTTTGTGACAAAAGGATCAAAATAGAAAATATGGCATAAAACACGTTTTATAAGATACTTCCGCGCACTTGTCCCCTTTGAAAATTCGCGGTAAACCACTCGTTTCTAACAAATACGCCTGCGCTAAAATCATGTCTTATGAAACTTGTATCTTAGTACTATTCCAACCCCCTTTCAGCCCGCTCAATCGATATACTCCCGAAATTGAATGATGAGGAAAAATTCCCGGAAATTCCAGGGATTTTTTAAAAATTTTCCTTAGTAATTTTAAATATTGCGTAGCACCACAATATTTGTTGACGGAGTAAAGGTATAGGTAACAGGCAGGCATAAGGCAAAAACATGCAAAGCAAAAGAACAGGCGTCAAGGTATAATTACTGAGTTTACATGAAGTTTTGAAACCGTTTTCAAAACGTTTTTAGTTTTGAAAACGCCATGTATACAGTGTCAAAACGGTTTTGAGTTATCTCAAACCAAAACTAAAATTCATGGGTTTGACTTGAAAACTAGTTTCAAAACTACTCATGTAAAACTATAAAAAATAATTGGAATAATGGCAAAACGAAGTATTTGGAGTGAAGAGTATCTGTCACTTACAGCAGCTAAATGCGCATGTGCCGGAACTGTTTTCAAATCAATTTTTAAACTTGTTTTGAAAACTGCATGTAAACAATTTCGTGTAATTTTGACAGAAAACTGAAACCATTTTCAAAACTGTATGTAAACGTTTTATTACCTAAAATAAAAATTCAAAAAAACAAATCCGGGAAAGTCAAAATATTTTTCTTCGCAAATCGTAATTGCAGGAATTTCCAGGAATTTTCCCGGGAAAAAAAATTCCCAGTGAGAATTTTTTAGTGACACATCACTACTCTAGAATAATTCTATAAAAAATTTCTCGAATATCTTATCCCCGTAACAATAAATATTACTAGCGTAGAACAATATTTGTAAATATATGTACAAGGTGTAAATAGAAAAGTGGAACATAGGCGTTTAACATGAGAAATCAATTTTACTTTGCGCAAACGTCGCCTAATTATTTTATGGAAAAATACTTCAACTAAAAGTTCTAGAGATTTAAATTCTGCATCAAAAACATGTGAAATTATTATTTTAACTTTTCATATAAATGTAAAAATTAATTATAGTTACAGGTTTTTTGAGTTTTTAGTCCAGATAGCTATGGATTTATGACAAAAAATAAAGAAATGCGTAATTAACTGTCAATTAGGACCAAATTTAATTTACAGTAGTATATTAACACAATACATAAAAAGGTAAACTGTTTTAGTTGTAAATGACAGTTAAAAACAACGCATTTATTTATTTTTTGACAAATTCCATGGCTGCCTAGAGTAAAAAGCTCATGGAAACTGATACTTTATAATTAATTTTTATGTTTCTGTGACGAGCTAAAATAATCATTTCACATGATTCTGAATTTAAATCTCTATAACTTTAATTTGAAGTATTTTTACATAAAATAATTAGGTAACGTTTGCGCAAAGAAAAACTGATTTCCCATGTTCCACTTCTCGATTTACACCCTGTACGTACATACCAACCTTATTATGGCTTGAATTATTAAGAAAATATGCAAGAGAAGACTCGTCTAATGAACAAAAACATAATTAACAGCAGTAAAAAAATATTTCCCTCATAAAATCTTAATTTTACAGACCAGTAAACATCAAACACAATAGCTTCTCTTTCATTCTTTTTGTCATTTTTATTACATAGAAAATAAACTATAGCAGATAATGATATAAAACTAACAGGATATTTTAATAGGATTCATGGAAAATATAAAATTCTAATTTGTTTTCATAAATTAAAGTATTCACATAAATATTAATACGCAGTATCGGCCTATAATCCAGTATGTTTTTTTTAAATTAAAATAAATCAAATGCTTAAAATTTAACAGTATATGAGGCCTATTCGTGATAAAAAGGTTAATTTTTAACTATTGTTTTAAATTTTTATCCAATACATATTGATTTGACAACTAAAAATCTAAGTTTTAGTTATAATCAAAATACTTGATTGGTTAAATTTTTTAACCAGTTGTTGAAAATTAACCCCTGAGTTACAGAATAGGTCTGACCTTATACAATATACGTACATATTGTGCGATGAAATGAGTTGATAGCAAATATCGTTCAAGCTGTTTATTGAATTTTCCAAAATCTTTTGCTGGTGACCACTGATTTTATTCTGTCAGTTTTGACATTACATCATAATTATTCAATTATTCATTATTTCGATATAAATGTCCTACTTCGTATTTTGATGAATACCGATATTCACACGGTACACGGTATAAGTTATATTATATATTGCCAGTTGTCATTTTTTATTTGTATGAATACTTTGAAAATCACATAATTTCACCCGACAACATGACGTCATCAATTCCATTCCGCCGCTGGCGATTTGAACCATATGCTTACGAATGATGACGTGGGGATCAAGTTGTGAAAACGGACTTTATACTCGTATATGTACATTCACTCTATATCTTTTAGTTGAACCCCACGTTATCAATTTCTGATGCAAGAATTACTAAACTTTTATCTAGCATCTTTGTCGTACCCACATGGCATGTATGAGATTTTCATTCGCTATCTCATGACCGGCGAAATTTCCGAGGAATATACGTTATCTCCTTCCACCCAACGGCAAAAAAATGGAATAGAATAGCTATTTGTGTATTAAGAGCGCAAAATGGGACATTGTCGATTGAGAGGTTGTTGACGCGCGACGCAGGAGCGCGGCACTCTCTCGAAATCGACAATGTCCATTTGCGCTCAAAACACAGACAAAATTTTTTGCTACAGTCCTCCACCGTAACAAAAAAAAATAATAAAATGTACACTTTGTACTTACAGTACAGTCCTACTCAATAGTTTTGCAGTGCAGATAGGGACGTATTAAAATATGGCCTCAAGATATTGTTTTGGCTTTCGTTTTTACAAAGAATTAATGCCAATTTTGTAATAAATAGTACAAGTTTTTGTATAATTTATTTGTTTCAAGTATATTAAGTTAAGTACACACTAGTGCAGTAGAAAAGTGGATGTCCTTTAGGAGCGTTCACGCCAAACTTTTGCAGGTGGTAGCACTACTGTTCACACAATTTATTTTATATTTAATTTTAATTTATCGTTATTTTCCATTCTTCTTGAGCTATTGCTTCAATTTAGTCTAAGCATTTTATACTTTCGTTTTTGTAAATAAATGCCCTATTTTATTTTCACAGCAGTGCGGCATTTTGTTTAGTTATGTAATATACCGACAGAGCAGTTATATGCCAGATGGACTTGTGAAGGTGGTAAATGTGTAACTACAGTACCATTAGTACTTGACTAAACGTTTCCATTAAGAATGTAGACGAGTGACATTTCTCACCATTGAATAGTTAGAAATTTGGACAGCGAGCGTTTCTCTACTTTGTCGCGCATGAGCGGCAAAGTGACATTTTGCGTTGACAACAGAGAGCGCAAATGGCTACTTTGTATATAGACTGTAGAAAAAAGATATTGTAAACGCGGTAACGAGAGTTATTTCAAGTATTTTAATATTCATGCAATTCTGTCAATCATATGATTTTGGCGTCTTTCATTGTGTGTTGGTAGTTTTGTTAATTCTTGGTATATTTTGCATTTTGCTAAATATACCTATAAAACTAAAATATACTGGTGGGGGGAGTGAAATTATATCTGCATATAGCTGCACTTATCTGTAAGAATAGCTCTGCGCAAGCGCCGGATTGCTTTGATTTTATTGGCGTAGAACGGTAAAGGGGAACTAGCCGGAGGGAAATTCTTACACTAACTGACAAGGATAGACAATATTGTTTCCAGCAGACTCCTCTTAAGTGAGAGATATAGCATCAGCAGTATATTTTAGTTTTATACGTATATTATTTTGTTATTGCAAAGACGGTGTTTCTAACTTTGCCGACAATTTTTGCAACATATTGCTGTTGGACAATAAAAACAGGTATATTTCAATTATTATACTTATACCGTATTTATTCAAATCGTTTATTTATACTTCGAATTTTGATGATTAACAAAATTGACACTATAGATTTACTGTCAGTTTTGAAATTACATTATAATTATTCAATTTATCACACGATCTGACCACATGACGTCATCAATTTTACTCCCACCCCTGGCGATTTGAACTATATGCTTACGATTTATGATGTGGGGATCAAGTCGTGGGAACGGACTTTACTTACATAACTACTCACACGTGCATCACATACGTGTATCTTCTACAGATATAATTAACATTTATGTTTAAATTAAATACATTCACAAATATCAATTAAATATAGTAGCTCTATGAGTATATTGGATACTAATAAAAAATTGCTGGTCAGTTGAATTTATAACTATCAATGAAACAGATGGAATTTCATTAATGGAAATGGAAAGTAATTTTGTGTGATTGTAATCTATTTATATTATTGACGTCATACACGTATTGGCGTATATAGGTGATTTATTAATTTTAGAGGAGAACTTGTAAGAGGTACTCCTACATATGTTATTCTACAAAATCCCGCAATCGAATATTCTTAGCAAGAGAATTATACGTTGCATTACAAATATAACCTCGAGAACTTCTTGTAAAGATAGTTTTAAGGAATTAAATATCATGACTTTAACTTCAATTTACATCTACGAACTTTGTCTGTTCATTTATAAGAATAAAACATCATTTACCATGAGTTCAAGTCTACACGATTATGATACTCGTCATAAGAGCAATTTTTATATCCCAAAATCTAGATTAAATATCACTAAAAACTCTTCAAACAGATATGGCTTAGAAATTTTTAATAACTTGCCTGAAAACTTAAAAAACGAAAATAACTTCAAACTTTTTAAAAAATCATTGAAGACTTTTTTAATTGGACACAGCTTCTATGATATGAGTGAATTTTTTAACATGTAATTTGTATTATATTTATCTGACTTGTTCTATACACTGTATTATTGTGTCTACAGAATCTAAGCCGAGCTACTACACACTTTAGGCATATTTTTTGGCATGTTCAGGGTCAGTGCGCGTGCGCGTGCGTGTGCATGTTATTGTTCACTGCGTTTAGGGGTCATTTGGTCCCTTTTTACCTTCCGTCACCTTTAGGTAAGAAACGTATTGTCTTTGGTCAAAAAATTCGGTGGTGAGTTTTTGATGAATAAGCACGTTATAGGGTCCCTAGAATACGATTTGATTATTTTCACGATGACGTCCGTATGTGTACGTATGCGTGGGCGTGTGAGTGTGCATGTGCGTGTCCGTGTACGTGTGCGTGTACGAGCGCGCGTGCGCCTCTGCGATAACTCTAATACTACAAATTCAAAAATAATAATTATTTCGTATTCTTCTTCGTTTGATCCATATGAAGAGCTGATTAAATTTTGGTTACAATTGGTCAACCGAAAGTACCCTTATTTGAAGATTTTAACTGTTTTTCCTGAAAAAACTACGTTAAATATCAATTTTTCACATTAATGTTATTATACATATTAAAGTATATTTTATTCTCTATACTATTGAACAGCATTTTATACTTAATATTAAACGGGTATAAAATTAAAAAAATT
The DNA here is from genome assembly GCA_963082715.1 of Harpalus rubripes. Classification (NCBI taxonomy): domain Eukaryota; kingdom Metazoa; phylum Arthropoda; class Insecta; order Coleoptera; family Carabidae; genus Harpalus; species Harpalus rubripes. Next base: position 99,510,479 of record OY720448.1, on the reverse strand, counting down.
ATAAAGAAATTAAATTTCACAATGTAGCCAGCTATGGAAACAGCTACTATATTAAGAAAATTCTGATTGAAAGATGTCAGTATCAAGTACAATTGACATAGTGTGTTTGTCTTATAATTTAACTGAAAATATAGGATCTTTTGCTAGAAATTTTCTGTATGGAATTTGTATAAAATACAATACAAAAGAAAGCCATTTTATGTTATTCCCATTGACATAAAAATCTTATATAACAAATTTTAATAGTTTTGGATTACATTTTAAAATAGTTTTTCATTAGAATCTATTATAGGCTTCAAGTAAAGTACCACTTCTGGAAATTATGTAATGACCAAAAAGGGAGGTGTGCAACTAGATGTTATAGCATTCCTAAAAACAAAATTTCAACTTTCTATGGCTTACCATTTTTGAGTTATGCGAGATATGTACGTACGTACGTACGTACGTACAGTCGTCACGACGAAGTTAGTCGAAATGGATTCAGGGATGGTCAAAATAGATATTTCCGTTTAAATCTGAAAACCGAAATTTATCGCGATTACAATACTTCCTTTACTATGTACAAGGAAGTAAAAATACTGGCAATAACGATAACCTAACGTACAAAACTCAATTTGACGAAACTCGAGTTTCCTAGTGGGAAGAGATTATTCTGAGCATGTATGAATGCGATTAGGAATTATGTATGTGGCCGAAACGAAAGAAGTGTGTTTAAACAGGAATGTGTGGCGAAGGATGATTGTTTCTTAACTATTATTGTGGTCCGGATGTGGTATTTCTCTACCGTAAATCGGTCATTTTAATATGTTAAGAATGAGGAATATTTGTTGTATGATGTCCGGTTAGTAAGAATGTTGTTAATAGAGTAAGTGATAATTATTGTTGTTGTCAGAGCCGTAACTAGGGTTTTGAGCGCCTGTGGCAAATTTTTTATTAGCGCCCCTATATATCAAGAAAATAGAAACAAAATAAACTTCTGATGACATTTTCTAAAATTTAAAACATTTGCAAATCGGTTTAGGACTCATATTTTCATCTAACATTTTGACACGATTAAAGATAAAGCCCCGTATTCTGAGCGCACTTTTATAATAAAAGCGCTTTTATGGAGCGCGCTTTTACATTATATTCTTATGAGGAGTTTGCTCCATAAAAGCGCTTTTGTTATATAAGTACGCTCGGAATTCGGGCCAAAGAATATTACGTATTTATTACATGTCAAAATTTCAAATGAAATGAAATCTAAACCAATTTGCAAATGTTTAAAATTTTAGAGGAATTTCATATAAGATTTAATATTATAATATAATAATATATATAAGATTTCATATAAGTAGTCGAAATTACATTGGGTAAACATGTTTTTTGTCTCCAATTTCAGCCAATCAGATAGGTCAAAACTATTCCCTATTCTCTACAATACTGAATAGCTAAAATGGAACAAGATATATTCTAAGTATTAAATACCGAATATTGATTATTTTTAGAGTAATTTAAATTTCAATCATAAATTATTATTCTGGTTAAATATTTTTTAACATAATTCTTTGGGAGCTCATCCTAGTCAAAAAATGTAAGAACCCTTTTATGTACAGAAAATTACGAGCTTTACTTTTTATATTCTTGTAAAATTTTGATACGGGCCACTATTTTCAAGAAAATGGTCAAATACTCATTTTTACAACTTTGACCCAAGATGGCGGCAAAATTTGGGGTCGGTAGAGGGTGCAACATTAGTATGTCTTTTTATAGGTCCCAATAAAGAATTTCCACAATACACACCTTGCCGACTGGCCTATCTGTAGATAATTATTTGTTAACGGAAAATAGATTTTAGAAATATTTGATCTAAAACCATATAAATGATTGAAATTTTGCGCCCCTAAGAATTTTGCGCCCGTGGCGTGCGCCCCCCTTTGCCACGCCCTAGTTACGGCACTGGTTGTTGTTATTATTATATTATTATTGTTTTCGGGTATGTGCTAATCCACTAAGTGATTTTAAGCGTGTATGTATATATTTAACAGTTCTGAGCAGAATCTGAATTTAAAACTGTTTAAACGAATTTTTACTGTATTGACCTTGACAATTAAAGGTTTGATTCGGTTTCTGGTTCATCAAAAATTCGAGTTAATTGGTTCAGCCTCGGATTTTATCAAATAATTTTAATTTTTATACCAGTCATTTTATTGCATTTTTAAACTATATAGTTTCTCTGAAATTAAAAAGTGTGGCTTGAACGCCAAAAGAGCTCGGGTAGCTTAGTGGAGACAGAGTTCGGTTTTTGACAATGAAATCATAATGAATTTTAATATTTTATTAAAATATATTAATACGATAATAATAACAAACAAATGAAAGTAGCAATCGCTAGCATACAATCGGCTAATACATATGAAGCAGCGATACTTGCAGGATTCGTTCATAAAAAGGAACGGTCAACAATGAACGGGCAACAATGGCACACACCAAAGTTACGGGACCGCGGCACGAACGATCAACAATCGCGATTTCGAAACGGAGCCGTGTTGACACACCCCAACACTCATCGAAAATCGCGATTACAGCAAACAGTGGTAAACCCCACTGTGCGGAAACATCCGGCTACGGCGGCATCCGTAGCCGTACAAGGCACCTTCTGCACTCCCTCACGAGCTGCTGGCACACACCAACAGCACTGGGTCAGAGGCAGCCAAGGTCCGACACTCTCTGAATAAAACTATCGCTTGGGCCCGTATTTATACCCCGAAAACCGTTAAAAATACGAAAATATGTTTAAACAAGATTTTAATCATCCTGCTAATACTTGTTATTTGAATAAAAAATATAAAAAATACAAACTCACGTGGGATCGAACCCACGATTCCCAGCTCGATTCCCAGCGCGCTGGTCAAGCATGCTCGAGGGGTTGGTCACTTCCGAAAAAAGCGTACAATTCAATTTTAATTCCACTAATTCCTCTAATTCCTAACCAATTCCACTAATTCCTAGGTAATTCCTCTAATTCCCAACTAATTCGTCTAATTCCCAGGTAATTCCCAACTAATTCCTCTAATTCTCAGGTAATTACTCTAATTCCTTTTCAATTCTTTTTAATTCCAGAAGTAATTCCCCGTTATAGAAAATTGACGATAATATATTATACAAGGAAAAACAAATAAGTAATATTTCTTAAGTACATATTTATTTTTTAACAAACGCAATATACAGTACGTATATGTTATGTATATATAGTAAATACAAAATAGTTTATTTAAATAGAACATAATGATGAAATATTTTAAAATTAATAAATATTTATTTTAATTTTGGAATCTTCGCAGTCTGTGTGTGCGTATTCTTTTACTCTCTTTGCGAAGTAACCAGCAAAGTGTACTTTTTTAACAATAATTTTCGACCCATTTTTAATTTTGAAATTCACAAGTCGAGAATTTTGTGTAACATTTTTTTCTTTATTTTGCGCTGATTCACTATTTAAGTAGAATAAAATAGCATCACATAAGTACGACTGAAGTGCTGCCCGCTAGACTATAGAACATATTACAGTCTGCGGAAGTATCCAGGTAGCAAGAGAGAATTCTTCGAAGTAACACCCGTGGCACAGAAATGGTTAGAAAATTTGGACATCACTATATAGTATTTATTTATTTATTCCTTTTACATCATTAATTTTTATATTATATTCTGTTTTTATTATATGTACATGCCATACGATAACTTAAATTCTTTATATTTTTTTACCTCTATATCATCAAAATTTATTTCATCAACATATTCATAAGTATTTGTTTGGATGCCTCAAAAATTCCCTCAAGACAAACATTTTTCTCCACTCACTTTTATTGTATTAAATTGGGAAATTAATATCGTATTCCTACCTACATAATATATAGTAAATCCCTTCGATAAAAATACTAAATTACTAAAAGAGCGGGTTAAAAAATGTGAAAAATTTAAAAATATAACATTGTACTAAAATAAAATTTGTAATTTTAGTGAATTCCTCTAAAATTCTAGTTATTTCCTGGGTAATTCCTTCAATTCCGAACCAATTCCTTCAATTCTCAGGGAATTCCTCTAATGCCGTGTTAATTCCTCTAATTCCATATTAATTCCTCTAATTCCTAGCTAATTCATGCTAATTCCTAGTCAAGTGTACAACTAATTCCCAAGTGATTAACCCCTCGAGCATGCTAGCCACTCGACTACGTGGTACCTGACAGGTAAACAACAAATTTGTAAACATTTGCAATTTTAAACAATAATACAACAATTCATTTTACAACAAACGACATACAATATAATCAAACAATTACATTGTATGCGTAATTTCAACCAATACAAAATAATAAAAATGTAAACAACATTTTTACTGGTGGGATTTGAACCTCGATTTGAATTTATAACCTTTAGCAAAAAAACTAACTTGTTAACCACAAGACTACAATGCTAAACACGAAAACTAAATCCAAATCTAGTGACAATCGTCACACACTTGAAGAGCAAAGAAACTATAGATTTTGTATAATATTAGTAAAATAAAGTGATGTTCTTGAGGTGAATTAGTATGGGATGAATTACGGCAGAATCCTTTCAGCTTGCTGCTTCACGGGATTTAAAGCGTGCGGACTTTTAATATTTAGAAGTGATTTAAAGTCAAGTTGTGGAAATGACATTTCATTTATTTCACGCGTAGTTAGGGGAGTGGTTTAAGTGGGATTTAAAAGAGAAATAGGAGATTCAGATACTGTATAGGTTTCATAGTGATAACCTAATATAAAATTGGTGGTAAGGTAATAGCGCGCTATAAATTGTTTACGATCTTTTTATGACCCTCATTTTTATTAAACTTTTATAATTTGTTTTATTTTTCATCATAATATTTATTAGGTTCTCAGAAATTACATGAACTTTATAAGGCGTAGTATTAGTGATACTTATATGCAGTACGATAATCATATGATCTTTATAATTATAATAACGATACGATCCTTCTGGTTATAGTACAGACACGATACTAGGGCAATATGATACATCTGGTTACACGATACTAGGGCGATATGATAACGATATGATATCGTCTTTTTCTTTACTGTGACGTATCACATTTTTTCTTGGACGTAGAAAAACTGCATACAAGAATTTACGAATATTTCTAAATTCTGATTCACTTGAACTATTTAATACGTGTTTTTTGAATATCCGCTAGATATTTCTATCTTCGGATAAAGTGATGGGTAACAACTTATCGGTCGGATAAATGAACAATATCGCATCAAAAAATGACATTCAATATAATTTACATCATTTATGGTTTTATTTCGATGCGATATTTTATCATTTATCAGAGGGATAGTTATCTTGAAATTTATCCGGAGATTGAAATACTGGCCCTTTAGTCTAGTTTTTACAAACAAAATATAAGAATTGTTAATTACCTGTCAAAATTAAGCCAAAATAACACAACTCCAAATTATAATATTTATAATCGTTTTGATCATAATTTCGAATTCTAATATAATAAACTAAAAATAAATACCTGATAATATACGTTATACATATTTTTGATACGATTATATATATATATATATATATATATATATATATATATATATATATATATATATATATATATTATTATTATTATTATTATTATTATTATTATTATTATTATTATTATTATGGACCTTTTCAATTTAACGGCTATCTCTTTCTATCGCTGCAAATAGTAAGAAAATGGCGCGAACAACTGCCAGTTGGACTGTCAAACGAAACGTCAAAAATATTGCAGTCATTAAAATACCTGTATTCTCAGTGAAAATTTGCATCGTTAGACATTTTCCCTTCAATAAAAGCTTTTGTAACTTATTTCGATAAGATTTTTTAAAGTTATCCGAGATATTCTCACATTTTACGTCTAAATGTTTTAGAATCAAACGTCATAGATCTCAGTTTTTCTTACTATGCGCATATCTTCTATCTCTTTAAATTGGAAAGGTCCATTATTATTTCAAAATGATTTGACAGCAGGGACTTTGTCACGTTGCGCCTCTAGCGGAAAAAGCAAGGTAATACGTATCACTTCCGACATGCAATTCGCAATCGTAGATAAAATTTTCCCTCTAGTGGCGCAAATCAGTACTACGAAAAGCAATCGTACAAGCGCCATATTGAATAAGTGACAGCTGAGTGAGTAGTGTAGTAATTAATAATTAAATATTTTAACTTATCGCCTTCATATAAAATGAGGTTTTAAACTCGGTTTGTACACACAGTCAACGAAACACAGTGAACAATGTGAACTGTCATATGTCAAATCCATCGTATGGGGGCCATCTTGTTTCGAAAATCAGCGCCTCTATCGTTAATTTCGATTGCGAATACGTTGAATTTTACCTAACTTCATGACATTCTGAAATGTCACTTTTTACATAATTGATGGGAGATGAGTTTTGTAAAAATCTATACGTAACTCAATTTCGTAAAGAAAAATGCACAACTGACAAACTGATAATAAAAAAAATCAAGGGGGGGGGGGCAACGCGATAGGAAAAACCAAAGCCAGTAGATATACTAAAGTACCGACATGGCGGCCATCTTGGCCTTAAAAAGCAACAGTAATGATTTTTCGTGTCGCTAGAGGCGCTTTTGTCGCAGGTGTAAATTGTCATTGTCAAACGTCAGATGATTTGTGCGTGGTGTGCTATTAAGCAATTTTTATTGTTAAAGAAACTGAGAATTTGCAAAGCAAGTGTCCGCAAACTGTATGTACCTTATTCTGAGATTATTATACGAATGCATGTATTTGTGTTATTGCAGGGTTCTGTAATGTTGGCAATGTCATTGGTTATCTACAAAATGTTTCTGTAATAATAGAAAATGTTAATTTGAACAACACTATTAAAATTAAATGTTCTTACTTCACAATGCATTACATATTTCGATTAAATATCGGATCTTCCAATTATTATAAACCACTGATGACACCTCTCCTGTGAATAACAATGTGATATTTGACACCTGCAACAGCAGCGTTTCTAGCGACACGAAAAATCATTACTTTTGCTTTTTACGGACAAGATGCCGCCATGTCGGTACTATTATATCTACTGGCTTTGGGAAAAAATGTTTTGCAGCGCCACCCGGTATATGCGAATGTATTAAATTAAAAATTTAAATTAATTATTTTCACGGCAACGCTTTGGCAAATTGATTTTGTATATGAAACTATCATAGAAAAACCTAGAATTTTGTGTATTGTTAAATTATTACTCACATAATATGCAATATCACTCTTTTCATAACTGATTATGTAAATAACTTATGCAACTGAGCCAAAACCTTAAACATTTGTTAACTTATATGGTCCAATTCCATGACTATCGCTATTTTTGGGGTGATTTTCGATATTTTCATACCTAATTTCAGCAGCAAAATAATTTGTGCTTATTGATTGTAATACAAAATCTTATGCAATATTTGTAGCTTTATACCTAAAATAATTAAGGTATTTAGTACTGACCAAAGTATGTAAAAGAAAGCTAATTAACATGGGTCCAATCTTCAATAGTTTCCGAGATATAAGGCAGTGAAAATTAGTTTTTACTGGGTTTACCTCTCCCATCTCGAAAACTATAAGAGTTACGGCTTTCATTTAACGAGATTTTTTGTTTACCTTTCAGAGGTAATCTTAGATGTGATTTTGTTTTTTTTTCTTTTTTTAAATCAAATAATTGTACTAAGTTAAATGTTGCGGCGACCTTGACAAATATTTAATTTTCAAAAAACTTCGTAGCTACTAGAAATTGAGAAAAATGTTTCTTATAAAATTTAATTGTTTTTTTTTTGTAGTCTATTTACTGACAGACAATTTTTTTCTATCGCTATCTTTGTCAGTTTTTCTTCGATTTTTCGTTTTTCTCGGAAACAATTGAAGTTCATACCTATGTTTATTAAGCTTTTTTACTCATTTTGGTCAGTACTATATGCCCTTAATTTTTTTTTTACAGTTTCTTTGAAACACCTTGTATATCTGTAATAAATAAATATTTGGCAGATATGTTACAACCCTGATCTGAAACTTAACTAAATTCAAAAGCACGTGTAAAAACTTCAGGGCATTTCGCCAAGTATTGTTTAATAACTCCTGGAAAATCTGTGAAATTTGTCTTTATTCGAACTCATAAATTAAGCCGCTCAATAATGGCTGGATTAACGACATTAATTATTAGGATAACTATTTCTGATAACAACACAGAGAGGTGATTTCCATTCGAAAGGGATGAGGTTACATTAGCCTCTGTCAGAACTGTTTCAATTTCCTACATTTCACATTGAACTACAACAGTGGTTCTCAAATATTTTGTTCGCAAACTAGCTGAAGTTGCGTGAAACTATTGGGACCTGCAGAATAGGATGCGACTCCAGCGGATTTTCAGGGAACTACATTAATGGCGGATAATAGAACTTATCAAATGTGTACCTAAATATTGCAAATTGCCGTTTCGTTTCGAAAAGATGTTCTGCTTTTATATTATAATTTCATTTAAAAATGTATGAAAAATAATTAAGAAAAATTATCTTACTTTTATTAAAAACTGCTGAGAAAAATAATGTATGAGTATAACGAAAATTCGTAAAATATTATTTCATAATTTTCCGCACGAATAATTTTTTTTATCGACTTAGTTCCGGTTTTTTCACCTTGCCAGTTAACTTACCTGTCAGATAAATGAAAAGTATCGCATCATATAATTGACGTTTGTATATTTTTGTCAATTTATACCATAATAACGATGCAATATTTTTGTTTTATTTAGTAGTTAATTGACACATCCAGATGTTTAAAAACTAAACCTTAATGCATGTAGATAGTACCTATGTATACAGGGTGTAAATGAAATAAGTGCATTAAATTTAACCAGTAATGTAACTCGACGAGAACAACAATATTTCTTAATACCTTTTTTTTTTCTAAGTCTCTTAGATTTTGAGTTAAAATTCTTTAAAGATTTGCTGCATATTTCGTTACCCGCCTATGGAGAACAAATGGCTGCGCCGTATTCAAGTGGGATACAAATAGCTCAAAAATTGTCGGTTATCGGTTACACTTGCAGTCACAGTAATTAATAAACGAATCAACGGAAATAAATTAATTAATTCGTAATAGTACAATTTTTAAAACAAAGAAATTTAAATTTTGGATAACAAAATTATAAAGTTGTGTATTAAACCAGGTTTTAATCACCTGTGAATAGAGGAAGACAAGGAGGAACGAGGGGAGGAAGAGCAAAAGCATAGTTATTAGGTTATGAGATGATTATTTATCGTCGACAAATCATAATAGTTTAAATACGTTATTCAAAAAATGTAAGTACAAACTTTTGTCCATTTAAACGAGGTACATGAGTACCAATAATTAGTCGTCCGTTTATTGTTCCCGCTCAAACATTTTTTAATGAAAATTTTTACAGCATTTTCGTCTGTTGAAATGTGTATTGTGCATAATAAATACACCTTCCCAAGTAAATTCAGTCTCATTGATGAACATTATGAGCTATTCCCAAAATCGAAGTCTGCTGAAAACATTGATCTTTTTGCACATGATATGGATACAACTGTTGCTTTATTTAAAATTGTCATATGTGAGACTTCGTATTGTGAAAAAGATGTACAAGATTAACAAATGTGCGAATATGAGGAACAGAATGATTTGGAAACACTCCGTCTAAATGCGTTGGCAACTTTATAATACTGTCTTTATATCAACTACAAATTAAAATGTAGTAAAGATACGAATAAATAAATAAACCATAGGTAAGTAATTACAATATCTGTGTACTCGCTATTTGTAAACGTAAGCATTTTGACAGAATTTTACCTGATTAGCAAGTTTATTACTAATGTCAAAATATAATTGCAACAACTGACAAAACTGCCAATTGCTAAAACAAAAATTTTCATAGCTATTGCTACTGCATTCAATTATTAGAAAAATACGTGGAACGACTCGTCAATTTACGGGGTGGTAAAAATGCTAAAAAAATATGCGATTTCGAGAAAAAGTTATTAAGAAATAGTGTTGCTCTCGTCGAGTTACATTACTGGTTAAATTTATTGCACTTATTTCATTTACACCCTGTATTGTAAGTAGTGTTGAAAGTATTAAAAAATGAACTTACATATTTGAATAACAATTACTGATATTACTGCGTAAATAAAGTTTTCAAATTTTGAAAAATGTACTGGGTGATCCAGAATGATTGAATGTCACGTGACTTGAAAAAGTTCTGATTATGATCAAAATTATCTTTTACGGAAGAAAAATAGTATCAATTTACCGGCAATATCAAATTATGTTTCCTATATTACCGACATTTGGAAAAGTCAGCGGCGTTATGTTTCTGACTTTTTTGACATATAGTTCGTTTTTACCTTTATAATTAAACTGTTATTTATTCAAATCATTACGTTAGAATGCTTGTTTATGGAAGCAGATAAGTTTATTTTGGAACTATATTTACTTACTGCGAGAAATAATGAAAATGAGTGGAAATATGTACACCAATACAATGTGTCAATCGTATTTCACTGTCGCAACGATGCGGCACACAAAAAATCAGAACGAGGCGGAACCTTCAAACATTCTGTATCACTCTGTAATTCTTCCAATTTTTTTATTCGCGTGTCTACTTACAATTGCCATTTGTCAGAAAACTTGTTAAATCGCACTTTCTTAGAAAAAAGTCTTTTGCAAGAAATGTAACTTCCTTCTTGGTTACTATTTTAATCATCACTACCTACAATAGTTTCAAAAAATAATGGGGTCATTGATAATAGGTAATAACAATAATATTTACCGCTTATGATAAATTATTGTTTGACTTTTTGTACAAACCTATTGAGAAACACTGAACTAAATGATAGAGATGGATGGCGAACAACTACCCAAATATCCTGTTATTGATTAGTCTGTATCACCAAACAAATGCGCATAGTTTATACTGTCCAGAATTATATTACAGATATTTTCGCACAGCAAAAAGTTAACAAATAGAAACAACAGAGGAAGGCGTAGAGCATTTGTTTTCATTCCGTAACGCATGATTACTACGCTAGAAAACAATATTTGCATTGTGATATGTAACTTTCTGTGCAGATCGAGTTTTCAATTTTTACGTAAGATATCTTCAAATATCAGGGGAATTTACAAACATTATTATTGAGTTACTACTTTCCAGTAAATTTGCATTTATGTAGTAAATCGTATTTTCGCTCCAAAGAGGATGAGCTTTTATTGCTTTTTTAATATGAAAGGATATGTTGGTCATTTTATCACAGAAGTTGCAATATAAATTATAAACATAAAATTTGATTCAACGCTTTATCATTGGTAATTAAAATAAGATATAAAAAAACAAATTAAGTTTATCTATTTCGGTGTTCCTATAGGTCTATAAAATCACTGCAAACGCGTCGTTTGGAAGATCTATAAGCGCAGTGTTTGATTCAATGTATTAATATATTTAGCTAAAATTCATAATACACAATACGCAGGGCCGATCCTAACCTATCAGCCGCCTTCGTTCTTATATAAAAAAGCCGCGCCCTCCCATTTTATTTTTCAGGTATTTAAGCCATTTATATTGCAGAGAATAGGGAATAGTTTTGACCTCTCTGATTGGCTGAAATTGGAGACAAGAAACAAGTTTACTTAAAACTGGCGCTGATGCGAGCACCATCTACTGAATGGGTTAAATGGAACAGAGCATAGTTCTAAACAATAGCACACATTGAATTAGAATTAAAATCATTTACATAATACTATGTTAAAAAACAATTTTAGAGAATTAGGCGTTTAATTTAATTATCTACAAGGTTTATATGAAACATTTTTGTTTAAAATTAATTGGGAACTTTTACGAAAAGGAAAACTGATTTCCAATGTTAAACGCCTATGGTACGTTTTTTGATTAACACATCCACACACTCTCTCTCTCACACACACACACACACACACACACACACACACACACACACACACACACACAGACACACACACACAGACACACACACACAGACACACACACACAGACACACACACACAGACACACACACACACACACACAGACACACACGCACACGCACACGCACACGCACACGCACACGCACACGCACACGCACACGCACACGCACACGCACACGCACACGCACACGCACACGCACACGCGCACACGCACACCCACACGCGCACACGCACACCCACACGCATACGCACACGCACACGCGCACGCACACTCACACGCACACACACTCACACACACACACACACTCACACTCACACACACACACACACACACACACACACACACACACACACACACACACACACACACACACACAGAGAGAGAGAGAGAGAGAGAGAGAGAGAGAGAGGTAAAACACAAGTTACCTATTTCAAAATAAAGTATTAGACGGCAGGGGGGGGGGGCTAGTGCTACGTAAAAAATGTTTCATGGTATTCCAAATACTGACCCTCGTGCTCAATTTAAACACCCTGGAGAACGATTTGCTGTCTTCCCCGGAAAAAAGACGATCTACCCAGCTGTGGGTCATGATCCAAGTTTGTTTGAAAAAATGATATTTTAGAATCTAGGTATTCTACATCGGACCTGTGTATTTTTGAGTAAAAATTGTCAGTTGACTAAAGCCCGGATGGAATGGCATGGGTAATTTTTGATAGGTAAAATTCACAGCAATAAAAGGATGTAGCGCCCCCTGCAACGATTGAAAATGGCTGGCACTTATTATCAGCTACCATTTACATATAAACACTGCCATTTTACGAAGGTCCCATACAGAGAATACCTAGATTCCAAAATATTTTTTAAAACAGTTTAGGATCAAGACTCATAGTTGGGTAGATCGACTTTTTTTTCGGGAAGGACAGCAAATCGTTCATCAAGGAATTTAAAACGAGTACCAAGGATCAGTATTCGGAGAACCATGATATATTTTTCACGTAGCACTAGTCTATATAGTGGATTTGGTCAACTTGTGTCCCATACTGAGAATACCTAGATTTCAAAAAATCATTTTTTAAAACAGTTTTGGATCAAGACTGATAGTTGGGTAGATCGTCGTAGACAGCAAATCGTTCATCAATGAATTTAAAACGAGTACCAAGGATCAGTATTCGGAATACCATGATATATTTTACACGTAGCACTAGTCTATATACTGGATTTGGTCAACTTGTGTTCTTGATTCTCCAATTATTGTGGAATTTTATTAAAATTTTGATTGTTTCCAACAGGAAAAAATTCCCAATTGAGGACAGGGAAAAACATAATATATAAACTAGTATAACTTAACATAAATTAATATTGGTTAAAATAGAAAATATTGTATACTAAACATTGCGTATTACATTATAGAAATATTTAGGTTGCAAATGAAAAATGTCAACATCAGAATATTTAGTATTATAGGTTGAGCACATTCTGTATATGAGACAAGAATAATCTATGTTTGTACGAGGGGTAGGAAGGTAGAAGGTACTGAAGTTTCGTGAGTGAAAGGATGGGATGTGGAAATTAAGGAGACTCAAACTAAACGAGTCGTTAAGTTCGCCATGAATTAACTTATTGAGATGAAAAACAGAAATCAATTCACGGCGATGATATAGACTGGGCATATTAAAGGTGTGCAGTAAGGTGGAGTAAGATACTGAATAGTCCGGGTAAGTTTTATTTAATTTGAAATACAGGTATTTCAGAAACTTCTTTTGAATTCTTTCGAGATGGTCTTGATGACTCTCATAAGTTGGGTTCCATATTATTGAGCAATATTCCAATTTGGAGCGAATGAAACTGTAGTATAGTGTTATGATGGGCGAAATACTGATAAAATCCTTGGTATTACGGATAATAAAACCTAGCAATCGAATGGACTCATTATAAATATTATTAATATGTTGTGAAAAATTAAATTTGGAGTTAAAAGTCACTCCGAGGTCTTTAGAATTTTCTTTCCGATTTAGAACTGTATTATTTATACTATAATTAAAAGTTATAGGAGATAATTTGCGAGTATAAGTCATCACGTTGCATTTATTTATGTTGAGAGCAAGTTTATTTACAAAGCACCATTCTGAAAGAATATTTAGGTCGTTTTGCATTACAAGGCAATCGTCAAAAGATAAAATGGGGTAAAAAAATTTAAGGTCGTCGGCAAATAAAAGTTTATCACACTTGAGATTTTGTGGTAAGTCATTAATAAAAAGAATAAATAATAGATAATTATTAACAAAAATTCAATTTCACACTAATATGGTTTTTTATAAAATCAGTATACTCGTATGGGAAAGTATTGAGCAATTTAGATTAAAAAATTCTCGTCTTCAGTTTGGAAATTCAATTTTGGAGACTGTATTTATATTGATAGGCCTTGGTTCGTTTTCGGTGTTGTGCGTCCCCTTGCTGTGCTTGACTTCTCCGTGTCTCATAAGCCGCTTATAACGCTGTCTAACATATTGGCTTTTTGTGTGGGAAATATCTTTGCGCCATCCTTTTGTTGACTCTTTCCATGCCGTCGCCTCCAATACAAAAATTCCAAAATAAATTGCTAGTGTCAGATATATTCCAGAATGTTGCCAGGAAGGTCAAGGAAGCTGAAAAGATTTACACTGACACTGGGACCTAGTGACTTAGGTACAAGGAATGGAATATTTTAAATCAAATCTTACCTCCATATCTGTCAATTCTTTGTAGATATTTGCTGTCTGTGGTAGCAATTTATTTTTTGCCTCAAGGTTACCAATGTCAGTGTTAATATTTATTTTCCGTTGACCGTTTATTAATAGATTATTTAAATGTATAGGAAATCATTCATTAATGACTCCTATTAATGATTTTTAATAATAAACGATTTATTGGGTGCGTTCACCACATGGAACATAGCATGTATTGCTAACGTTAAGTTGTAGCAAAATACTAGACAGAATTAAAAGACATGATTTTGACATTTGCTAACTAGATATATTCACATAGCGTACCTTTAAAATGAATTTGAAACAATTATATTCTTCAAATAACATAAAAAACCAAATGTGCTATCTAACGTTACGTAAACTGAACGCACTCACTGACGGTCAACACTTATTAATTTTCTGATGTAAAATTTTACTAACCTAAAATCAAAAATCATTTGTAATTTGTCTGCAATTATGAACATCGATAATATTACATTTTCAAGTTACCTTCCCAAATAGCATATTTACAATCACCACCACAGACATAAACACACCATCCCTAAATTTTAATAATTGTAATTGGACAATCAACAATCAATTTTATAAACATCGTTTCTTGTTGTATACGTTAAACGGAGTTGCGCTGACGGTTGCTCGTTTAATTAGCGCGAATTTGATGCACATATAGCCCGCGCAATTTGAAATGTTCGTATAAATATTGTATACACAACTCATTTTCAGAAATTACTGGTGCATCCCATATCAAACTGAAAACAATTTTTCGTATACATATAGTAGTGAAGTGATACCATATGATTATATCTACGCCAACTCCGTTCGGTCAACCGTTAGTAACCTAAAAAAATTGTTATGGAATAAAATTAGATTTTTTTAAGCAAGATACGGTCAACGCAAACATATTGTAACTAACACGTGTATTAATTGGCGATGAATGAACTGACCAATTGTCTCGATCATTAATCGCTTTAATTAACACACTTTGTAGTTAAATAACTATTACAGTCAATAGTAGTTTTAAATTATTAATTTTTTTATGTCAAGTTCAACATGTAGGTCATAACTACAAGTTGTTACACGGATATGAGACACCTCGATTGTACTCATTATTATTCAGAATAGAAGAAAATCATCCAAATGAAAGTTTTATAATAGATCGAAGGGCAATTTCCCAAAAAATAGTAAACCAGTGGTTCTCAAACTATCACACAAAGTTATATATATATATATTATATTTAGTTTATTCGAAAGAGATTTTATTTCTGAATTGATCGATCATTTTTTATATTTTTATATCCTTAACTTCAATTTAAAGTTTACTTAAATTTTATTTAACTTGACATAAAATAGGCCATGATCAGCATATTATCAACAACAAAACAAATGTACAGAATAATACAACTGTCACTTCTAGTAATTTGAAATATCTTATTCTTTACAGTTATTAATTGTGACGGTTGTAATGTTTATTGAAAATAACTGTTAATATTGAAAATTGTTTTGTTTTCGATGACGACGTACTATATTGTTTTATATAAACTTTAAACTCAATTTTTTCCATGTTAAGTAAAGACATCAGTAAAATGGTGGATATATACCATAGTATTGTGTATACAGTGTGGGTGTAAAGTACGGAATATTAAAAAAAACAGCGAACTCAATTGGTTTTTTGAAACCGCTAAAACACGTAGACTTTAATTTTTTCTGACTTTCGTTTGTTTTGAAGTTATGACGTCATCACAAAAAAAATTAAATGGAAAGGGCGCGAGCAGACACGTTACTCGAGCGACCTTGACTTGCTTGGGATCAGCTGATTTGTGTGCGCATGGTCATTTTGACAAGAACATTGTCAATTTGATAAGACCAATGTTATGACTTATTTTGATTTTGAATTGCTAAAATGTTAATATTTTACAATTTTTAGGCAGTAAAACACATGAAATTAAAAATAATAACATTTTAGCAATTAAAAATGAAAATAAGTCATAACATTAGTCTTGACAACATGACATTGTTCTTGTCAAAATGACATGCGCACAAAAATCGGCTGATTCTAAACACGTCAAGGTCCCTCGAGTCACGTGTCTGCTCGTGCTCTATATTTTTCTAGTAGTGGAATCCGATAGTGATTTTTCTTCTTTTTATGATCATGTAAATAAATCATAAGGTTGCATAACAAAAATTCTGAGAAAAATCGGGCTGAAAAGATAGTTTAGAATTTTTCGTTGGTATTTTTTTTTTAAATCTTTGAACATATTGGTATTATTGTACTTATAACTGAAATGAAATCTAGATATCTTGATTATTCATAATATTAAATGTTCAACTTGATTTTTCTCAGAATTTTTGTTATGTAACCTTATGATTTATTTGCTTGATCATAAAGGGAAGAAAAATCAGTATATTGCCATTTAATTTTTTGTGATGACGTCATAACTTAAAAATAAATGAAAGTCGGAAGGTGAATCACACATATTAATGTGTATTTTTAAAAACTATAATCGACGTATTTTAGCGTTTTAAAAAGCCAGTTGAGTTCGTTGTTTTTTTTAATATTCCAAACTTTAATCCCACGCTGTATAGTATTTATACAGCAGATTTAAATCACTAACTTAGTAATATTTGTAATCAACACACTAATAATACGGAATGTCAAGTTCCACAGAGAAGTCCTCCCGGTTTTATTAAAACTCAAAGTTGCGTGTTGAGGACAGGCCATCAGCATGACAATCATATAGTAGGGGGAGTCCGGGAGACTTAACCATATGGGAGAGTTGAACCGATTGAAATATCTCATTTAAAATTCGCGGCAAATTCGTAGTTGTCAAGCCAGAGTGTGCAATCGTAACACCACTACTTGGGGGTACCACAAGATGACAGTGTGGAGCAAGCGTCTGCTATGAGTGAGGAGAACATGTTTTTGCGTCATTAAAGTGAAAAAATATATTTATAGTTATATCTTCATTGCTCTGTTCTAAGTCAAGGTATGTACATTCTGTAAATACTTATTATTTATGGTATTAATGTAGTTTTAGAAGACCACAGTATTTTATCTCGTCAATTGAACATTTTCGGGAAAAAAATATTTAACTCAGAATGGGGCCGGGTGGGAGATGTGAACCACATAGTGGTGGGAGATATGATCAGTGGGTCAAATCTCCCTACTATTTTTCTAATATGGTCAACCTTTCCTTTGTACTATTTTTTTTTTATTTTCAGCCTAAAATGCCTTTCCGCTATAAGCCAAAGGAGGGTAGTACTAGCAGGCAAACATTTAGCAAACTGACGCTAACAAATGCTTTAGAAGTAATTGACGAAGGTTTATCTATAGAAATGTCTCTGGAACAAGATCCATATCCCAACTTACCCAATCAAATGTCATGTTCATCCGCTCCCTCACCAGAGTTAAGTGCTCTTTCACCCGCCAGAGTTATTTAACATAATCTACAGGCTCTCTCAAAGGTTTCATCTGCTTTCTCACAAAAATCATCTGCTACTTTAAATCCAGAATCATCATCTATTTCGGAAACAGATGAAACTGAATTTAATGATTCAGCGAATTTGACTACAGTAGTAATCACGGTTGAGTATGTTTCGTCGCCAATACCAGCCGTTTCCACAACTAATGTACAACAGGCTGTTTCTGTAATTGTTTCCCCAGAAATGATTAAGCCCTTTCCTAAAGCCGCGCCAAGGAAAACTGTACGACGAGGTCGTCAGCCAGGGAAAACCAAGATATTAACAAAAATTCCGGAAAAAGATGAGGACCAACATCAGCTACATGGAAAACCAGAGAAAAAAAAACTTATACCTAAGAAAAAACAAATGAAAGAAGCAAAACAAGCAAAGAAAGAAACAGTTATTGAGAAAAATTTTACAAGAAAGTGACAGCTCTAGTGTTACAGAATGTGAAGACGTTACTTTTCCTGATAGCTCAGATGGTCCCTTGGATGATGAATTAGATAGGGATGAATGTTGGTACTGTTTTTTATGCAAGAGACGATATTATGGATATGCGACTTTGTGTCCCTTGTGGTAAATATGTTCACAAAATCTGCGTTGGTTTAACAACGAATGACTCAGAAGTATTTGTTTGTCCCAAATGTGCAGTTAATTATTAGAAAAAATAAATTTTATTTGATGAAACTTTTCAATTTTATGTTTTCTTATCATTATTTCCTGTATGCTAAATATGTGAATTTAAAATAAAAATATGATTCGCAAAATGTTCGCAGTTATTTCCTGATTTGGAAGAGTGTGGTCAAATCTCCCTACAGGGTAGATCGTATCTCCCGCTGGGTGGGGAGAGATGAGCCGAATTTCAATTTTTATAAAATGTAATTTGGCCTTTACATTTATTAACTTAATGATATTGTATTAACTTATAATTAAAGTCAGATAACTGGGCTTTATATTAATATAAATACAAAATTATTACATTTCATAAATAAATTTTTATGAGTTGTCAAAGAAAACCCGGTTCATGTGTCCCGGACTCCCCCTACATTAACCGCATATATTTCATTCATTGTATACATAAAAATTTCGTGTCAGTCAGTGGCACTACAAACGAACGCTTCAAAAATTAAATGAAAAATAAGAAATTTTGGCAAAAACATTTGATTGAAAATCAGCACATCGAAATCCATAACTTCTTTATAAATTTCTACCCTTTTTCTTTAACACCATATACAAGCGGGTCTTACAAAAGCAATCAATCGCTCGATATCATGTATTTTGTTTTTCTAATGGAGGTTACCGAGGGTTTTTGTTAATTTTTTTTAATAAAAAACTATATTAAAAATATAATCCAACACTTTTCAATTTTAGTATTTAAGACTTGTATATCAAGAGAAAGAACATATTTAACTTCTTTTATTAAATTATAAGTTGTTACATTTTCTTGATGGTACATTTTAAATATTTATTTATTTTAATTATTACTGCCTCTTGATGAGTACCACAAATTATATATAGATATTATATATTATAAATAAAACACATAAAATAAAATCTTCTTATCGATTTCGGTTTATTAAACCATCTTCAGAGAAAAAAAAATACATGAACAGAAAAATTATAAATATAAATATAAATATTGACATATTTGACATTATAACAAATGAAATACAACATATATATAGTAGGTATAAAATTATTTAAAATTATTTAAATCCATAATTTTAATAATTTATTTTTAAAAAATTCTAAATTGAAAACAATAAAATTGAAAACAATAAAATATAATGATATAGATTTGAAATATAATTAAAATATAATAAAATCTAATGAAATATGTTATAATTAAATACTATAATTTTGAAAATCGATTAGAAGATTTTATTTTATGTGTTTTATTTATAATATATAATATCTATATTTAATTTGTGGTACTCATCAAGAGGCAGTAATAATTAAAATAAAGAACATATTTAATTTTGGATAAAATTATAAATCTGAAGTGATACTTTATATGAAGCTCTGAACAGATTTTCGTGAAAAATACATTATGATATATTCAAAAACATGTCAAATTTAGTATTTAAGACTTTTATATAAAGGGAAGCAACATTAGATTTTGGCTAAAATTGATAAACCGGAAGTGATACTTTATTTGAAGCTCTGAACAGATTTTCGTGAAAAATAAATTGATACAAACCAAAACTTTTCAAATTTGGTATTTAAGACGCTAATATTAATGAGAACGGCATACCAGATGTTTTCTAAAATTGATAAACCGGAAGTATTACTTTACAGGAAGCTATAAACAGAGTTTCTTGAAAAAATATATTAAAACTTCTCAAATTTGGTATTTTAAAGTCGTGTATAATTTGAAACAACATTATATTTTGACTATACCTATATGATAAACCGAAAGTCGTATTTCATTTGGAGCTCCACAGATTTTTGAGGAAAAACATAATAAAATATAATCTAAAATTTGGTATTACAGACTTTTCTATTTATTGGACCAACAAATTAGATTTTGTTTACAAACAATCAGCCGGAAGTGATACTTTACTTAAAAGCTCATTGCTATTTTAAACACGGAATTGACGGGAGGTCATGTGTTGGCCACATCAGATTTTTTTCTTAAGAGGTAGGAAGGAAAAAGTTTAGGGTCTACAAAGTTGTAGATTCGGTGACTGTTTTCTGTTTTGCGGAATTGGATATATTAATTACAACATTCAGGGCTAAAATTGATATGCAATATAATTTTTTTAGAAAGTTGCTGCCTTGGGAACTCTTATTTAGTAGCAAGTTTTAATATGTTTGCCATTTTTTTAATACCCTTAGGTATACATTACAAAGAGATTAAGAAAATAGTACAGAACAAGGTAGAAAAAGAACCTTTAAAGTGTTCTTTCTCATCACTAGTTAATGGACTGTAAATTTTATAAACATTTTACTACGTTATAAATGTCATGGTCTTCGATTCGCGTTGTAATTGCTTCCGATAATGGCGCGCGGATGTGCTTTGTTTCCGAAAAGATTTTTTTCTCCAGAAGGCCTTGACCGCTGAGATACCCCTTCTCTTGCCACTCTGACGTAACGTTACAAAAGGTCAAACCCAGATATTTTAAGGCGAGCACGTTGAGAAGATCCAGGATTGCGTATGCGTTGTTTCAACAAGTTTGTTTACCTACAGGATTCTGCGACCAGTATCTACAATTTCATATTTGTGGTTAGATATGGGATTTAGAGTAAATGATCTCAAGTAATTAAAATTGAAACGAGATTGTTGATAAGGAATAATGTTAACCACAACAAACCTACTAGTAATTCTATTCATAGTATAAAGGTATCCCAAATAAAATGCCCTGCTTGGGGATTTCGAGAAAAAAATCTGATGTGGCCAGCACATAATCTCTCGCCAGATATTTTACCTGGTTGTACGCATAAAACAAAAAATATTTTTAAATACAAATACATATATTCATGTCTCACTACAAAATAATTCTTACATATATTTGCAAAATCTATGGGATATTTTAACATAAATTATGTACAATACATACATTTTCTTTATAATCAATATCCTGAAATTTTCTTTATATTCGTCATTTTTTCGCAAATTCCTTTTTAACAGTGACATTTATGTGTCAATTACAAACATTTGAATTTCTTGTCTTGAAGTAGTTTGATCTGAGTTTTTTTACATCAAATTATTTTGTATGCATTTCTTTATCTCTGAATCTATAGAAGATATAATAATGAATTTATATTTATCGAATAAAGAATTTAACGTTCTTTAATATAAGTATTTACATAAATTTTCGATAAATAATATTTAGATGATTTTTTTCTTGTAAATACTACTTCCGGTTGTCCAATTGTTACCAAAACTTAATCAACTCTTCCCATTATTGTTAGACTGAGGAATCCATAGTTAAAAATGTCTTAAGTCTTATAATATTTGAGAAATCGTGGATCCAACATCCACACACACACACACACGCACGCACGCACGCACGCACGCACGCACGCACGCACTCACGCACACACATATACACACATACACACACACACCAACACACATCCACCCACCCACCAATCCACCCACACACACACACACACCCACACACACACACACACACACACACAAACGCACACACACACACACACACACACTAACACACACACTAACACACACACACACACACACACACACACACACACACACACACACACAAACGCACACACACACACAAACACACACACACACACACAAACGCACACACACACACACACAAACACACACACACAAACGCACACACACACACACAAACACACACACACGCACGCACACACGCACACATATACATATACACACACCAACACACATACACCCACCCACCCACCTATCCACCCACACATACACACACACAAACACACACACACACACACACACACACACACACACACACACACACACACAAACTCACACACACACGCATACGCACACGCACACACACACACACACACTCACACACACACACGCATACGCACACGCACACACACACACACACACACACACACACACACACACACACATTTCTTGTTATGTTTTGTCCTAATCCATAGCAAGCTTCATTACAAAGACCAAAAAGTATATGTTTTAAATTTATATATCTCGCTTATACAAAGGTCCTATTTAATAATACTTGATGTGCTAGACGCAGAATTTAATTCTCTAAAACTCTTATTTATTTCTAAAATCAAAATGAAACCATTTTATTCAAGAAAAACTGATAACAACTTCAGATAATATATCACTTCCGGTTAGCCTGTTTTAACCAAAATCTCCTATGTTATTCCAATTGACATAAAAATATTATATACCAAATTTGAAAAGTTTTGGTTTATATTTTTAAATAGTTTTTCAATAAAATCTATTATAGGCTTCAAATAAAGTACCATTTCTGGAAATTATGTAATGACCAAAAAGGAAGGTGCACAACTAGATGTTGATAGCAGTCCTAAATACAAAATTTCAACTTTCTACGGCTTACTGTTTTTGAGTTATGCGAGATACGTACGTACGTACAGACGTCACGACGAAATTAGTCAGAATGGATTCAGGGATGGCAAAATGGATATTTCCGTTGATATCTGGAAACCGAAATTTTTCGCGATTACAATACTTCCTTTACTTTGTACAAGGAAGTAAAAATGTATGCACATTAATTTATTATTTATGTCATTTCGTAATGGTTAAGTTTATTGATTCAACGGATACTGAATTGGCTAGATACCGGATATTAGATAAACATTTTATTTCCTGGCCGGATATTTGATGAACAAAGTTAAGCTTGCAAGTATAAACTTATTGAAGTATAGGTTTTGATGTTGAATGTTTACGTTTTATTTTATAGTTTTGTGATGACGCATTTGTTGTAAAATCTATAGTAGTAACAAGTAACAAACTCGTGTTCTTGATGAAATATAAAATAGTTATTTCAGCAAATATGACCTCAAAACAAATCGTACAAGAAAATATCTATCTGTGTTACATATTCAAATGTCTTGTTTTTGTTTTATTATTAAAATGACAACTATTTCATATTTTATTATTTGAATTGTACTGGATATTCAGAACTATTTTGTCGAGATGATAGATTGCGATTCAAATTGGGATACTGTAAGTCACTTGATCATTAAAATTGGTCAATGATAGGCAATAACATGCTGAATTTTATCGATCAGTAATATGTTGTATCATATTAATGATCGATAACAAATGTCAAAATCAGATAAAGTAGGAGTATATTATATCGCCTGTACTTCAATGCAGTGTACATAATTGAAAGAATATGCAAGTAAACATTTTTTATCATATAATATAAATTTAACTTTACATTTTTATGTTGTTTATAGATAAAGATAATATATTCACAAGGGGCTAAGAAATGCAAGTGACCATTTTTCCTTACTCGATGAAATTTTTAAATAAATTTTTTAACTAATCCGAAAACTCGTCCAATATTTAATCAGAACGCTCAAGCTTCATCGCTCGAAAAGTTTTTCCACTGTGTTTAGGAGACACAATAAGCGGTGAGCGGATGGATCCGTTATATCAGTTTTACCTGGTTTAGCGATCAGGAAAAGCCTTGCCTTCTTCCACTCGAGAGGGTATTCTCCCAATTGCAGCATGTCGTTGAATATTTTTGTGAGCCATTTTGGATTAAAGTCCGTTATTAGCCATACCAGTTCTGGTTGGACACCATCGGGTCCTAAGGCCCGCCTGAATCTTATCTTTCGGTCTGCTTGCGATATGTTTATGTCTGAGATGTCTGCTATCGTAGTAGTATTATGTGATATTATTATTTGTTCCTTAGTTTTCTGACAGAAGAGTGTACTTATAATATTTGTACTCATGATGTGGGGGGAGCCGTAGGTACCGCTTGATTGGTGCGTTTCCCAAGAAGCTGGTACGGCTTCCCCCAGATATCGTCTTCCACTGCCTCGATGAGCTCATCCCATTTTCTTTTTTAGGCCTGTGTCTAATGCAGGATTCCTATTTCCTGTGTCCACCAGTAGAACGGTTTTCTTTGGGAGATTTGCGACGTTCTTTTCGTCGTTTTTGTACATAGTTCCTGTACTTGCTTTTGTAGTTCATTTACTGACTGCATCTAGGTATGTTAAGTTATTAGTTGTTTCGCTATTTCCTTATCCAATGTTTTGATATTCCACTTGATTTCTTTTGCCTTCTTGATATTGGCAGATCTACCCATACTATATTTTTGTGCTAATCCATAGCAAGTTTTATTACAAAAACCAAAAAGTATAGATATAATTTTTAAATTTACATATCTTGCTTATACAAAGGGCTAATTTAATAATACTTGATGTGCTAGAATTTAATTCTCTAAAACTATTACTTGAAGCATTAATTTCTAAAATAAAAATAAAACCATTTTATTCAAGACATACTATTAACAACTTCAGGTAATATATCACTTCCGGGTAACCTATTCCGATTGATATAAAAGTCTTATATACCAAATTTGAAATGTTTTGGATTATATGTTAAAATAGTTTTTCATTAAAATCTATTATATGCTTTAAGTAAAGTATCATTTCTGGAAATTATGTAATCATCAAAAAGGGAGGTGCACAACTATTTTTTATAGCAGTCTTAAATACAAAATTTCAAGTTTCTACGGCTTACCGTTTTTGAGTCCAAAATGTATATTTCCGTTGAAATCTGAAAACCGAAATTTTTCGCGATTACAATACTACTATGTACAAGGAAGTAAAAATAAAAGCGGCCGTTCAATACGTAATATTGAATATTTAACCTCAGGCCGTATAACTTCATTACGTAGGCTGTATGTTGGCCATGCGTGCGCTAGCCACCAGACCACACCGGATAGTAACCGGATATCCGTTGCATCTCCAGTTTAGACTCGTATATGAACCGAGTTTAATGTGCACAGTGCACAAAAATAAAACAATAATAAATAAATAAATAATTATGTAATAAATATTTAAATATCTCATTTCGAGAAGAAAAATAAATATAAAGAAAATTATGCAGCATTTATAGTAGTATTCGTAACATAAACAGATATTTGAATTCGCATTTCGTTTCAAATGAATCGGTTTTCTTTAAGGCAAAACAAATCCCACTGTACTAGCTACTCTACTCTATTGAACGGGTTCTCGTGTTTGCACGGGTAGATTGGGGAGGCGAATAGTAATTTCGACGATGGTGGGGATAGATAAAGTAGGGTTATTTTACCACATGTTTAAAGTGACCAGTTGTTTGAGGCTAAAATGCGGGACATGTTCAAAAGAAAATAACTGTTCGCAAAGAGATGATTTTCTTATGCCAGTTTGCAACATTACTACTTAAGTTGCACTTAGTAATAAATAGAGAATGCAATACCGGAATTCCGAAAACCGGGATACCCTATTCTAAAAAAATTGAGTTTAAGTTTGTTTATTGTTTATTGTTATTTTTATTATTTGGAAATGTTAACTTTGGAATAACGTCAATTGTAGTTCACTGTTTCGTATTTTGTGTACTATATGTACAGGGTGTAAATCGAAAAGTGAAACATAGGAGTTTAACATGGGAAATCTATTTTTCTTCGCGCAAACGTTACCTAATTATTTTATGAAAAATACTTCAAATAATAGTATATTATTCAACGAGCGTATTATGATGGCTATTATTCACGAGGATGATTTTAGAACACGAGCCGTAGGCGAGTGTGGTAATTCATCCGAGTGAATAATAGTCATTATACGCGAGTAGAATACGATATTTTATCTACACCTGCAATTGAAATCATATTATACCGGGTGACACTAAAAAATGGTCCACTCTAAATAACTTATTTATAATTATTTTTAATTTAATTTTAACTTTCTTAGATTTTTCAGGTAGTAAGGAAAGTGAGGTTATATCAGCTGGTTCCACAATTTCCGGAGGTGTACACAATAAGTTTTCACTTTCGTTATTATTTTCCATTTTTCTTCGGTTTAAAATTGTTTTTTCGCTCTTCCGTCAAGTTTTAAGCATCAAAATCGTTCAGGAACTGCTAGATTACTGCAAACTGAAATGATATGAGTCACTCACTGACGTAAAAATATTATAAAAAATCTATAGTTGAGTATTTTAATACAAGAAAATAGAATATTTATAGGTTTTGATCCTAATTGTAAATAATTATAATGAAATTTGCTGTGAAAAATCCAAATAAAATTATTTTGATTTTTCAGGTTATGATATAGGAATGAAATGCCGTGAAACGTACAAAGGAATGAATTATGTTGACTTAAATAATGTGCACAATGTAATATATTTATAAAATTTATTAATTTGAAATTAAAATATTCTAATGTTATCAACACAGAAAATTTCCCTAGAATTTAGAATTTGAGTAATAAATAAAAATAAACAGAAAAGTCGGCACATAAAATCTTGTCTATCACATGTCCAGAAACGGTTTTGCGAATATTTGCTTGCGCATAACCGCTAAATGAAGTTGATTGTGAACCCCCAACAATAAATTTGACAGTTCCGTGTCTTATGTAACCTCGCCCCGTGGATTATGAGCGGTATTATGTATCCATGGTTACGTGCATAATCAATATATTATCAAACAGATGTAGATAAAAGTTATTATTAAATAGTGGAACTTGTGCAAAGCTACTACTATATAAGTGGTACTTATTTTTAAGCGATACTTGCTTAAGTGTAACGTATATAGGGCAACGGTGCAAATGGGCATTACTTAATCGTGCATCATTAAAATATCTTATCTATAATAACAATAATAATAATAATAATAATAATAATAATAATAATACTTTATTATACCTCTGGACTATACAGTATAGGAAAAGTCATTACACGAAATGATACAATTAGAAAAGCAATATAATGTAACTATACCAGCTATGAAGATATTCATTTACAGAGTAAAATATATTTACCATTAAAAATTATTTTATTTTTTTAACTATTTAAAATCTGTTGATTTTTTATATTTTCAGGTAACTTGTTATACAAAATTATGGATATGGAATATGGATTAGATTTAAATTTGGCATGTCTGTGTGATGGCGGTCGGATGAGTGAATTTTGCCTTGTATTGTAATTATGAATATCACCTTGCGTTGTGATGTTTAAATTAAATTGTCTTATGAAGCAACAAGCATGTAAGATATACAAATAAGGCAGAGGTAATATTCCTAAATCTTCAAATATGGGATTGCATTGCGCATTATGCGGCGCATTTAACATAATTCTGACAGCTTTCTATTGCATTTTACTCGTTCGCAATGTGCACTGGTTCCCAACACAGAATGCCATAGTTTAAAATTTAGTGGCCATGTGCAAAGTAATAGGTTTTTAGAACAGAAATATGTACTAAGCTCCTTAATTTCCAAAGGGCGAAGCAAACAGTGGCAAGTTTTTTACAAATAGTGTCTATTTGGGAATCCCAAATCAAACATTGATTGATTTGATATGTTGTGTAGTAGTGATCCTGTGAGATTTAGTGATGTGGATGTGTGGCAATAGGATCAGTTTAATTTTTTTATAATTTATTCAAAAGGACGTTTTGATGCTGGTCCAGCATCATCTTCAGCTTCTACAATATATTGTTGTTAATAGTAAAGGTTTTACAAATATTGAAGATATTTTACCATAACGAAATATTTATAAAATTAAATTGTTAAAAAACAATATTTTTTACATAAAAACTTTATTTCCATTACAGAAAAATGTGTCAAGAACAAGTTGTGACTTAGTAAAAAAGCAGTACCAATATATTTACAATATTGTGAATAAATTAAAAATCAAATTGTTATATGTAAGATTGATATTAGTGGCATCTATCAGAAAGTAATTCTTGGATAGTAGTCGAAATGTGCGCGAAATTATGGAAATCTGTTTTGTAATTAATATGTTTATTTATGTTAATATACAATGTTTCATAGGTTAGTCTTTTATATTTATTTGGTTCAGATTGTAAGATTTTTTGGTTTTTAAAATCAAAACATATAACAATTTGATTTTTAATTTATTCACAATATTGTAAATATATTGGTACTGCTTTTTTACTGTCACAATTTGTTCTTGACACATTTTTCTGTAATGGAAAAAAAGTTTTTTATGTAAAAAATATTGTTTTTTAACAATTAAATTTATAAATATTTCGTTATGGTAAGACATCTTCAATATTTGTAAAACCTTTACTATTAACAACAATATATTGTAGAAGCTGAAGATGATGCTGAACCAGCATCGAAACGTCCTTTTGAATAAATTATAAAAAATATATTTTTTTAAACTGATCCTATTGCCACACATCCACATCATTTCTTGATTTGTGTAGTGTATCGGACTGTACTTTTGCGAGGTTCAGCATTGTTTAATTAGCTAAAACATCGCGCCAGTCAGTCTACCTGTGTTCGTCAATAAGCAAGGTTGTCGTTGTGTGTATCTGATTAACTCGTGATTGTTCAATAAACATCATTCATATAAATCAACTATTGACTTTCAATTAATCATCCCCAAAGACATTACAATTTGCATACCTAGTAAATTAGTATCGCAAACTTCTTTAATTGATTTATCATTAATTTTTAATAACACGCATATCTTTTTTTGTTTATATAAGAAAAAGAAAGAAATTCGGATTTTTCTCTGTTTAATATGAGAAAATTATCTCGGAACCATTTAGATATTTGAAGTAGTTTCGTATTCGTATCTTGTACTAAATAGTCGTAATTAGCGTTATTATTTACTATTGATGTATCATCGGCATACATAATTATTTTTATAAAATCGGAGTTTAGTACAAAATCGTTTATGAACAAAATGAACAGTATTGGTCTCAAATTTGAGCCCTGTGGAATACCGTACAAGGAGATATGATAATCAGACTGTACATTATTAATTACCACTGTTTGCTTTCTATTTGTTAAATATGATTTCAGCCACTTTAAAATTACTGAGAAAAAACATACGTTTGATAAAATGAGAAACAGGAGGAACCAGCAACTTCGTTTCATTTCGAAAATGTTAAAAACTAGGTAACTCTACCAACTACTCTCCACTTCACTCGACTCTACTGAGCATTCTTGCTGGTTTATACAGATAGAGTTACTCTACTCTACTCACTCAGTAGGTCTTGCTTCATACTCTACTCGTGTAAATCAGTTGTAGTTTGAATTCCATCAACTCCAGGTGTAATATGGATTTATTATAATAGAACGTAGTTTTTGTTCTTTATATCCTGTTATTCATTACATATTTAATATCTATTTATGAGAAGGCGATGTAAATGTTCTTTTAGATCACGTAATATTTCTATCATATTGATTTTATTCAAAGGTCGTAACGAAGAGATTATTTAATATTTTATTCATTTCTTTTTCTGTTTCCTGCAACAGAGCTTCTCTGTTTACATTTAATTATCGTCTGCGGTTAACCTCTGTTCTTGCGCTGTAAAATTCTTACAATCTCTATCGAGAGCAAATAAACTTTTAATGTTTAATTTAAGAAAGTTTGGACATAAAAATTTTAATTCCATTTTCTACTATTCGAATGAAAATTGCACACTGCGTATTTTTTATACCAGGAAGTAATTTACTTGTAATTAAATTTACATTTCTCTTGTAATGTTATTCTGTACATTCTAAAGGAATAAAAAGTTTATTTTTAGCTTTATAATAGCTTTTCAATTGCTAGGGAATATTACACCGGTACATTTTCAGTATCAAAATTGATACATTGTTAGTCTAGTCAATATTTATACAGTATGTCCACAGTAAGCGGGCCACCATTGCTAACTTTCTTATTTGAAGAGATAGAAAGACGATTAAATGGACAAAGTTAGGCGATATTATGCGACAAATTTAACGGTGAAAAATACAAAACAATTGAACATCAAATTCACGACTTATTCAACAAAATAACATTTTTTTAAATGGAATGCCATATTGAAAATGGTTCCATTTAAAAGATATTTATTATCTGAATATAAAAGTTCATTATCACTATGCCTCTAAAATTAAAAACAAAAGAGTTATTTCAAGTTGAAATTTAAATATTTTATTTCATATTTTGATACAAATACAATATTGTTGCTATGGAAAAAACAAAAACAAATAACGAAATTAATTATTAACTAGTAAACTTAAAAAAATTGTTCAAAATGTTGACCATTTCTTTCACGACAAATGTGTGCTCTTTTTATCACAGACTTCATTGTTTTAGTCAACATCCTTTTTGATATTAGAGCACAGGCAGCAGTAATTTTGTTATCATATCGACTAATTCATCATTATTATATTTTTCCATTTTGTTGACAGCATCTATCAATAAAATGTCAATTGTTCTTTGCTTAATGTTAGTTTCTGTTGTTTCCATAGCAACAATGATATTTCTGTATTAAAATATGAAATAAAATATTTAAATTTCAACTTGAAATAACTCTTTTGTTTTTAATTTTAGAGGCATGGTGATAATGAACTTTTATATTCAGATAAAAAAATCTTTTAAATGGTATACCATTTTCAATATGGCATTTCATTTAAAAAAATGTTATTTTGTTAAATAAGTCGCGTATTTGATGTTCAATTGTTTTTTATTTTCCACCGTTAAATTTGTCGTGTAATATCGCCCAACTTTGTCCATTTAGGGTAATTGTGGGATGTATGCCCTACCTAAGGAAAATTCGCTCTAAAAAGGTATAGGTTAGTTATTTTTAAATTACGTTGTTGCTACTGTATTTAGCAGAACCTTATTTTACAAAAAATATGATTTAAAAATCATTATTGTTTATAGTTACCCCATAAATTTAATGTAAAGTTGAATACCCATTGTAGTATAGATGCCCACCAATGTGGGATTTATGCCTTACCGTAGAGTATAGTTGACCAATGTATAGGATAGTTGCCGAGGTAAATTTAATAATATAGGCACATGTATCAAAATAAACAAAATATATATTTATTATATTATGTGATTATAAACAATATATGAAATTAGATATGCGCGTCAAAAAACGATATATAATAGATTACACAGATTCGTTAAGTACGATTTGTACTGATTAATTACATATTTAATTTTCTTGTAACGGCATCGCGTTTGATTATTTTTCCACATTCATTACAATGATGTGCATGAAGGAATGATAAATACTTTGCTTGCGACATTGATGCTCATATTTTTGGTTTTAATATTTTCTACTGCAGTTCTTAAATTTTCTTCACTCCACTGACCCCGCTTTGGTGCATCTTCTTTTCGCTTGTACTTTCGTGGCATTGCAATCTAAATAAGTAAATAAAAATTCAAATTACTATATATTGTCATATTTTACTCATTTTAAATAAAAAGAAATATATTAAATAGACTATTACGCTTAAAAAAGATGTAATATATTGGGGCATTTATACCACAAAATTAGTGGGGCGTCTATCCTTTTTTCGGGGTATAGACGCCCCATTGAATTTCTGAAGCGTATGTGACTAAATCATGTTCAAAGAAGTCTTAATAAATATGTTAGAATATACTTTGATAAACTAATCACAAAAAATTATTATTCATGCAATAGTGCAAATGTAAAAGCTTAGTTTCAAACCTACCGTACTGACGAAATCACGTTCTTATAAAAATTCGGCCAATTTTTTTAATTCTTGCAGCACAGCTGTTCTCCAGACTATATATGATACTTGAATAAGGTTGCACACTGATTAATACATCTACAACTACGTTTGGAGCGCACTCTATTATATTTATCAGAAATTATACGCAGTGAGGCTACTATCCCATGTAGGCAACTAATAAATAAGAAAGTTAGCAATGGTGGCCCGCTTACAGTGGACACACTGTACAATAGAATCTGGTATCCTTGCAAAAGATCGGGAATTATAATTTTTGGATATGTTGTAAGGATCAAGGCCAGTGATAAGAAACTAATTTTGCAGAAACGAAAGCCCTGTGCTACCAGAGTTATAGGGGAAAAGTTCGAAATTTTCTACCTTTTTCAGTTTTTCATCAATTTCTCTGTTTCTACACATTGGAGACTAAAAGTTGTTATTATCAGTATTGTAGAAAACAAACTTTGCTACAAATTTTGTATTGCTGATTTTTTCTACGGGCTATATTTAGTGAACTACAGAGCAGTGAAAGTATTAGAATTTTTGGGAAATGACAAAACTCGCACATATCACAGAAATATTGATGTAGGATGTTAAGGGCGAAAATTTTCCACCAACCTGTATTTTGTGATGCAAGCGAGCCATTTGGTGCACATGTTACTATGACCATTCCCTAGCGATTAAAAATGTAGTCACCAAGAAATGTCCCGCAGGCACGAGTTACTGCGTGTTGTATATCTCATTAACGCGGTATTCTTAAAATCATAGTGGTGCACACGCCATTGGATCTACAGAGCTGATTTAATTTTTATGTTAATTGTAATGATAAGATCTCTTATTAAAGGTGCAAAAAAGAAGTTGGGTTACATATAACGTATCCATTTTCTATATTTACAGTGTGTAAATGAAATAAGTGCATTAAATTTAACCAGTTATATAACTCGTCGAGAGCAACAATATTTCTTAATAACTTTTTCTCGAAATCGCATATTTTTTTAGCACCCCGTAAATTGACGAGTCGTTCCAAATATTTTGTAATAAATGAATGCAGTAGCAATAGCTATGAAAAATTTTGTTTTAGTAATTGACAGTCCTGTCAGTTGTTGCAATTAAATTTTAACATTAGTAATAAACTTGTTTATTATGTAAAATTCTGGCAAAATGCTTATGTTTATGATTAGCGGATACACAGACATTGTCAACGAAGTTACACGAAAATCATCCTCTTCGTAATATTCGTAAATTTATGTTGTACCACATACAATATCTTCGAGATTATCACAGTTTGATTTGTCACATATGACATTTTGGAATATTTTAAAAGAGCAACAGTTACTTCCATACCATGTGCAAAAATTTCATTGTTTCCAGCATTTCAATTTTGCGAATGAATTGTATTGTTCACTGATAGGGCTGGATATATTAGAGAAAGTGTCTTTAATAATGCAAAATACGCTTATCTGGTCACAAAAATCCTCATACTGTAAGAAGGAAACACAATTTTCAACAAAAAATATCATTAATTGTTTGGGCGGGAATAATTGACGAGTCATTGGTCTCCCACCTTGTTTAAATGGACAAAATTATGTACTTATTATTATGCTCTTCCCCGTCTTTCCACGCTCTCACTTTATTCACACTAGTTCAGAAGCCTGTTTCAATACATAATTTTATAATTTTGTAATCCAAATTTTAAATTTCTTTATTTTAAAAATTATACTATAAGTCATCATCATTACCGATATCTGCATACAAGGCGGATTTGCACACCCAGTAATGGGTAATATGCCGTGATGATATTTTTTTTTAATCAGTGGTTGTCAAATTACAACACAAAGCTATATTTTGTTAAATGGGATGATATATATTTTTTATGCCCATTTGATAGATTATTTTTTTCTGAATTCAACAGTGTAATCATTTTATATTCTAACTTAACAAAAATAAGAAAAATTCAATTGAAATTTAAATATATTTGTTTTTTATAGCTATTTTTCAGTAGGCTATGTATGAAAACCAATAACTGCTATCTGTCAATATGAATTATTTCAGATAGAAATCAAATAGAACATTATTTATAAAGTTATTAACAAATATCTGTTTAATTTTAATTTAAGTTCAATTGTTTTCGAATACATGGTTGAATTTAGAAAAAAAAATACTCTTTCGAATGGGCTTAAACTATATATACCATCCCATTTAAATAGTTATTTATGATATAAGTGTTAAAAGTGACATTTTATTTTGTGAGAAGGAAGTTTGGAACACGACGCGAAGGGGAGTGCTACAAAACTTCGAACAAAATAAAATCACTTTTAACACGTATATCATACACTATTTTTTCTACAAACACATTTATTTCATTTAAATTTGTATTAGTATAAATTTTTTGACATATGTCAAACATGTCGATTTGTTGTTCCATTCGTCATTACCAAGGTAATTTACTTTTAACACTAGAATTAAAATATCGCGTTTTTAATTGAAGTATGCCGTGTTAAAAATTCAATTTTTAATAGTGTTTGTAGAAAAAAGATATAACTTTGTGGTGTAACTTGAGAACTAGTAGTTTAAAAAATATTTTATTCTGTATTCGGATGTCCTCTTTGGTCTTCTATAAGATTGTCTTATAGTATTTTATTGTATCATCAATAATATAGAAATTATTTGAGGTAGCTCTCATATTTCCTGAATTGAATACTATCTTCATTTTGTTTTTACATTTAAAATTACTTGTTTATAAAGGGATTCAAAGTTTATTTTACATTTTTGTTACGTCCACAAATATTTTAGAGCATTCATAATTCAGAACGCTCGAGCATTGATTTTGAAATTGTGATAATAAATTTTTGTTTAGTATTTCGCACGATTATCGGAAACATCTGTTTTTCGCTATATTTCATTGTATGTAATCACAAATCCCAACTTTGTTGTCTAAAAATGGTATATTTCATTTGTACTACATGTAAATGTAAAGTCCTGTTTTGAAAGCAAACAAATCTGCGTGTCTATACTTTGTAACTTTTCTCCAACTCTGTATAGGTAATTACAAACTTTGAGTAAGTATGAGTAACATTTCAAATAAATATCACATTAAATTACATGGTTTACTATTGTAAAGATTTATGTATTTCCACATAAACTTTGATTTTACTTTCCTTTAAACTTATAATCATTTTAGTTTTTAGTTTTGAAGTGTGTAATCCTTTTATTTTAACTTTGTATTATATAGTTTTTGTTTGATGCGTGCTATATGTATAACAATGTCAGAATAATATCCTTTTAAAGGAATAATGATCGTACCAATATACCACAATTCGACAGTAGTTTTTAAAGAGCAACAATATATGTTTGGTACATATAGTAAATCACAAACATAATTTTAGTTGGTAAATTGTAATTTTTAAAATGGTTTTTTTTTTATTTCCTTGTACATAATCATGTCATCATCATTACTGAAATCTGTGTACAAAGCAGATTGGCACACCCAGCAATGGGTAATATGCCGTTATTTATTTATTTGTACATAGTAAAGGAAATATTGTAATGGCGAAAAATTTCGGTTTTCTGATTTTAGTGGAAATATCCATTTTGACCATCCCTAAATCCATTTTGACTAATTTCGTCGTGACGTCTGTACGTACGTATCTCGTATAACTCAAAAATGGTAAGCTGTAGAAAATTGAAATTTGTATTTAGGATTGTTATAACATATAATTGTGCACCTCCCTTTTTGGTCATTGCTTCATTTCCAGAAGTGATACTTTACTTGAAGCTTATAATAGATTTTAATGAAAAAACTATTTTAAAATATATTCAAAAACTTTTCAAATTTGGTATATAAGACTTTTATGTCAATGAGAATAACATAACAGATTTTGGATAAAATAGTCTAACTGGAAGTGATATTACCTGAAGTTGTAAACAGTTTTTCTTTAATAAAATGATTATATTTTGATTTTAGAAATAAATGCTTCAAATAATAGTTTTAGAGAATTAAATTCTGCGTCTAGCACAAATAATATTAAATTAGGCCTTTGTATAAGCGAGATATGTAAATTTAATAATTATATACTTTTTCTGTTTTTACTTCCTTGTACAAAGTAAAGGAAGTAGGTATTGTATTCGCGAAAATTTCGGTTTTCAGATTTCAACGGAAATATCCATTTTGACCATCCCTGAATCCATTCTGACTAATTTCGTCGTGACGTCTGTATGTACGTATCTCGCATAACTCAAAAACGGTAAGCCGTAGCAAGTTGAAATTTTGTATTTAGGACTTCTATAACATCTAGTTGTGCACCTCCCTTTTTGGTCATTACATAATTCTAGAAATGGTACTTTATTTAAAGCCTATAATAAATTTTAATGAAAAACTATATTAAAATATAATCCAAAACTTTTCAAATTTGGTATATAAGACTTTTATATCAATTGGAATAACATAGCAGATTTTGTTTGAAACAGGCTAACCCGAAGTGATATATTACCTGAAGTTGTTAACAGTTTTTGATTTTAGAAATAAATGCTTCAAATGAGATTTTTAGAGAATTAAATTCTGCGTCCAGCACATCAAGTATTATTAAATTAGCCCTTTGGATAAGCGAGATATGTAAATTTAAAACTTATATACTTTTTCGTTTTTGTAATGAAGCTTGCTATGGATTAGGACAAAAAATAACAAAAAAAATGAAAAAAATAGATGTTAATGTCAAATTACGTCAAATACGTGCAATTTTAGACCTCCCGCTTTAGAAATATTCACGGCAACTCAAACGCAGGGCTGGACTGACCCGGCGGGATACCGGGAAATTCCCGGTGACCCGTGACGGCTCGTGGCCTGACGAACTTAAAAAATAAATTATAAAAATATAAGGTTGAAGAAAAAAATCGACACAAAAATAACATAAATTCTTGATTATAAAATAATTTCCTACTACTCTCGAATGTGCGCCAATATTTATAGCTATTTTTTTTTTTTGACAAACAATTGTTATATTCGCAATACATACTTATTTTTTGTATTAACGACATCATACACATGAAATAATCATTTATATAAGGATGTATTTTATTTAGATCCAAATAACTTTCATCAAATTATAAATAATAACATACCTGATACACCTTTTCATATAATAATTGATTTAATCAATAAAAAAAATTGACAATAATATAAATACGGATATTTGATCAATAATTTTCATGACTCGGCAAGCTTCTTCACGAAATACTTGACCTCATGGCATGAAGCTTCTGTTTACACTCTTGTTGCATAAATAACTATTACATACGTTAGCATATTAAAATTTATTTTCAATGTAAAAATTTATTGTCACATTGTTATCAACACAAAGAATATCAAAAATGAGCAAATCATAGACGTTTTGAAAGAAAAAATCTGATGTGGCCAACACAATACCTCCCACCATTTAATTTTTATTAATTTAAATTCATAGGTACTTACATATTTACTCATATTGGAAACTATATTTAGTTCTTTTCCATATATCTAATGTTCAGTTTACTATTTTCTTTTCAAAACGTTACCACTATTCATTTGAAATGATTAGTATTTTGACAGTGACAGTTATCTGACAGTTACATACATTTAAGAGAATGAGTTTTGTTTTAATCGTAGGCTCCAGGATTTAAATAATATATTATTTTATAAATTTATCCATAAAATATATATAAATGACTAGGGTACCTTTATAACCAGGGTATGGCCATGGGCCAAGATCGCCGCCATTGTCTGTAATTGATTTTCCTATTTATTTGTAATAAATGTGATATTATATTATAAAATAATATTAAATAATCACACTGTGAATTTAAAAAGGTAATAATAATGAATTTATTTAAGATATATACAATTATTTTTAAGACATACATTTATAGGTTATGTAGAATATATGAGATGTGTTGTTATTATCACATCTAATTTAATATCACTAGTTCTTAATTACATAATAATTATATATTCTAAACTTACCTTTTAAAAATTTAAATGATTGTGCTTAATATTGGTAATTTTTAGTTGTTTTCAGTGACAGTAATCGTGATGGGTATCTTAACAAACTACACAAGTAAATAAGATAAAATATATTACTTACACTTTAAATACATATTAAAATGATAATTAAATGTGTTTTTCATTAAAATAAAACAAATATCCACGAAAATACATAATACTTTGCGCAAGAACAACACATATAACAGAAGTCCCGGTAATGGCGGACGAAACGTGAGCCACGCCATGGCCATACCCTGGTTATAAAGGTACCCTACAAATGACTGGCCTGGCCCGACCCCATCCGGATTTCCCGGTACTAAACATATTCCCAGTCCAGCCCTGCTCAAACGACTTGTATAAAGTCAAGTTGTGCACCTACCTTTATGATCACTATATATCCTACCGTATTAAAGTTAAAATTAATATTTTGTAAATTATTTATTAAAAATACATGCATAGTTAGGCATAAATTGTTACAAGGAATTCGTGTGGTGTCCACATCAGATTTTTTTTTTGTTTTATTTAATCTTGTAATCAATAATCTCTGATTTTAAAACGAAATATCTTGTGTTGTTAAGATTTTTGCAGTGTTATGTAAGTAAAAAGTATGCACTAAACATTTTACACAGGCATAATTTTTATAGGTACTTTGTCCAAATAAGGTGAATAAGAAAATGATGTAAGAATGTCATTAAACTCCTGTATCAGTTGTCAAGTGGATCTTAAAAGAATAATTTGCGTCTCTCCGTCTTTGTATATCGTAATCTTCAATACTTAACCTGTAAAACAGTGATCAATAAAACAGTCACACGCTTAACAAAAAAATATATAATAAAAAAAATATACAATGAACAACTACACTACATTTTGGAAAGTACAGGATGTCTCATTTTCGATGTTTTTTTAAGTTATCTCGGGTAATATTAACGATAGAGCAAAACCGTTTGCATATTCCATAGTCAACTTTTCGAGAAAAGTTTAATAGTCACCACAGGAATTTTCGATCCTCTTTTGTTTCTGAGCTACAGGCAAAAACTCGTTTTTCGTTCATTTTAAAAATATATCATACCTTATTTATTATGATAGAGAAAACTTGTTTTTACAAAAAAATTGCTGTTTTTTAGATAGAATAAAATGGCGTAATTAGACATTTGAAAACTTAATAATTCTCGAGATATAACACAAACTTATGATTTTTTAAATGGGAACCTATGTTGAAAATAGTCTCGTCTTTTTGCTTAATTTATAAGATTTTCAATGATATATAACAAGTTTACATTCTTTTGTTTTAAACATTAATAAAATACGAATTATTAATTTATTGGGGTAAAAATATTGGAAATTATTAAGAAACAAATAAAAAAATTTAATACAGATCATCATTTGTTTATTTTGATTCTATATCTATTAATTGTGTTCTACAAATTATTCTTAACCAATTATTTTCGGGTTAGTTAAATTACTATTTATCTACGTTATAGTTGGCTTTGACACAATCCGAAATAAACGGTTTAATATGCCTTTGAAGTAAATAAATTGAAAAAATTAGTTAAAATTAAACAAATACTATTAGAAATACGCAAATGATGATCTGTAAGAGATTTTTTCATTTGTTTCTTAATAATTGTCAATATTTTCACCCCAATCCATTAATAATTTGTCTTTTATTAATGTTTAAAACTAAAGAATGTAGACTTGTTATATATCATTGAAAAGCATATAAATTAAGCAAAAAGACGAGACTATTTTCAACATAGGCTTCCATTTAAAAAATCATAAGTTTGTGTTATACCTCGAGAATTATTAACTTTTCAAAAAATCTAATTACACCATTTTATTCTATCTAAAAAACGGTAAAAAGTTTATGAAAACAATTTTTGTCTAACAATCATAATAAATAAGATATAAGATATTTTCAAAATGAGCGAAAAACGAGTTTTTGCATGTAGATCAGAAACAAAAGAAGATCGAAAATTCCTGTGGTGACTATTAAACTTTTCTCAAATCTATCGTTAATATTACCCGAGATACCCTAAAAAAACATCGAAAATGAGACACCTGTACATAAATGTTTAAGAGATAAATATAAATACATTGTTGCTTCAAGAATTAGAAAACGGACGAGAAAGGAATAAGATCGAAGGACGATACAACCATTGTTGATGTGCTTCCCTTAGTTCTTATTTTCGAAAACACATCAATGCAACCCACACTGGCCTAGAAATCTGAACAATCAAGTAAACTATTTATAACTTCGCGACCACTTTACACCACTTAACCTTTAACTGTGAAATATGTGCATCAGTGCATCTATCCACGTGTCTCATGCTTCTACGCCTTCACTCACGACTGTTATATGAACTCGTTTTTACAAGACCGCACTAGCTCACCCTTAAGTAACATGACCTTTACAACCAGCTACATCTTCTGATGGTAGGTCAGAGTACTTGGAGGGACTAATGTAAAAAGTGGACAAGTCTAGTTTTTATAATTTTGCAGTAAAAGGAATCTCGTTTTATCTGTATACTAAAGAAGTGCACTAATCTGTGACTGGATTATTTTGTGGATGGACTATTTAGCTATCGAATTATATTCGTGGTGTGAATTTATCTTTTTAAAGTATTTGAAATAATTTTAAAAAGTTTTGGACATGTCCAGTTTTTGCCCAGTAAAATTACAATTTTGTCCCTTCTGTTTAATTTTCATTAACAAACATACATTTTTATAGCTTTAAATAGAATATTTAATAAAGAAAAACTATTATAAACTATTTATGTAAATAAAAAAACAAAAATAATACATGCAAAAAGTGAACATGACCATGGACATTGGACATGTTTTGTTATTGCAAAGTATTGGCAGATAAACAGCCAATATTGCTTGTATGTATGGCTTGCAGTGATGATAGAAGTCTAGTTCTTGCACAGGATGATGTCAAATTATCTGAAAAACATGTCCATAGCAATAATTCATTTTTCACAAAAAGTGGTCCCTTCAATTATATTTAACAATAATAGAATGTAAAATCAAAGCCTTAGCTAAATGATTAAGTAAAAATTGCTTTTTGTGAAGAGCTTGAAGCCCATTTTACATTCAGCAACATTTTTCATCAACTCGTTGCACAATTAGTTTCGCAACATAGGTTTGCAAATGTAAAACTAAAGTTGCGGGCAAATGTTTTAATTTTAACATTCCACCAAATTTAGTAATTTTTGATTACTTTTTGTTTTACCAATTGAAATATTGCAATTGGAGAACCTAGTATTAAATTTGTGATCCACCATTCTTTTTTTGTTTGTTCTTTGTTCAAATTTACAATTTTGTATCAGAAAGATCAACAACACATATATTTTTATAAAAATACAAAAGATTGCAAAAACCACAAGTAAACATGAACATATCTAGTAACTGTCAATTGTCATGGACTAGCAACTTTCCTCAGATTTATGTTGGTATAAAATTTAAAAAAAACTAGTATAGTTGCTGAAATGTTGTCAAATGTAATGCACAAGAAATTTGTACAACAAGTTGCCCAACTAGTCGTGCAATGAGTTGCTGAAAATGTTGCTGAATGTAAAACAAGTAATTTTTTTTTAAATAATGAATTTTAAAATAGTCATTTATGAATGTGAAAATTTCATTAAATTCCCGGTGGCTGACATGATCTTTTCACAATTTATTTTCTTATAAACTCATTGTTAATTAAACTAATGGGCTACTTGCATGCCATTTTTTTATTTAATATTTTTGAAGAGACGATAAAAACTTGCTAACCATATTTTATCTTTTGACAAAATTTTCATTAATTGGCTAGAAAAAATTAATGTTATTTGAATATTTAAATTACCGCCATGTATGACGTAGAATTACCCCGCACCAATGAATAGCCGTAAAGCCATATCATCGGTACGCCCCTATGTGCGTAATTTAAACGTGGCAGATCACCTGTTTAACGTTTGAACAATAGTTTGAAGGTTAATATTTTAATTTGTCATTTTAATCTTGCACAAGTATAAACTAAGTTAAAATCCTTCAAAATTCTGCTTAACAAATCGAAATACGTAATAAAAGTAACAGAAACCAGGCAAATTGCGAATAATAAATAAAAGAGACAGTGAGAGAAAAATAAACTAATGTCAAATTCAAATTAAATATGCGTTCCTTTCTCCAGTTCAAAATAATGACGTCACAAAAAATGTTCTTTCTTAATTTACTAAAAAACATAATATTTTTAAGAGAGAGGTATTGTATTCATGCTAAAAATGGCATATCCAGATTTTAGTGAATAAGCACGTTTTAAGGTCCCTAGAATCCGATTGTAACATTTTTACAATGATGTCCGTATGTGTGTGTGGATGTGTGTGTGTGTGTGTGTGTGTGTGTGTGTGTGTGTGTGTGTGTGTGTGGATGTGTGTGTGGATGTGTGTGTGTGGATGTGTGTGTGTGGGTGTGTGGATGTTGGATTCACGATTTCTCAAATACTATAAGACTTAAGACGTTTATAACTACGGATTCCTCAATCTAACAATAATGGGAAGAGTTTATTAAGTTTTGGTAACAATTGGACAACCGGAAGTAGTAGTTACAAGAAAAAAATCATCTAAATATTATTTATCGAAAATTTATGTAAATACTTATATTAAAAAACGTTTTTATTCGATAAATATAAATTCATTATTATATCTTCTATAGATTTAGAGATAAAGAAATGCATATAAAATAATTTGATGTAAAAAATCTCAGATCAAACTACTACAAGGCAAGAAATTCGAATGTTTGTAATTGACACATAAATGTCACTGTCAAAAATATTTGTACATTATTATGAAGATTATGAAAATAAAAAAAATCAACAACACAAAAGAATATACGTAAAAAAGAATATAAAAGGAATTTGCGAAAAACTGACGAATATAAAGAAAATGGAAAGTAGAAAAAGAAAATTTCAGGATATTGAATATAAAGAAAATGTATGTATTGTACATAATTCATATAAAAATATCGCATAGATTTTGCAAATATATGTGAGAATTATTTTGTAGTGAGACACGAATATATGTATTTGTATTTAAAAATATTTTTCGTTTTATGCGTTCA
Organism: Harpalus rubripes; assembly: GCA_963082715.1. NCBI lineage: Eukaryota > Metazoa > Arthropoda > Insecta > Coleoptera > Carabidae > Harpalus > Harpalus rubripes. The sequence goes on along the minus strand of OY720448.1, from coordinate 99,466,968 downwards.
ACCAGGTAAAATACTAGCGAGAGGTTATGTGTTGGCCACATCAGATTTTTACTTACATTTTCAATATATCTTCAGGTATATAGTAATAGCATTGATTTTATATACTTCGTAACGAAGTATATAAAATCAATGGTAATAGATATCGGATTTTCAGTGCCACGCAAGTATAGGCTATTATGTAGACTTAATTTTTTGTACATCTGTTGTACTTACACAGACACTTTTTACAACTCAACATATGTGAAATTGACAGACTGCACTGGCAAGAACTGACAATCGTAGTAAGTGCAAGAAAGTGCGCATTGAGTAAATTTCATTTCGCTCGAAATGTATAAATGGAACATATGAAAGTTAGTGTCCACTGATAATATAAATGGAAAACGATTTATGCATTCAGTGCAAAAAAGTGCGAACTAAATTAGTATATTAAAGAACGTGTTTTATAAGACATGTTTTTTTCGCACGCGTCAAAATTTAGAAAACGAGCGTCAGCGAGTTTTCTAATTGACAAGTGCGAAAAAAAGTCTTATAAAATGAGTTCTTTATACTATTTTTTATATTTTGCACCTTCTACAAACTAAAATATTTTAAAAAAACTGTTAATATTAAACCGAGTTGATTTAGGGAAATTTGTAAGTGAAATGTTGTAGTTGGTAACATTGAATTGACCACATTCAATTATTATTTGAAAGTTCATGTCATTTCAATATTTACGAACAAATTTAAGTGAATTTAGTGTAATCATGGAAGATGAAATCAGTTGCACTCCGCCTGAGCTACGTAATATACCTCAGACTACAGGAAATAATCTACTTTCTAAAAAATCGCGCGAGATTTATAAGAAAGAATTTGCAAATTTTGACACATGGTGTAAAGAAAATAATGTCAAAGGCGTAACAGAGAATGTTTTGATTGCTTATTTTGAAATGCAAAGTAAGACGAAAATATGTATTATTATTATATTCATTAAATAAAGTGATTAATTAAGTAAAAGAAATTTTGAGGTTATATTGAAATTTCTTATCTTCCAGCTTCGACGTTTGACAATTTAACCCTTTCAGCCTCAGTGTACAGGAAATTTTTATTTTTTCTTATATTTGAATTAAAACTTGCTTTAAAGTTAATTAAAAATAATTTTCTATCGTTCAGGTTCAATCTACAAATTTTTAGCACTACTAGGTCCATCTATGTGGACTAATTCGAACATTATATTAACATTTACTTACTCAATTTGTGATTATATTTGTACATTTTCATGTAAATAATCTTCCCTAAATAAAAAATAATAATAATAACGACATTATATTATTAAAATGAATTGTCAATTAACTAAAAATAAATTAGGTAAAAATGGGTTAAAGAAACGTCATCTAGTACCAACCGTCTAAAACAAAAAATTGCGTATCGAAATGAAGGTCATTACGATACGCAATTGCGTATCGTAATGACTTCATTATGAACGCAAAATATAAAAACATATATGGAAAACGCTATAAGTATAAATTAATATTAGTAGGACCAAAATTGTAAAAGCTGATTTATGTGAAATTGAAACAAAAGCATTTTATTTCATTTTTCGTTCAGTAATTGCATTTAATTGCTTTTCCTGGTTTTCTATTTTTTGTTTCTTTTAATCCTTGTTAGTGAAGCATTTTAGGTGATTGAAACAATGCAAAATTTTTTCGCTGCTTGTAGTGGCATTTAATGTAATTAAATGCAAAACTGTTATTTTACCTTTTGTCAAAGTTGAGATGTTTGCATCTCATTTAAACTTTATATTGATTTAAATCCTTAGTGTTCATTTGAATATAATTCATTGTGGGTGTAATAAATTCGAATGAATGAAGTAAAAATTCTCGATCTGATTATTTTTACTACCATTATTTTTCACGACTGTAGTCAAATGACAAGTAACTTTTTAATGAGATGAATCTGCCAAGAAATTTTATTTTAGATTCATGTTTCACACTGTTTCAAATGTCACTGTGAAGTTGATTATTCCAGAAATTTTTTATTATTAAATATCATCTTCCGTTAATAGTAAACATATGAAATTCAATTTTTTGTTTCAATTTAGCTAAAAACAAAGTAAATTTGATGTTGCTCATGTAATCAAAAGATGTACTCACGTCATTGATATCTGAACCACAAAATAATAAGTAATTGTATATATATCTCTGTGTTACTTATGGTTTCCTACATTTTATCTTTGACACGTATGTCATAATAGCTTTACCTTTGTCTTACCAACGCATTTAGAGAAACATAGTTTTTCGAAATTTGTATATGACATTCAGCAGCAGTGGTACTTAATATTTTTGCATGATCATTCGCAACCCAAATTATGGCTCACTCTGTTTACGTTAAGTGTCGTGAAATTCGAGAAGTATGAATTTAATTTTGTACAAAAAATGTGTGAAATATCTCAAATGTAGGTTTGTCTTGTTAGATAAACATATTTGTCAAAGGCAATGGTATTTTTATAATTGATTGAGGATATTTATACTTTCCTACAAGATTTTCGTTGTTAGGTAAATATAATCTTAGGAACAATCGTAAAATGGAATAGTAGTTTACTTTAAAATAAAATATATCAGTATGAAATATACAAATTTAGGTTAAATTTAGAAATTTTGGGTACGAACACACGGATTTCAAATGACATTTTACGCTCCAAATGTCTATAATTATGAACGTGGTCTGAAATTGAAACATCAAAGAACAAATTGCAAACTTATAGTGATTATGATAACTAAAAGTGTATAAATACGTACACAACTCGGTACTACACAATGAAAGTAAAATATATAATTTTAATAATAGTTTTATTTTTTTGGAAAATTCAAGTTCAATACTTTCATATTTTATAAGTGTAACCATGGCTAGTCTATAACGTACCATATGTCGTAATTGCCCTGTACACAAAACTGTTTAAGATCTGATGGTAATCACGTTTCCATCTCTACCAGTATCATTTGATTCGTACGAACATCAAACTATGACTTGAGGGTCAAGTGAGAAAAATCGGTGTTTAGCTTGAAATGTTAATATAAATAAAAGAAAATTTAATGATCTTACATATATATATATATATATATATATATATATATATATATATATATATATATATATGTAAACAAATAAACCTTGCAGAACTTTTTATGTAATACCCCTACATAAACATAAAACGCTACATCAAAACAAAGTAAAGATTGAATATTTCCACGTTATTAATATTACAATGAAGGGAGAGGTTCTACCAGATCATGTAGGTACTGTTTTTAAAAGATAGATCTATTGAGGCCTTGTTGTTCTATTTCCGTTTTAATTATTTTTTTTGTGCAACCGGACGCGAAATAAGCATTCGCAGCCGCAATACCCGCAAAATTAAATTTCGCGACCGTTGTTATGGTAACGGCCGCGAAATTAGGTAAACAATCACTTTGACACTTGAGAATTGCATGATTTTGTTTATCAAATGTTAATAACATAGGCACCTTGAAAGCTAACTTTGTATTTACAATGAAACTGTTTAAAATTAATAATATTTTTAATTATATATTTTTTACGGTTGCACAAAAAATATTGTGTACACCTTGTCCGCGAAATCCTTTAGCGCCCTCGAGATTTCTCTCGGTACGCTAAAAAGTGATTTCGCGGCCTGGATATACAAATAACTATTAAATCCAGTGCACTTTATTGAATTTATTTATTTATTTATTTGTTGTTTTGGTTTTATCTTCTTCATTTATTCTTTTATTCATTTTTGTTGATACTATTTTAATTATAAATTTTAATATGTTGAGTTGATTTTGAATGTAAGTATTTGTTTAAAAATTATCCGTATTGTAATGTGACGTACCTACCCCTGTGTAGGGTTTTCTGTTGCTGCTTCGGGCGCCATTCTGTGAACTGTCTGTTTAGGGGTAGATTAGGGTTGCGAATAGCTAGTCGGAGGTCCAGGATTATAATTTATAAATCATTGTAAAATGTGTAAAACTTAAACTTTTATTGACACACACAATGTACAAAATAAATAAAGGTAACTGGTTTCTGTGATTTTACTGAAAACTTTAATCTGACTATAATATTACTGTAAACTGAACTTAGACTCCGTGACGTTAAACTGTAAACTGACTCTGTATTTTTGCTGTAAACTGGACATAGATTCCGCGAAGTAAAATCTTATTCGGACTCTGTGTTTTCACTGCAAGCTAAACTGGGATTCAGTAACGGTTTCGCTGTTGAGTTAGTCTACCAGGATGATGGTAGGCCGGTGGCTCATCTCGTGTTTATAAGTTAGGCTGGATGCAACTGTTGCTTAGAATCTGCCTTCTGGGCTCTGCGGCGCGACTTTTATATCCGATTTTGGTTGAAACTCGCGCGGTTTTAAGAGGCTAAAAACCTGGGTTGCAAAATGTTTATTTTGCAACTTTGATATAATAAATAAATAAATTTTCAGCGTTTCTGTGGCAATTATGACCAGGTAAAATTATACAACATAATAGCATAGGAATACAATAAATAATATTAAATATATTTAAGTTTCCCTTGAAGTCCGCGTGGCGCTAGTGGTGCCCAGCTGTTATTACGGTTGTCATAATGGATTTCCCCGTGATCTTCTCAAAGCCCTGTGCTGTGGATGGGATCGTGCTCTCAGGGTTCTTTATTGTTGCCCACACAGGTAGGCACGGCCCGTGGGTTAGGGGTATGTCGGCTGGCAGCGGTTGTACATCCTTACTTAACTGGTACGTTCCCTAAGTGTGCTTTGACAAAAAAATTATATATTTTCATCCCGAAGAAACCTGAAGAAAAGTGTTGAATGATGTTCCCTGCCCTGAATGCAAAGTCCACGGACCGGCCATGAAGAATGGAAAATAGCTGAGAAGACTGAGAATATGGAATTTTGACGAACTCGTGTCTGTAGAGAACTATGGCTCTGTCTGTCGTCCTTACCGGGAAATTTGAATGAACTGGACGAAAATATGTGACTTCGTCACAGTAACTATTGTTAATAAAATTGTAGGGCCCTGAAGATGGTCATGGTATAACCGAAACGTTGCTGTCGGTTTAATTCAATAAAAAATGTTTGACTGCAGTTCCGAGTAATTTGTCCAATCTTATCATTTTTTTATATTTTCAACAATATCTAAATAAACATAAATAATGATTCAAAATTATTATGTAAATATTCCATAATTGCTTATTTTATTAACCATTTCTGAATGCCAATCTGATCCTTTTCGCAGATTTCACTAATGAAACTTGATATCTATACTTATGTGAACTGAACCGTTGAAAGCGTTTACCATAGGAGTTACTCTTGTTTTTTTGAAGTTTCTAATTTAACGGCTGTTTGAATCGAACCCAAACCGTACGAATTACAACTGGTCACCTAACATAAACTGCGTTTATATGCAGTTTTAAGAATGGTTTCAGTTTTCAGTGAAAATTACGCAAAACTGTTTACATGTAGTTTTCAAAACAAGTTTAAAAATTGATTTGAAACCAGTTTCGGCGCATGCGCATTCAGCTGATGTAAGTGACAGATCCTCTTCACTCCAAATACTTCGTTTTGTCATTATTCCAATTATTTTTTATACTTCGTACCACTACACACTAAAACTACACAACTGTCAGTTTATTTATAGGTGAGTAACACAAAGCGACAGAAACGTTATGCCCTGTACGCATGCGCAGTATCGAAACTTAATATTAAGTTTTTACATGATTAGTTTTGAAAATAGTTTTCAAGTCAAACCCATGAATTTTAGTTTTGGTTAGAGATAATTCAAAACCGTTTTGACACTGTATACATGGCGTTTTAAAAACTAAAAACGTTTTGAAAACGGTTTCAAAACTGCATGTAAAATTAGTAATAATATACAGTCAAGCGATTTCATACAAAACTGAAACTAAATATTTTGTAATTTATTCCTAAAGTATACCGCAAATTTATACAGGTAAATAAGATTCCATTATAAGTTGTACTTGTACGTAAAAGTTTTGTTGTGTGGCAAAAAAATACTTCAGCAGCTTATATAATTCGTGGTAAATTCTATTTAGTTCTTATAAAAGAAAATGGAAGAAGTAAAAACAAGCATGCAAACAGAACAGATTTTAATCCATGTGAAATGTTCACATTTTAGAAACAAACAAAAAGATTTACGAATAAACATTTTGCCTCTATACACCTACATATACTTCATTCATTGACTCAGTTGTTGTTTTATTTGTGATAGAGGCTATTACATTACAATTCAGAATTTTAGATGAATTGGAAGTATCTTCAAAATGTTTTTGCATGGCGGTCAACTGCAAAATTGCACCTAATTCGATAACAATCGGGGCCGGCGCTAGGCGGTAAGCGAGATAAGCGTGGCAGAAGGGCGCCGAAATTTTTAAAAAATAAAAAAATTGTTATGGATTTATCAAGAAAATTACTTGTAATTCTTGAAATATATATTTATATTCTCTTAAATTATATTTATAAAAAGCAAATGAAAAATGACGTTACGTATGTTTTTCCAATTCGAAACACAGTTTTACACCTTGAAACGCCCCAACACAGCGTTACTTTCAATTTTTTAAAATTGTCTTGCTTTCTTATGTTTTTTCTTTCAAGTAACAATATGGAGCATTTGCATTAAAAAGTAAAACTAAGTTAGAATTAGGAAAAATTCTAAATGATAACTTTAAACTTGGAATAAATAATAGAGACATATATTATAAACAAATCTTAGCGATAGTTGGCTCTCATAAATTCGTAAGAATCGATTTTGTTTCTATGTGCAACAAAGAATGATCATCATCGTTCGAAAATGTATGAAAAAGTTTTCTAATGAAGTGCAACCAAAATTCAATGGTATATAAAATTTAGTTACATGCAAAGGAAAAATAAGTAATTCCGGGAGAGATGACTCTTTTGCCAATATCCAAAGAATAATAGAACACATCGTTTCGTTCTACTATTATTTGTATTTTAACAAAAGAGTAATCTCACCCGGCAAGCCATCCCTCTCGGAATTACCCTAAATACGTATATTTGAATTTTTGTATTTATCTGGTGACATGCATTTTTCGGGTTTGGATCTAATATGCTCCGGTAGTTTATTATATAGTACTGATTTTTAATTCTGGTATTGTAGTTATGTTTATCTTCGTTTAATAGAAAATTTTCTTTGCTTTTATAAATATACATACAGGTTTCAAGAATATAAATATCATAAATGGTCAATAATTTTCATTTCTTAAAAAGTTCTCTGCATGGTGTATTGTGTTTGACTCCACATAGACATCTTATAATTCTCTTTTGAGAAACAAAAACATTTGATGCAGAGCATGAATATCCCCAAAAGCATATACCGTACCGTAGTATGGATTCAACACAAGCATAGTAAAAAATCAAAAGTTGATTTAAGTTTAAAAATTGTTTTAAATGTCGGGGCAACTTCGAGTTAATTTTACCGACTTCATCTCATATAATAACCAAGATCCTAACAGCGAGGGTCGAAAACGGGCATCCTTTATAACGGGGCAACTTCGAGTTAATTTTACCGACTTCATCTCATATAATAACCAAGATCCTAATAGCGAGGGTCGAAAACGGGCATCCTTTTTATGAATCATTTCTGTAAAATAGATGTTTCGTATTCGAAGCATTCATTTATATTAATAATTATTCAGGGTGTTGACGCTAAAGTGGGAACATATATGGATTTAACATGGGATTTTAGTTTTTTGCAATTTCCTGCTCTCCTCTTCGTGTTACGGCAAAGTTGTACAGAATTAAAAGTTGTATGGAAAACTGTTTTTACATTCTTTAGTTTCTCGTTTCTTCACAATTTTAAAAAGAAATTTTGAAATTTCGGTTTATTAGCAGCTCTATGACACTTGTTTTTATTTTTTATGATTATCAGTTTTTGTCGTAAAATGAACAGGAGAGCAAGAAATTGCAAAAAACTAAATCCCATTTTAAATCATTGTTTGCACCTTACGTCAACACCCTGTATATTGTAACGTTTTTATTTTGTGAAGTGTGAATATTAGACAATTATTAAAAACTAATTAAGACTAAGACTATAATTAACTAGATAACACTAACACTATTTATTTAACCAATGAACACTACTAAACTATTATTCACGAAAGATAACTATTCAAGGTCATTTGTGAGCCGTGTGATATAATATTACTTATAGATAACTTCATTGCATTTCGTTTGCATAGGCGTGCAACATGAAATATTTATGGACACATTTTAACTGATAAATAATAATAATCCGTTTGAAAATTATGTTTCTTTCTAAATAATGCCTTTCTGAAAGATTTATGTTCTTCACTTATGTTTTTCCAAAATACAAAAACACAGACCTAACTTATAAACCAAGGAATAATAATTTGATTTAAACGTCAACGCCACTGGGTAAATATTAGCACAGAGGGCAGTGCAGTAGATAATTAGGTATCTGTAATTCTACGACATATGTCATTATTATTTATAGTGTGTTAGAAAGTAATGCCACTATTTACGTATATCTGTCACACGACATAAATTAAATAGACATAGGTCAAATAATCTTTCTCTTTCTAATACAATATGTTGCTAAGCTACTGCTATAAAGTGATGTGTATTCTTTCTTCGAACAAATGACCTTGAATAGTCATCTTTCGTGAATAATAGTATATTTATTTCCACGATATTACTAATTATTTATTTCACTACGCGTTTCAATCTAAGACTGCCGGTCTGTTGCAGACACTTGTAGACTGTTTACGCGATATTTTTATCCCTATATTTATATCACTATGTACTTATATCACGTTCAACTGTCCGCCTACCGACCTCCGCAGCGTCTATATACTCAACTGACTCAACAGCGTCTGTATTTCAAATGCTCGAACAGAAGTCACCTCTTTCACAACACTATCAGTCTATTTATGTAACTCTCTGTCTAACTTCCACAGCCTCAGTATCACCGACTCTCCGTATGCCACAATTCTTCAACACCACTGCCGAGTATTCACTTCCACTTGTCGGTACTGTCCCTGTATACCTAACTTCCCAATACTCTTCAACACTACCGAGTATTCTCTTTAACATCTATTCCAGTATACCAGTAACTTCCCGACTCGCCGTTACTGTCCTTGCACACTATAGCTTCCCAATACTCGTCAACACTACCGAGTATTCACATCCACAGCTATATACCAGTAACTTCCCGAGTACCTACTCGACACCAACTGCATACACTCACTACGATACTGCTGAGCTTTTCACTAACACTTTACTCTCTAACACTCCATGCGACTCTATGACTCTGTATGTCACTAACTGTGTGTCCCGAGCATAGGTACGTCCCTTATATACAGCTGCCATATATTTTCTAGAAAAGCCCAGAATGTTCGACCGCATAATAACAATGAATACAAAAGGTTCAGGCGACGGCAAGTAATTAAACACGTCGCGATCAGTTTTTTACATCACCCGGCTGCTAGCGTGATTACGTCACCGCTATAAATAGACACTCGCTTACAGTAGCGGCGACGGTGGGCGTTCCACGTTACAATATTAATACGAATCGTAAGATTTTATAAGGGGGGACGGGGGGCGCCATTTTATGGGCTGCGGAAGGGCGCCAGATACCATACCGCCGGCCCTGATAACAAAGCATCGTGTGCAGCAATACAGAAGTACCTACATGCTCGTTCCTTGTTAGCAGCCATTGAAATAGAGCTACATGTGTTTGCTATTCTAACGCGTTTAAATAAAACTCGCAGTGGTTGAATTGCAAAACACGTTAAAACAATAGAGAAGTTGTAATCAAAAATCCAATGAGCCACTTATCTTGCATCACGATAACAGTCGGCCACACATATCGTGCGCTATAGCCGTTATTGTGAAGTTAAAATTCGAACCTTTTCGCAACCCCCATGCCCATATTCACCGAATTGAATACCTTGCGATTTTCACTTCTATCCGAATTTATAAAGAGACTCTCACGATATTCATTTCACCACAGATGATGAAGTGAAAGTAGTAGTGAAATTGACGGAATGAAAGAACTGGTTTACCGTTGGGAGAAATATATTCCTAGAGGTATACTCGTAAACTGGGTACTACACTGGAAAAGCAATTGTATAGCTGGCGCCCGTTAAGTTGAGACTTTTTAATGTTAACGGAGTGCTTTCCTCGTTATAATAATAGCATATAATAATTAATAGTATTGTAACGTGAGAGTACCTAAGACATTTGGTCCACGAGCTCCCGACCGGCGCGTGCGAGCCGACACCTATTATAGAAACGTTTCTAGAAAAATAGGAAGAGCCTATAGGTAGGCGATCGATAACATGGTTTTGGCGCGTGGAGGCAGGCGAGGTGAGCGGGAAACAGTGTAATTAGAATATGGGAAGATAGGCTTTTATATTCGGTGTTATTGTGGGGGGAATGGTCGTGAAAATATTAGGGCTGCTATATGGGCGACGCCGCTCTGCCAGAGTTAATCAGTTACATGTTACATGAATAGACAGTCAGCCAGTTGTGTAAGTCCAGTGAGCCTAAATAAATAATCAGTAATATCTCGTGTGTTACGGAGACATAGCCATTTAGATCTGTTTTGTATTTTAGATAGTTTTACCTATTTACTGTGTTACTATGTAATAAATATAAGGACATGGCATATTTGTATTTTGTGAATAAAACTTAGTTTTGTACGTCTAATTTTGAAATAAAATAAAATTTGATCTGTCTGAGCCGGATTATTTATTATATTTCCATTAAATGTATGTCAGACCGTCATGCGTGCGTGCGTTGTTAAATGTTTAATAAATAAATAATCTTAGTGTTTCTGTTTAACAAGGTAATTATATTCTTAGTCTTTAAATTAGTTTTTAATATTTATTTAATACTAGTATTCGTCATTGTTATTATGTTTTAAATACTTATTTATCGTTTTAATAAACATCTATTTTAATTAATACGTAATAAGTAATTGATTTCTACACTTCGCGCAAATAAATAGAAACGTTACAGTACATAACATCCGAGGTGGGCTATGTTTCATTACAGTCGAGGGCTTATGTGAGATACAATGCGAGGTTGTGATGAAATTCCCACCGAGGAATGTATATGTTACGCCCAAATACCGAAACGCACAGTGAGCATTATGCATAATGCTGAAACGACCACGACTCGTTCTGGAACGCTAACTGACTACCAATTATGAATTATCAGTTAGGTGTTGTTATAGTTTTTTTTAAATAAAAAGACATCAATAACAGTACCTAACTGTACCTAACATAATGCGACAAATAATCAGATTTCGGTATTTGGTAGTTCAGCACCATCTGCAACGCGTTGTGGTTGTTTTTATTTTATTCACAATCATCCTCTTTTTAAATCAATAATTTTCAAAATAAATCAATGAGTTAATCGTTAATTTTATTAATATTTTTGACAGGTCTATTAAAATTTATTTAACCTACTTTATTATAGGGATATATGGCAATGTTCCTAGCATCCCCTACATAAACATTTCCTACCCGTGAGGTGGAAGTGAAATCTGTTTTTTCCATCCAAGAGATCGTCATTTCAGTTAGGAATGACGTATTTCCCAATCTCTATCAGGTTAAGAATCGACATATTACTATCATGATTGTGAAAAAATCACTATTACATTTCGACCCGTTTAAGTACGAAATTTAGGTTCTGCGCATACCTACAAGGTCAGTCTCAACCTAACGCGCTAGCTATTCCTACGTTCTTGTAGTTCATATAATGACTGTCATGCCTTTGTGTTTCATTAGAGTATCCTTTTTTCGGGGCTCTTAAAGATAAAAGCAAATTCGTAAAAGGAACTAAAAGCCACCCTCCTCTAAGAGTAGTATATTCCACATATATTTTGCAGATTGGCATAAAGCTACATTTCCAGCTCTTAACATAGTCACTGTTTTAGTCTTTGTTTTTGTATTTTGTCTTATGTTTTTGTCAGAAGATATTGGCCATTTCCAGCTGTTAACATAAGCACAGTCTTAAGTTTTTGTACTTATAATGTTTGTTCACTCAAAAAAGGAACACATTTATAAAACTCTTTACAATGCTTTAAAAATTATATAGTTATTAATGATATTAATGATGAGTAGTAATCATTACTCAAATTAAGTAATAATGTAATTATTTTGTATAATTCCAAAATAACATTTGAAATAAAGCACGAAATTAATATGGTGAACGAGCCACAATATTTCTAATATTCCACTTTAAAATTTCGATATTGTCTGTATATCCATAAGATATGATATAATTTTATTTGTACTTATAATATAAAAAATATGATTTTTTTTCTTTCTGTTGTCCATATTTATATTATCTCAACACAAAAATAATAACATAACCACCAAAATAATGACAGATACAACGCGTAGAACTACTGCGCAACATAAAAAGAGATAGCGCTTACATCACTTATCTCTTTCCAACAGAACAGCGACAAAGACTATGACGAAAGTATGAAGCATGCAAACTTTGTGTTTATGCGCTATGACAAAGACAAAGACTAAAGACTAAAACAGTAGCTGGAAACGCTCAAGCCATTATACGTATGACAAACTTTCAAGGTTATGACAAATAACAAAAACAGTGACTATGTTAAGAGCTGGAAACGTAGCTTAAAAGTGCATTATATTTAATAGAGAATATAATTCATGAGTCAGTGACATGTTTTCCGCCAATCAACATTCAGAATCTCCCTAGTTACATGTCTATGATAAAAAAACAAAGAAATTATCACCTTATTTATATTCGTTACTAAGGAATTTGTTTTCTTTATTTGACATTGACAGTTAATTTTGACTATAAAAATGTGCGATAATTGTTGAGTTGATATCAACAACGATGAAAATAATAAGGCAATTGTCAAATAAATCAAGTTGTAATACAATATATTAAAAGTTAGGTCAGCAGCACACACAATATGTCACAAAAACTCATTATATTCTCTCATTAAATATAAGCTCGTTGTATGATTAATAATGGAAGATGTTGCTCGTGAAACCGAAGCAGCACAATCTGCAATTCGGTTTCACTCGAGAACATCATCGATAATAATCATATCACTGGTTATATTACGTATGACAATATTTTGAATGGGGCAGTATTAATATTGTTGAAAAAATTATTACTTTGTGAAACAATTAAAGTTATTTTTTTATTAAACCTTGTATTATATTTAAACGCTTATTACGAGTAATAGTAACGATTTTAAAATATTTCATGAGACACGATGTCTGCTGTGTAAAGTATCAACTTTACACATCGGAGTTTTAAAAGAAAGCTATAAGAAATAAATTAGCAAAATCAAATGAATCAATAAAATAACAATATACATACAACAATCACCGTACAACAAAATATACATAAAATTTAATAACTATAGGTATGCGATACTACATCATTGATAATATTTGAAGTTCAATATAAATATAAGGTTCCGTTGTCTAAATGAGGCAAATTACAATAAATGCTGGTTGAATGTAGTAGAACGAACGTGCTGGGATTTTGAAAGAGGCAAAAAGGAAGATGAAAACATTGAAACATATGGAACTACACTGAAGGGAACTATAAAGAGAAGAGTGAACATAAGAAACTTGACAAAACGAGCAAAATATGGCTATAGTAGATATAAAAAGGGCGATCGGATTCACAATAGACTATGATCTATGAAATTATATATATAGGTACATATAACCACTAATATTTTATGGTTTAATTAGACAACATAATCTTAACAAATCAAAACAGTTAATAGTTATTTATTATACATGCGGATTAAATGACTGTTTAATTGGCGGTACATTTAACAACGCGAGCGGAACGCGAGCGTTTTATTGCCGCTAGTTAAACATTCATTTTAACCGCGAGTGTAATACAACTGTTTATTTAATTTTGCCATAATAAACTTCTCCGATTTGAGTGTAAGATTTTTATAAATGAAATCAGAAGCTTGATATGTCGCTAATCGCTTACGGGTATCTAGTCGCTAAGTGTGTTTTTGTTATGCGTTGCCATAGTGATCTGTGGTTGCCATGAGTTGAATTGTTTACAGGAAAAAAAAAATAAATTGGGACGTAGACAACGACAGTAAATTCTGTACAAGTTTATACAGTGTACTCGAATATCTGTGTAGAAATTGAAAATGGAAGAAGAACATACAATAATGGAAAACTTACTACCCAAGAAATCAAAAGAAATATACAAAAAACCTTACCAAAAATTTTGCATCTGGAGAATACAAAAAAATTCGAGTGAAGTTACCGAAGCTGTTATTTTGAATTACATTTCCGAAAATTTCAAGAATTTAAAGCCGTCGTCACTCTGGAGTAATCCTCCAGGTTGAAAGCTTGTCTCATTGTTTTTGAAAATGTGGATATAAGTCGGAAACAACGAATTAGTTAATGCTACTGAAACTGTAAATTTTCAAAGTGGAAGTGTTCAAATCTGTAACATTTTCTTCATAAACGAAGCCGTCCAACTACAAGAATTGACTTCGTTGATGAAAAAATGAAATACGTACCCTATAAATAAATTCTTAAATTGTTCAATATTTGTAAATTATTGCTTAATTATTTAATAAATTTGTTTATGAATATAAACCCTTTATTATAATAGACTGAAATAAATAATTTTGATACTGTTTTAGAGGTTAGGATATTACGAAATTCAATTTGAGTCATATGACAAAGAAATGAATCAAATCAGACATACGTTACACAAAATTATAACATTCTTCTTCTTCTTCTTGACGGAACAGCGCGTATACGTTGAATATTTGAATTTATTCCAACAATGTTGGTTGATACTTTAAAACCGCTAGTGAAATAAAATCCTTTAAAACGCTAGCGAAATAAAATTGTTAATAAAACAACTTTAATGGCCCGTATCCAAGGAAATAAAGATGACTTTATAAGGCAAAATTAAATAAACATTTTAATAGTACATTAAGATACAAGTTTCATAAGACATGATTTTAGCGCATGCGTCATTCTTAGAAACGAGCGGCTTGCAGCGAGTTTTCTAAGGGGACAAGTGCGCTGAAATGTCTTATGAAACGTGTATTTTATACTATTTTTTCTATTTTGGTAATTTTTTCAATAAATGTACGTTATTTCATGTCCAGGAATTTCAATTTCGGTTGTTTAATATGTACTTTATGAAACTCATTTGGATGCCATAAAGAAGTACTTTATGACATCCAAATGGGTTACATAAAGTACATATTAAAGAACCAAAATAGAAAAATGCCATTTACAATGTTTTTATAAATCGGATGGTAACTCGGGACCTGTAATAATGGTGGCCATTTTATTTTCGATGCCTCGGATATAATTTTGTGAATATTAAAAACTTTGATGGTACCAATTAATAAATTAAATAGAATAGGAATAAATGAAAAAATCAATTGCATATCATCACTTATTTATTTCTGTAAATTTTTTATTTCTTCATTTTATATGTATACTTCAGAAAGCAAAGAAGCATCAGACACTTATTACTCTACATATAAAAGTTCTTTGACAAAGACATTTTATTAAAAAAAATTACCTTTTGAATAAAAGTTATGTAAAGAAATGTTATGACCACACAATAGCTTATTACACTCTCAGAACAGACGATGAGAATCTTGCCCAAATAGAGTGATTTTCAACTCGAGTAGAGTGTTGAAAATGCATCGCTCTTATTGAGTTCTTTATTACTCTTTGACGATTAAACTAAATTCGCTCTTAGAAGAGTATATTTATAATTAATCTTTTAATAATTACATTTTAATCTTAAACGATGAAAATTTTTATTCTTTAAAAGTGTAAATAGTTCTCCACAAAAGTGTGAAATATAAACTTTTATTGTCAAATTTACTCTTTATTTTAGTGATATTTGTTCATTAAAGGTGTATATAGTTCTACACAAAAGTGTGAAATATAATCTTTTTTGCCAAAAAAAAATTACTCTTTATTTTAGTGATATTTATTCTTTAAAGGTGTATACCTATAGTTCTCCACAAAAGTGAATTTTTCATGTTGATCTCTTAGAAGAAAACATTTCTTTTAATTTTTGATTCATATTTAGAATAGAATTCGATTTTTGGAAAAATGATAATGCCAATTACAAGTTCACAACAGCCGGTTTGGAACACACAAACGAATATATTTTTCACAAAATTACAAGTTCTTGCATGTCCTTACACGCTATGTATATTAATATGAACAGGTAAATTCATTTTATATTGTGCATGTAAAGCAAGTGTAAACTTCGTATAATAAATATAAATAATACAATTTATTTTCAATTCTGCTAGCTGTTGCCTCGTCCACACTATTTTCCATTATAATGTCTTTTAATTTTTCCACATTCATTTTACTTCGTTTCTAACTTCCACCATTTCACAAACCCGTTAAAACAGGAAGATCGCGTACATTACGCAGTGCAGTACAAGAACAGAATAACAGAAAGCAAATATACGGCGCATGCGTACAGCGTACGGCGCATGCGTGAAACGCGAATAGTACACTTCATTGAGTGAATATACCTATTATATAATCTAAAACGCTAATTTCACTCTTTATAGAGTAAATTTTAACAAATATTAGAGTAAAATATTTAAATTAATTTAATAAGAGTATAATTTGCTTTTTTAAAGTGTACATTTTACTTTAATGATGATAAAATTATACCAATCAAACAAGTACATTTTAATCGACATTTGATAACAGGCAAATAAACTCATATAGTGTAAAAATTTTACACTTAAAGATGAAAATATTTTCATCTTCAATTGAGTACCCATATTGTACTCATTTCGATTAGATTTTAATCAAGTAGATGAAAGTATACTCAAATTTAACTAAAAAAGTTTTGACTCCGTAGAAGACAAATTTTTCGCTCTTCTGTTTTGAGAGTGTACATTACATAAAAGATTTAACAAAACTTTTTGAAAATTTTAGTGTGAGTACAGCTATGGATGAAGACCTTATAGCGGCTGCTGTAGCTATTGTAGCCTCAGCAGCTATCATATCATCTACTCATTTTTTTCACGTATTCTATTGTTTACTGGTTTCCGTTTTTTTGTAGAACACCAGCAATTGTTATACGTTTCCAGGCGTTTCTTTCGATTTTTATAATCACGATGACGAACGTCATATACCTAGCATGTTATATCTTTCGTATTCAGAAATTTACTTCGTGGCCGCCACAGACCACCTGTTGTCCGCCATCATGAAACAATTGCAGGAAATGTTTTATAAAATATGGGATGAAGAGGTTAACTATGATAAAAGAACTTTTATAAAAGTATTCTTTTATAAAAATTAAGGTAATACACTGTCACATTTCTTATCCAAAATCTTTTGTAGTGTAATGCCGTCCTTAAACTACATTTTTCGAATTGTACCAAAGCCAACTATATAACGACGATAAAAAAATAATTTCTATACCGAATATAAGTGGTTAAGAACAATTTTGATAACAATTAACAAATATAAAATCACAATGAAGAATTGAGTTTCTGCATTTTTACCTTCCGTCACCTTTAGGTAAGGAAGGTACTGTCTTTGATCAAAAAATTCGGTGGTGAGTTTTCGATGAATAAGCACGTTTTACGGTCCCTAAAATACGATTTTATTATTTTTACGATGATGTCTGTATGTGTGTGTGTGTATGCGTGTATGTGTGTGTATGTGTGTCTCTGTGTGTTTGTGTGTGTGTGTGTTTGTGTGTCTGTGTGACAAAAATTTCTAACACTACAATTTCAAAAATTATAATTCTTTCGTATTCTTCTTCGTTGCATCCATACGAAGAGCTGATTAGATTTTGGTTATAATTGGTCAACCGGAAGTACCCTCATTTGAAAACTTTAACAATTTTTCTTGAAAAAATGATGTTAAATATAATTTTTTCACATTGAATGTTTTAGGTATTAGAGATAGATATTAAAGAATATTTTATTCTCTATACGATTTGACTGAATTTTATACTTCATATTAAATGGTTAATGAGTAAAAAAAAACTAAAGAAATTAAAAATCATAAATTAGTTAGCTATACTGTAACTTTGGAAACAACTGCTATATTAAGAAAATTCTGATTGAAAGGTGGTAGTGTCAAGTGCAATTGACATGTATGTTTGTGTTATAATTTTACTGGAAATATAGGATCTTTTGCTAGAAACTTTCTGTATGGAATTTGTACAAAATACATACAACTGCCTTAAGGTAATGTACAAGAAATAGAATCATTTGCACGGAACTTTCTGTATAACATTTGTACAAAATACATAGAACTAACGGAAGGTAATGTGCTGGCCACATCAGATTTTTATAATAATTGTCACTCATAAATAATTCAGTAATGTTTTGTTCATGTTTAAAACAAAATAATGCGCACATGTTATATTATTTAATTGAAAAGCTTAAAATAAAATAAAAGTTATGAAAATACGAGTATTTTTAGATTATGTAATATTAAATAAAAAATATATCTCGATAATTTTTAAGTTTACAAAAAAATTAAATCACGTTTTTCTATGCAAGACACCATATAAAAATCATTTAAACATATTTTGTATCTTTTGTAATAAAAGATCTATGGCGTGTTTTCAAAATATACGTGGAACAAGTTTTAGTCCGTATCAGCATACCTAGCGTAAAAATAAAAGATGATAGAAATTTCTGTTGTGATTATTAAATTTGCAGACGGTTATGCTCTATCGTTAATATTACGCTAGATATTCGAAGATATTTAGATGCCAATTCTAAAATATTTAGAACATCAGATTACGATAGTAATAATATTAGTTTAGGTTCATTAACTATCTATAACAACACATGTTTAATTATAAACCAATTCATCCTTTTACTCCTAAGCAAACATCTACCATGCGTGCGTATACGAATATATCCACGTTTCCATAGTGCTATGTTATGTTAACACCTTAAACCTTAAACCTTCTGTTGTCAACACAGTGTGATGTGATCATTGGAGTTCGTAGGCTCATGGGAGGCACTCTCGTGGAATAATGTAGGAAAACATTGGTCGACTGCGCTCGAGATGCGAGATTAGACAGGATAGTAAGCGAGTGAATTGAGTGAAGTCTCCATCTGCGAAGTAGACACCACAGAGACGATAAATTTTCTTACGAGAATATCAAATAATCCGATTGAATGTATTGAAGTTTGTTGTGATGTGCTTTCTTTCAAAGTTGGAACTTATGATGATTTTATATTCTCTCGTAGTTGCAGTATAGTATATTTTACAACAAGTAATGGAATGGCCCATATTCCACACGAGCAAAAAGTTTGTGGTCCGAGCGGAAGTCGAGGACTACGGTTTGCAAGTGTGAATTATGCAATTCCAACCGTGTTGTAGACTACACTTTCTCCAATAATATTTTAGAAATTATACAAAAAATGTCGATTGATTATAACAATATATTATCGTATAGGTGGGTACCATAAAATAATTTTTTCTACAGTCTATATACAAAGTAGCCATTTGCACTCTCTTTTGTCAACGCAAAATGTCACTTTGCCGCTCATGCGCGACAATGTAGAAAAAACGCTTGTTGTCCAAATTTCTAACTATACAATTTTGAGAAATGTCACTTGTCTACATTCGTAATAGAAATGTTTAGTCAGCAACTAATGGCAATGTAGTTACACATTTACCACCTTCACAAGTCAATCTGACATATAACTGCTCTGTCGGTATATTACATGACCAAACAAAATGCCGCACTGCTGTGAAAATAAAATAGGGCATTTATTTACAAAAACTAAAGTATAAAATACTTAGATTAGATTGAGGCAATAGCTCAAGAAAAATAGAAAAGAACGATAAATTAAAATTAAATATAAAATAAATTGTGTGAACAGTTGTGCTGCTACCTGCAAAAGTTTGGCGTGAACGCTCCCAATGGATATCCACTTTTCCATTGCACTAGTTTAATGTACTTGAAACAAATAAATTATATAAAATCTTATAATATTCATCACAAAATTGGCATTAATTTTTTTTAAACGATTGCCAAAACAATATCTTGAAGCCTTTTTTTAATACGTCTCTATCTTCACTGCAAAACTATTGAGTAGTACGTAGTACTATAAGTATAAAGTGTACATTTTATTATTTTGTTGTTATGGTGGAGGACTGTAGAAAAAAATCGTGTGTGTGTTTCGAGCGCAAATGGACATTGTCGATTTCGAGAGAATGCCGCGCTCCTGCGTCACGCATCAATAATCTCTCAATCGACAATGTCCCATTTTGCGCTCTTAATACACAAATAGCTATTTTGTGCAACGTGTCATGAAATAAGCATTTCGCAGCCGCAATACAGGCCGCGAAATGAATTTCGTGGCCATTGTCATGGTAGCGGCACACTTGAGCATTGCATGGTTTTGTTTATCAAATGTTAAACCCACAGCCACCTTGAAAGCTAACTTTCTATTTATAATAAAACTGTTGAAAATTAATAAAATTTCTAATTACATATTTTTTACGGTTGCACAAAATAGTTATTTGTATATCAAGGCCGCGAAATCACTCTTTAGCATACCGAGAGAAAAATTGTAGCCGAGGCCGCTTGCGGCCGAAGCAAATCAATCTCGAGGGCGCTAAAGGATTTCGCGGACAAGGTGTACACAATATTTTTTGTGCAACCTTAAAAAATATGTAATTACAAATTTTATTAATTTGAAACAGTTTCATTGTAAATAGAAAGTTAGCTTTCAAGGTGGCTATGGAATTGACATTTGATAAACGAAACCATATAATTCTCAAGTGTCAAAGTGATTTTTTACCTAATACCGCTATCATGACAACGGCCGCGAAATCAGTCGCGGTATCCAATTCCGCGGCTTGTATTACGGCTGCGAAATGCTTATTTCGCGTCCGGTTGCACAATAGTATATTAAAGAACGTGTTTTATAAGACAAGTCTTATAAAATGAGTTCTTTATACTATTTTTTATATTTTGCACCTTCTACAAACTAAAATATTTTAAAAAAACTGTTAATATTAAACCGAGTTGATTTAGGGAAATTTGTAAGTGAAATGTTGTAGTTGGTAACATTGAATTGACCACATTCAATTATTATTTGAAAGTTCATGTCATTTCAATATTTACGAACAAATTTAAGTGAATTTAGTGTAATCATGGAAGATGAAATCAGTTGCACTCCACCTGAGCTACGTAATATAGCTCAGACTACAGGAAATAATCTACTTCCTAAAAAATCGTGCGAGATTTATGAGAAAGAATTTGCGAATTTTGACACATGGTGTAAAGAAAATAATGTCAAATGCATAACAGAGAATGTTTTGATTGCTTATTTTGAAATGCAAAGTAAGACGAAAATATGTATTATTATTATTATTATATTCATTAAATAAAGTGATTAATTAAGTAAAAGAAATTTTGAGGTTATATTGAAATTTCTTATCTTCCAGCTTTGACGTTTGACAATTTAACCCTTTCAGCCTCAGTGTACAGGAAATTTTTATTTTTTCTTATATTTGAATTAAAACGCTTTAAAATTAATTAAAAATAATTTTCTATCGTTCAAAGGTTCAATCTACAAATTTTTAGTACTACTAGGTCCATCTATGTGGACGAATTCGAACATTATATTAACATTTACTTACTCAATTTGTGATTATATTTGTACATTTTCATGTAAATAATCTTCCCTAAATAAAAAATAATAATAATAACGACATTATATTATTAAAATGAATTGTCAATTAACTAAAAATAAATTAGGTAAAAATGGGTTAAAGAAACGTCATCTAGTACCAACCGTCTAAAACAAAAAATTGCGTATCGAAATGAAGGTCATTACGATACGCAATTGCGTATCGTAATGATTTCATTATGAACGCAAAATATAAAAAAATATTGTGTACACCTTGTCCGCGAAATCCTTTAGCGCCCTCTAGATTGTCTTGGCTCGGCCGCAAGCGACCTCGGCGACATTTTTTCTCTCGGTACGCTAAAAAGTGATTTCGCGGCCTTGATACAAATAACTATTTTGGACGCCAGTGCATAAATTTCTTATAATAATACCATTCATATATTTCTTTTGATTTATTTGGAAATAAATGGCACACTGTATCATTCGCAAGTTCCCTTATTTATGGTGGCGTACATTCCATCTATATTTTCATTGCCACTTGACATTTTTCTCTACAAAATGTTATTTAGTTAATGTAAGTATATTATTATTTAGACAAACTTATTGCTTTAGAGATCTCCAAAAATCTGTAATAGTTAACAGAAAACTCCAAAACTGTTAAAACTTCAAAATGTCAAACACGAATTCAGACATAAACAGAAAACAGAAGAAACAAAGAGTCATAGCCATAGCAATCGACTCTAGATATTTGATATACCGGACTAATATGCGACTGTGATTTTACAGTAGTGATCCGAATTCGCAATAGACCCGTGTAGAGAACGTGTGATCGAGCAGATTTCGCAGCTGGCGGAAGAGTGAAGGAGAAAAAGATATAATGGCATTAACATGTAAAAAATACAACCTCAATTTAGGAAAGGCATATAAACAAGCGGATTCTGCTGCAAAAAGCAAAACGGGATTTATGTTATGAAAAAGAAAAAGTATTCAACTTAATTATACATATGTATGTAAATGGGATGAAAAATCGTGGTCTAATGATGAAAGTCTATTTTTTAAAAGGAAATTACTTTTATTTTTCATTATAATTCTCTTTGAAGTATAATAATAATAATCTTCAATGGATCGTCCATCTAATTTCTCGTTTCTGTACTCTCTAAATATTTATTTATAATAGTTTTCCCACTGCCGATGTCGTAAGTAGGCTATTAGGACATTGTTTGTGGGGATGTATGTTTATTTTACTGTCAAGGTATCAGTTTCTATTAGCGACGCGATGTAAAGATTGCCCCAAGGATTGCCCTTACTTCCCTATAGCTGTACTTACCTCCCTCTTTGTGAGATAACAACAGTTAGATATTTTATACTTGTGTCGAATATTAACTCGTTCTTATAATTTATGATTTTAAATTTAATTTCTGTCAAATTGTACTCATTTCATAAATATTTCCATTTAGAAGTTACCATTGACGTATCAAATCTGACAGATGACAGCGTTTTTCTTCTTGAATTTTCCATAGTATACTAAGATTCTTTTTTTAATATATCAATATTCAACGGGTTTCCTTGACATGTCTGGCAGTGAAAATGAACAGGTGAAAAATAAATGAGTGGAAAAAATCTTATATGCAACACGAGATGTAACTACATTTGGCCACTCTCGAACTTATTTGCAAACCCTCGCTCGGGCGATTATTAATTGATACCTACATCCCTTGTAACATAAATAACTATTTCATCACAATATTATGTGACTGCATTCTAAGGTAAGGAAAGTATTGTCTTTGGTCAAAAAATTCGGTGGTGAGTTTATAATGAATAAGCACGTTTTAAGGTCCCTAGAATACGATTTTACTATTTTTACGATGATGTATGTGTGTGTGTGTGTGTTTGCGTATGCGTGTGCGTGAGCGTATGCGTGTGCGTGTGCGTGTGCGTGTGCGTGTGCGCGTGTGTGTGTGTAACAAAATTTTCATCTACGATAACTCTAATACTATAATTCCAAAAATTATAATTCTTTCGTATTCCTCTTCGTTGCATCCATATGATGACCTGATTAGAATTTGGTTATAATTGGTCAACCGGAAGTACCCTCATTTGAAGATTTTAACAGTTTGTTAAATATCATTTTTTCACATTTAATGTTATTATAAATATTAAAGAACATTATATTCTCTATACGATTTGACTGCATTTTATACTTCATATTAAATGGATATAGTTATAAAATTATAAAGAAATTAATTTCATAAATTAGCCAGCTATGCTAGAAACAGCTACTATATTAAGAAAATTCTGATTGAAAGATGTCAGTGTCAAGTGCAATTGACATATTTGTAGTATATTTGTGTTATAATTTTCCTCGAAATATAGGATCTTTTTGCTCGAAACTTTCTATATGGAATTTGTATAAAATACATACAACTGTCGAAAGGTAATGTACATACAAGAAATTAAGACTCTTTTGCAAAAAACTTTTTGTATGGATTTTATAGAAGATACATACGCATTTACGAAAATTCTACCGGTAGATACCGCATCTACCGACTGTATTCGAAAACACGAGTGGTAAAAAGTTACCGTGTTCGAAAATTGTTCAATATCTACCAAAGCCATCTACCGGATTCATGAAGAATCTAATCTCAAAAAAAGATAGTGATGCAAAACAAAGCGCGCGCGTTAAAAGTGGATGAGTTCAAAGTAGGACTCTGCTCTGTTTGTTAACTACGTCAAATTTCTAACCTGTTTAAAATTTTCAAATTTTTTCATAGGTTATGGATCTACCCTGTTTACCAGTTGCGTTCTTAAAATATCGATTCCGGTAGCTATAACCTGATAAAAAGCTGTTTACCGGTAACAGTTCACCGGTAGAATTTTCGTAAATACCTTATATAACTGACGGAAGGTAATGTGGCGAACACATCAGATTTTTTTTGTGATTTTGAATTAAAATTAATTTCATTACAAACGTGTACCTACACTATAATATAAATAGACATTTACGCTCTCATTTATCATCGTAAAATTGATATTTTTTTAGAAGCGAGCAACAAAGTTCTTTCTCTCGCGTTCTCCCATGAACTTTTTGTCCCGCTTGCAAAATAAAAATTTATTTTTATTTAAATATTTTCAATGTTAAAATTGATCGTACACTTTTAAAAAAAATTATATTAGATAAATTTCTCGTTACTTCCTGCTTGTCAGATTTTTTTTTAGAAATATCGCTATATGGAACGATCCAAGAAAAAGTAACGTGTGTATGACGAGCGTAAATTGTCTTTGTCGTTTCGAAAGATTGACAACCTCCGCTAACTTCATTCAAGGGGCAAATTATCAATTTATGCTCTCAATACACAAATATTTTCTGTCCGTTCGGTATGACGAGTTTTGCATTTTTTTAATAGACTAGACATAAAAGTTATGTATTACAGGACAAAAAAATTGCTTTACGCGTGTGCGTATTTATGCTCACATTCGCAATAGTGCATATTTTAAACTAGTGATAAATACTCAGTTTATGCAGTCGATAGGTTCTAATGGACTTTTTGTATTACGAAACGACATCGATACCGCCGTACCACCCTGCTCGGCAATTAATATTTATTTTAAAATTTAACGCTATTCATTTCACACGCGAATACCTATTTATTTCACAGACATCCAAAATTGAAATATTCGATTAAACATTAACATTAACTGTTAAGGTGCATTCACAAATGAAAATATTATGTAATGACTCCATTTATACTTCAGAATTTAGGATCTCTAAATCCAAATCTTAAAGCTAAACATTGCAAGGTCCAAAGTTTAGGTTTATGATTTAGTTTGACGTCACAAACTTCACCAATGGGAACGAGTCTGAAATAATATAGATATATACACCCATCTTTATTTAGTATCCACTTGATGGATTCGGCTTTTTAAACAAATGCGAGAAGGAGAAGAACATGGAGACTGTCATAACTTAATTGCTGAAATATGACCAATAATGCCAAGCGAATGACAGTTTCACGGCGCACAGGTTTCTTGTTGACTATTGCTTTACCGACATTTTAATCTTGTTTTAAATCATTTACATAGATGTCTGTACATATCAAAACTAATTTTCTGGTAATTTAAATTTACATTGATGAATGACTTAAGGTGCATTCACAAATGAAAATTAGGTTTAGATTTATGGTTTATACTTTAGATTTAAAGACGTTGGCCGCATATTATATAATGACTCCATTCATACCTCAGAATTTAGGGTTTCTAAATCCAAATCATAAAGCTAAACATTGCAAGGTCCAAACTTTAGGTTTATGATTTAGTTTGACGTCACAAACTTCACCAATGGGAACGAGTCTGAAATGATACAGATATATACAGAGCTGGGCAGTACTTGCAAGAAAAGTACTTTATTAGGCTTGCAAGTACTTTCTATTTATAGTACTTTGTACTTGACAAAGTAAATCTATTCACATGTACTTGGCACTTAGTACTTGGAAAAATACTTGAAGTACTTTAAATGTACTTGAAGTATTTTAAATGTACTTGAAGTATTTTAAATGTACTTGAAGTATTTTAAATGTACTTGAAGTATTTTAAATGTACTTGAATTACTTTACGGGGTCTCGTGGCCGCGTGCCTGAGTGTCAGGTCGAGAATCTGGGTAATCGGGTTCGATCCCGACCGACGCCAATTATTTCCAATTTTAAATGGCACAAAATTGACCCCTGTGGTGCACTCTCCACACCAGCAATGAGTGCCCGAGAGGTGACGCCTGGTAAGCGCCCACACGGTGCAAATATATCTCGAAATATATCATCTTTACCGATATCTGCTTACAAAGCAGATTGGCACACCCAGCAATGGGCAATAAGCCGTGATAATATATTTATTTTATTTTTATTTTATTTGAATTACTTTAAATGTACTTGAATTACTTTGTTTGTCTGTCAGTGTTTCTTTTGCAGAGGTGTGGTGTTATGTGAATTTCATTAATAAATATATTTTCAGCAATAATATGAAAGTAAAGATATATTTGCAATTTTTTTGGCATAAACAAATTAATTCTAATTTGCGCATATTGCATATACATAAATGTTTGTATTACCTAACTACAGTGCTAGGACTTTGCGTATCGCCTGGCGATCGCATAACGTAAAAATGACGTCATTCTAACATCTCGGTACAGCTTCTCGTATCGCATGGCGATCATATGACGTCAATTTTACGTCATGAGATCGCTAGGTGATACGGCAGTCCCAGCGAGGAACTCTTGTTTTAAATAACCAAATAAATATCGCATATTGCAATTTTTGTCAACAATCACCTTTTAAGGTCCATATAATCAGAAAAATATCAATTATCTGAAAAAGTACTTGCACCCAAATGTACAAGTACTTTTTTAAGTACTTGGTACTTTCAAGTACTTTAGAAACTAAAAAAGTACTTGTACTTCAAGTACTTTTAAAAACATCAAGATACTTGGTACTTGTACTTCAAGTACTACTTCCGGTACTTTGCCCAGCTCTGGATATATACACCCATCTTTATTTAGTATCCACTTGATGGATTCGGCTTTTTAAACAAATGCGAGAAGAACATGGAGACTGTCATAACTTAATTGCTGAAATATGACCAATAATGCCAAGCGAATGACAGTTTCACGACGCACAGGTGTCTTGTTGAGTATTGCTTTACCGATGTTTTAATCTTGTTTTAAAGCATTTACATAGATGTCTGTACATATCAAAACTAATTTTCTGGTAATTTAAACTTACATTTATGATTGACTAAAAGTGCATTTACAAATGAAAATTAGGTTTACATTTATGGTTTATACTTTAGATTTAAAAACTTTGGCCGCATATTATGTAATGATTCCATTCACACTTCAAAATTTAGGGTCTCTAAATCCAAATCATAAAGCTAAACATTGCAAGGTCCAAACTTTAGGTTTATGATTTAGTTTGACGTCACATACTTCACCAATGGGAACGAGTCTGAAATGATATAGATATATACACCCATCTTTATTTAGTATCCACTTGATGGATTCGGCTTTTTAAACAAATGCGAGAAGAACATGGAGACTGTCATAACTTAATTGCTGAAATATGACCAATAATGCCAAGCGAATGACAGTTTCACGGCGCACAGGTGTCTTGTTGAGTATTGCTTTACCGATATTTTAAAGCATTTACATAGATGTCTGTACATATAAAAACTAATTTTCTGGTAATTTAAACTTACATTTATGAATGACTTACTTAAACCTAAACAAAAACCATAAACCTAATTTTCATTTGTGAAAGCACCTTTATTGTGGTCCACTTCAGAATCTTTACATAGTTAACATTCCGGAGGCGCATAGCGCGCGTCACTCGAAACATAATATAGGCGGCCTATCCCTAAGGCACAGCCGTTCCCTCGGCCGTTACATTATTAACGCTTTTAACAATAACCTGACCAAAGTTAAACTAACAAGTCATATTCGGTGAAAACCATTTTGTAAGTTACTCTTAAACTCAATATAAACTTGTTCGTTCTCTTTTGTGAACTGAGCTGTTTAAATTCTTGTTTGAACACGGTATGACCCAGACATGCACTCAGATGTTTTTTTTTTTATTTTTAATGATTACATAAATTTTCAATTAAATTTTAATAGTATATTTATACGTACATACCTGCCTACTGTCATCGAGTTGTTAGGGCGTTTCAAAATTAAGTACCAAAACCTAATGCCGGAAGGTAATTTACAAGAATTAGAATCTTTTGCAACGAACTTTCTGTATGTAATTTGTACAAAATACATAGAACTGACGGAAGTAATGTGCTGGCCACATCAGATTTTTTAAAAATTAATAGCGTATATTTTTAATAGATTGTGATTATTTTGCTTTCATTGGGTTTTTTAAGTGAGTTTTTTATAGATTTTATTAAAAGGATTTTATTTATAGAAACTGAAATGGATTTTTTTGAGTTGGAGAAAATTAGAATTAGGTAGAAACCATGTGCATTTCTATGAAAATTAAATATGTTGCACGACAGACAGGAAAATCGTGTCGGCTCTTATTAGAGGCGGCGCGGGCCGTGATTTTGTCGGGTCACGATGGGTCACGATGTGACCCGCGTGATCGTGAATATAATTTAAATTTTGCGTCGTGATTGGACGTGAGCGAGAGGCACTAAAAAATTATCGTGTGTGATCGGGCGTGATTGAAATTTAATCGGGCGTGAGTACAAGTTTTCTTGTATTTTTTATTTAAAAAATTGTAAATTTCCATATTTTACTTTACATTCTTGTTATTATTATGTCCAAATATGTTATCAAGAGTATTTTTCTTCCATAAAAATAGTGTTATTGTTGTACCCAAAATTGTATACACAGTTGCTCCGATTTGACTAAAGACATACAAATCTTTAAGCCCGTTTGACATAATTTTGGTTAACAAATTTGTTACCAAATTTATGATATTTGTGATGGAATAGAACCTATTTGTCCATAAACATTCGTTTCCAATTAAACCAATCTGTTACCTAACTTGTTACCAATTTGTTAACAAATTTGATAACAACTTATGACTGTGTTAAACAGGCTTAAATGTACATAGAAACAATTACGTGACACGAACGTGACCCGCCGGGCGTGATCAGGCGTGAGTGCCAAAATAAAATCGTGAGCGTGAGTGATCGTGAATCAAACATAAAAAGTCGTGCGTGATTGGTCGTGATTACATTTTTAGTTCCGTGAGCGTGCGTGACCGTGAACAAAAAGTTACTCACGCGCCCACCTCTAGCTCTTATGGCTATCAAAGTTGGACAGTAATATTTGTAGTTTTGTATTAATTATTGTATTAAAATGCTGATTATCCATACATAATTCCAATTATTGACAAAGAAAGAAGAAAGTTATTGTACCAATTATGTGACTCCAATTATTAACGATCTTCACTAAGAACAAAATGAGATTCACATCTTTGTCGTTTTCTACTGGGATTGGAGCAGTGTTTTTATGAAATACTCTAGCCCGAAAAAACCCACTTGAAAAACCCATTAAAAACACAGTTGTTACAAAAATTTAGGCATGTTATAGAATTAATTAAAGATTTCTATAAGTTCATAAAGATGGATTCCGATACCCGTCTAATAGTAAGTTAAGAAACAATTTTCATTATGATAAATCTTAATCCACCGTATTTGCTGCTTCGTCTAGTAATTTACCTCCTAATTTATGGCGATTAGGTCGTAAACAATTGATCATGTTCTTAAAATTTTGCTGTTTGTAATATTAAAAGCGATGGTATTGCAATAAAAGAATAAAGCAATATTATTATCGATTTCGCTTTTTACCTTCCGTCACCTTTAGGTAAGGAAGGTATTGTCTTTGGTCAAAAAATTCGGTGGTGAGTTTTTAATGAATAAGCACGTTTTAAGGTCCCTAGAATACGATTTTACTATTTTTACGATGATGTCTGTATGTGTGTGTGTGTGTGGATGTGTGTGTGTGTGGATGTGTGTGTGTAACAAAATTTTCGTCTGCGATAACTCTAATACTACAACTCCAAAAATTATAATTCTTTCGTATTCCTCTTCGTTGCATCCATATGAAGAGCTGATTAGATTTTGGTTATAATTGGTCAACCGGAAGTACCCTAATTTGAAGATTTTAACAGTTTTTCTTGAAAAAACGATGTTAAATATCATTTTTTCATATTTAATGTTATTATAAATATTAAAGAATTTTTTATTTTCTATACGATTTGATTGCATTTTATACCTAATATTAAATGGATATAGAGTTAAAAAATTATAAAGAAATTAAATTTCATAAAGTAGCCATAGCTGTGGAAACAGCTACTATATTGAGAAAATTTTGATTGAAAGATGTCAGTGTCAAGTGAAATTGACATAGTGTGTTTGTCTTATAATTTTACTGGAAATAGGTATAGGATCTTTTGCTTTCTGTATGGAATTTGTATAAAATACATACAACTGCTTTAAGGTAATGTACAAGAAATAATAATAATAATAAATCTTTTATTTACTGCAGATACATTACACTGTGTATAGAAAACGTCACAAAATAATAATTTTCTGTATGAAATTTGCATAAAATACATGCAACTGCCGGAAGGTAATGTACAAGAAATAGAATATTAAATTTAGTAAGGAACTTTCCGTATGAAATTTGTACAAAATACATAGAACTGTCGGAAGGTAATGTGCTGGCCACATCAGATTTTTTCTTTTTGCGATGTCGATACAACAAAGTTTTATAAATTGCATTGATCTTTTTTAGGTTGTTCTATTTCACCGTCCGAATCAGCTATCACTAGTATTGACGGCAATGATGAACTTGCACTTGTCACTATTTTTTGTGCTATATTCAATTTTGCAAATGTTTTTTTACTCTTTCTATATTTGAACTTATTAATATATCACAATGTTTGCATTTGATTTGACCATTATTTGTTTTAACAACATTTGCCCAATCTGGTGACTATTTTCTCCCAGAACCCTCTACTTTCGGTATGATGATTATTATGTTTGAAACTCGAGTACGAACTAAATAGTATGTTCATCCAGAAACCAAAACACAAGCGGCACGGCGAGCTGGTTCTTACAAATCTCTATGCTAGAACCTAGAAGCGTATTGAGAACTGACAAGATGAAACACGACAATTAGCGGCGAAAATAAAAACTTTCTCGAAAGAGTACTCTTTGTTTGCTTTTACATGTGTCAACATGAGCGATTTTAATAAATTTTGAAAAAAAGCATATAAATCTTGCACAAATTTTTATGTTTTTGGATGTTACTCAAGGAGAGACACAGGCAGATGTTTAGGATTTTATAGTTTCCCTAAATTAGATGATATTTTTGTTGTAATAATAAATCAAGGCGTTGAACAACGAATGGACAGACGGAAGCATGGGAATATATTATTAGGAGAGGGAAGAAAATAACAAATAATATGAAAGTATGTTCCCTTCATTTTAAGAAAGATGATTTTATCTTTCCAGGTATATGGTAAAATGGAAGTATAGAATTTCCTAATTGTAATTGTAACCTATAAATTAACCTATTTGTAGATACTCAATCTATCTGAACGTTATGACAATATTTTTATAGTAGTTTGTGGAATTGTAAATTTAAGTGCACCTATTATTGGAATAAATGGTTTTCAACATTCATAAAATAAGTATATATCATTATCATGTATGTATCACTTTTTCAAAATAAATATGTTTTACGCAATTTAAGATATTATATGTGAATTTTTTATCAAAAACCACCTCTACTTTATAAATAGAATCGTTAATGGACGAATATATCTCAAAATCTGTTTCTGTTCCATTTAATACAGCCATTTCTAACTACCACCATAAAATTTGTGCTTTTGTTTTAAAATGTCGTTTTTATTTAAAAATTGCAATTTATTTTTTAGTTCTTGCGCGGGCATATTTTTTCCATCATATGGGCATTTTCTTTTGTATCCGAGGCATGTTTTGTTCATAATTCCACATTTAATTATATAGTGAGCATTCATAACCGTTTCACATATAAATTGATAAAAATACACATTTAAACTGTAAAACTTTAGTCTCAACACATTTACTACCTTCTATTATGCACCGGGAGCTTGTCGTAGCATTTAAAAACCGAAAATGTTCAACTACATTTAGTTTCATTTCGTTTCTTTACATTTATGTTTACATGTTACACTCACAACAGTACTCTTTCGACAGCAGATAGTGCTGCCTCTATCGGTAATGTCAGTTCTCAATAGGCATGAGAATATAATTCATAAGTCACGTGACAGGTTTCCCGCCAATCAACATTCAGAAACTCCCTAGTTACATGTCTATCACAGCGATGATAAAAAAACAAAGAAATTACCACCTTATTTATATTCGTTACTAAGGGATTTGTTTTCTTTATTTGACATTGACAGTTAAATTTGAGTATAAAAATGTGTGATAACCATTGGGTTGATATCAACAACGATGAAAATAATAAGCAAATTATCAAATTAACCATGCTGTAATACAATATATTAAAAGTTAGGTTAGCAGCCCATAGAATGTCACAAAAATTCATTATATTCTCTCATTAAATATAAGCTCGTGATTTGATTAATAATCGAAGATATTGCTCGTGAAACCGAAGCAGCACATCTGCAACTCGGTTTCACTCGCGAATATCATCGATGATAATCATATCACTTGTTATATTACGTATGAAAATATCACGAATAAACTTCTACAGTAATTCTTTTTAACTTGTATTACATGAACAATGTAATAATTCCTTTATTTTGAAAAAACCCAGAAATGGGTTGGGTTTTTAAAAAACACCCAGTGGGCTGGGCATATCTCGAAAAAACCTGGGTTTTAAACAACCCTGGATTGGAGTCGGTTTTCAAAACCATAATAGGGAAGTGCACACAACCACGTATCCCATTTTATATGTCCATTTTAAAATCTTTTAATATTCATTCACTTTTACATAAAATGTAGCTTCCTTTTTCAATTTTGTACATTTTACATTTCAAACTGGATAAATAAATATGCTCTGTAATTTCACTGCAGGAGTAAACCAGTTATGAGAAATAAAAAATATTGACATAAAGTGGTTTAATATTTCCAAATGAATTCATTCATCCAATTATTAAAAAATGTCACTAGAATTTTAATGAAAACTTGTTCTGGATTCCAACAAATATGTATGTCCTACAAAAATGCCTGTAATTTCTGATTAAACATGGAATAATTATACATGTGTATGTGTGGGCTCTTTGTGTTGGTTTTGTTGATATTAATTTGTATAATCAATGTTTACGATACACGTAATTATTAATATTGACATAGCGTCGAATATTCATGGATATATAATAAGTGTTTATAATTACATTTTTGTTGCAAAATTGATGACTATTTTATAGATAATTATTAGTGTAGATGATGTTTAATATTTAAATAGCTAAGTATGATCTAATAATATCATAATGGGATTTAACGTTATAATTATTCGTAATGAATGGTTGGTTTGTTAATAATTAAATATGATTAAATACACTTATTTGGAAATACGACAAATATAGCACATATAATTATACCATATGTATTTTATTAATGAAACATAAACAATTCATTATGATAATAATTCTTTTGTGTGTGACATAGACCACAGTGTGTACATGATATTATCACCAAATAGTGTTAATGATTCATGTAGAGAACACTGAACATTAAATTTTAGAGATAATTATATGAACTCTAAATTAAATATTTTGTATAAAATTGGGACTAATTTCTTCTCTTCCATCAATTTTATTTAAATAGTATTTACTGAAATTATCAGTTTTGACTGACAAGTTTAAAAACATTTATATATATATATATATATATATATATATATATATATATATATATATATATATATATATATATATATATTGAGTTCACAATGAAGCCATTACGAAAATTTTGAAACGCAATATTTTGTTTCTGAATTCTGAACTAAACGTAAGGTACATGGTTGTTTTATTTACATTTATGCGGATTGTAATACGGTTTTCAGAGTGTTATAATTGTTTCAATTTAATGAAATATACAAATTACTGCTAAAATGAGAGATACCTACAAGTTTTTCTTCAATTAAATTTAGTAAGTATATTAGCAGAAATTCCATTTATTATAGGTTTATGTCATAATAGATATTTCTTCGTAAAAAGTGGCAAAATTATTTATTTTTTATAGTATATATATATATATATATATATATATATATATATATATATATATACAGGGTGTAAATGAAATAAGTGCATTAATTTTAACCAGTAATGTAACTCGGTGAGAGCAACAATATTTCTTAGTACCTTTTTTTTCTAAGTCTTTTAGATTTTGAGTTAAAATTCTTTAAAGATTTGCTGCATATTTCGTTACCCGCTCATGGAGAACAAATGACAGCTGCCATTCAAGTGGGATACAAACAGCTCAAAAATTGTCGGTTATCGGTTACACTTACAGTCACAGTAATTAATAAACGAATCAAGGGAAATAACATTATTATTAATTAATACGTAATAATACAATTTTTAAAATAAATAAATTTAAATTTTGGATAACAAAATTATAAAGTTGTGTATTGAAACTGGCTTTTATTCACCTGTGAATAGTGTGAATAGAGGAAGACAAGGAGGGACGGGGCAACTAGAAGAAGAGCAAAATCATAGTTATTAGGTTATGAGATAATTATTTATCGTCGACAAATCATAATAGTTTAAATTCGTTATCTAAAAATGTAAGTACAAACTTTTGTCCATTTAAACGAGGTACATGAGTACCAATAATTAGTCGTCCATTTATTATTCCCCAAACATTTTTTAATGAAAATTTTTACAGCATTTTCGTCTGTCGAGATGTGTATTGTGCATAATAAATACACCTTCCCAAGTAAATTCAGTCTCATGAATGAACATTATGAGCCATTCCCAAAATTGAAGTCTGTGTTGAAAACATTGAACTTTTTGCACATGGTATGGATACAACTGTTGCTTTTTTAAAAATTGTCATATGTGACACTCCGTATTGTGATAAAGATGTACAAGATTAACAAATGTGCGAATATTAAGAACAGAATGATTTGGAAACGCTCCGTGTAAATGCGTTGGCAACTCCATGACACTGTCTTTATGTCAACCGTGATGTCAAGTAAAATGTAGTACAGATTCGAGTAAAAAATAAATAAATAAACCATAGGTAAGTAATTACAATGTCTGTGTATTTGCATTTTGACAGAATTTTACCTCATAAACAAGTTTATTACTAATTGAAAAATTTAATTGCAACAACTGACAAAACTGTCAATTGCTAAAACAAAAATTTTCATAGCTATTGCTACTGCGTTTAATTATTAGAAAAATACGTGGAACGACTCGTCAATTTACGGGGTGGTAAAAATTCTAAAAAAATATACGATTTCGAGAAAAAGTTATTAAGAAATATTGTTGCTCTCGATGATTTATATTATTGGTTAAATTTAATGCACTTATTTTATTTACACACATATAGATGGAAGGTAATACCACTAACAGAAAAATTATTTTCGTACGACACTGGATAGACAATAAAAATATCTAATTTTTTATTTGAAACATTTTTTTCGATTAAGGATAGTTTCGAAGTAATTTTAAAATGAAAATATCGACCAAATTCAGTTTTCCGCTATTTTCTAGTAAGCTATGAATCTCTTTTAGTTTCCGAAACCCTGTATAGTAGATGTTTTTACCTTCCGTCACCTTTAGGTAAGGAAGGTAGTCTTTGGTCAAAAAATTCGGTGGTGAGTTTTTGATGAATAAGCACGTTTTAGGGTCCCTAGAATGCGAATTTACTATTTTTACGATGATGTCTGTATGTGTGTGTGTGTGTGTGTGTGTGTGTGTGTGTGTGTGTGTGTGTGTGTGTGTGTGTGTGTGTGTGTGTGTGTGTGTGTGTGTGTGTGTGTGTGTGTGTGTGTGTGTGTGTGTGTGTGTGTGTGTGTGTGTGTGTGTGTGTGTGTGTGTGTGTGTGTGTGTGTGTGGATGTGTGTGTGTGGATGTGTGTGTGTGTGTGTGTGTGTGTGTGTGTGTGTGTGTGTGTAACAAAAATTTCGTCTGCGATAACTCTAATACTATAATTTCAAAAATTATAATTTTTTTGTATTCTTCTTCGTTACATCCATATGAAGAGCTGATTAGATTTTGGTTACAATTGGTCAACCGGAAGTACCATCATTTGAAGATTTTAACCGTTTTTCTTGAAAAAACTATGTTAAATATCATTTTTTCACATTTAATGTTATTATAAATATTAAAGAATATTTTATTCTCTATACCATTTGACTGCATTTTATACTTAATATTAAATGGATATAGAGTTAAAAAAAATATAAAAAAATTAAATTTCATAAAGTAGCCATAGCTATGAAAACAGCTATTTTATTAAGAAAATTCTGATTGAAAGATGTCATTGTCAAGTGAAATTGACATAGTGTGTTTGCCTTATAATTTTACTGGAAATATAGGATCTTTTGCTATAAATTTGCTGTATGAAATTTTCATAAAATACATGCAACTGCCGGAAGGTAATGTACAATAGAATCTTTAGCAAGGAACTTTCCATATGAAATTTGTACAAAATACATAGAAATGACGGAAGGTAATGTGCTGGCCACATCAGATTTTTTAAATTTTAACATAGACAAATAGGTACTATGGTATAATATACTTTTTAATTAAGAAAGTAGTGAAAAACTATCATTAGATGAGATTAAAAACTACAGAATAGAAATATATGACCACCTGTTATAAACTATGAACCATTACTTCTGTTTTTTTATTAATTTCTAATAAAGTGTAGCTACATACATTTTAAAACATAATTATAATGTTCAGTTAAAGAATGTTGAAGTACCTACTCAGGATATTATAAAAAATGGCAAGTATAGCCGAAACCAGTAATAATAATCAATCTTCTTCTTCTTAAAATAATGGAACAAGGGCCCGGAAACATTTATTAATCTCATCTAGCTGGGCTCTCATTTTCTTTTAATTTTGCACGTTAATAACCCCGTGTTTCACTTTAATCCTCGGAGCTTTAACTGCTAAATAATAAAAAAGAAACACCAGCCTGCACAAAGCTCGCGTCCTTCGCTTCATTGGCACATATCGCTGCAATAGAAGCAGAGTTTCCCAAACCACGACAAGAGCTTTTTATTATTATTTTTATGGCCCATAACTGTGACTTATAGTACTTAGTTTACATGGGAAAAGATAGTATATCGTAAAGAATCAGCAACAAAGTGTGATTGTTTTAAATTCTTATCTACGGAGATTTAATATACAAATTCCATCTAACTATTTATCTATCTAGGACTTAGCCGTCGCCGTTTACTCTTTCTGACCGGACTCACCGAGCCGCAATGTTTTACGATTGCCGAACTGGGAACTGCGATTGGATTTCAGCTATTCTTATATTTATTTAAGATATATATATATATATATATATATATATATATATATATATATATATATTAGTGACCAGCTTATAATAATTGAGCGTGATAAATACAGGTAGCAGTATTTATTTTTTAATCCACGGGAATCGAACGCGCGGATCATGGTTCGGGTAACGTCACAGTAAGTTAGATGTACGCTAACTCCTTCGGTCACAAAGCTGACAATACATATAAATAATTTTGGAACTATATTTCGCTAAATAAATACTAAAAAAAATATTTTTGATATTTCTCTACACTTATATACAGTTTTGTGTTAATGCATTGAGATTTAAAATGATGAAGTGGAACCCAAATTAAAATATACAGGCTGATTCATCGGTCTGTCCTGTCTTTATAACTCTTTTATTTTAAGTCAGATAGAAAAACTCTTCAAATATAATTTATATTATATTATTGTCTATCTACGTACCATATGCATTTGTATACAAGGTGCTCCATTTAAGCGTAACAATATGTAACTTTATATTTCTTAATGGAACATCCTATATTTATTTATTTATTTTGATAGTAAATTAGATTCCCTGTAAAAAAGTATTAAGTAATAAGGGGTCTAAAATTATAAATTAAGAAATTATTTACGTTCATAAAAAATAGTAGTTCAGAGTGGAAAAAACATAATACAAAATTTTGACCCTTTTGTATTAATACTTATTTTAAACATTACACTAATTCCAAAGAAGCTATTAAAATTTAGTGACAGACTAAATAATGCAAAATTATAATAAATGCTCGAAAACTTGTACTTCAACTTCAATAGATTTTTCTATTATAAATATTATAGTAACCATCTCATCTTTACTAAAATTTGTATTATTTATTTTCACATCAACATCAACAATGATAATCTAAGAGTATTTGGACAACTTGTTTGTTTAAATTTGAAACAATTGATCAAATTATCCATAGCTTCCTTTGTTAATAATAATATGATAGAAACATATCATTCAACGAATAAAGGTAAATAACTTTTTAATTTATTATTTTAGACCCCTTATTACTTAACACTTTTTTAAAAGGAATCGAATTTACTATCAAAATCTAAATCTTCTAGTTTTTGAGTTAAAATTCTTTAAAGATTTGTTTAAAATTTCGTTACCCGCCAATGGCAAGATCTCTGCTATCCGAATCAAAGATCGATGTACACAGCACAAAAATTGTCGGATGGTGGTTGCATATTTGCAGACACAGTAATTAATGAACGATCAACGCAAAACATATTTATTATTAATAAATTCGCAATAGTACAATTTTAAAATAAAGAAATTTAAAATTTGGATATTACGAAGAGGATGATTTTCGTGTAACCTCGTTGACCTTGAGAACTTCACCATAGGTAATTACAATGTCTGTGTATCCAGAAATAAGCATTTTTCCAGAATTTTACCTTATAAAAAAGTTTATTACTAATGAGAAATATTCGTTTTCCGGAAATGGACTGCGTCATATTTTGAGTCAGAGCTCAACGTTTCGCCCGCAGTCGTATGGGGCATCTTCAGGAGCAAGCGGGGTAGTACTGTCTTAAACAACGTTACCCGACGTGCCAACCACGTTAGAGGCCGAGTTTAAGCAACAAGAGACTCAGTTTACAAGGTTACCCGACGTGTAAACCACACTAGAGGCCAAATAAATCAAGTGACGAAAGGAAGACCGAGAAGACAGTTATATACTAATCTAAAGATACGGTAGATGAGCAAAGCTAATGAGGACCAATGGGAATCGAGTTTGTAATGGTAGATTGCGCGTGTCGTGTTCCGAGAATCACCGGTTTCCACATGTGGCTCAAGAAATAGCAATCATCCCGATTGATGTTATTATGATGTTTTCATATTTCTAAAGTTTCTCTGTATTTACGTCTGTAAAACTCAGGGACAGGAGCTAAAATGCGGAAATTTTCAAATAAGATGTTATGTCCTGTGTTGTGTTGGTGTTCTGCGACCGCAGATGTTAATACCATACCATTACGCAGACAGCGTTTGTGTTCTGACAATCTAGTGTAAACACTCCTTCCTGTTTCACCTATGTATACTGTGCCGCAAGAACAAGGAATACTATAAGCACCGGGTGACGACAAGGGTTCGCGGTTATCTTTAGTTTGGGGGAGTATTTCTGAGATTTTTTGTGGAGGTTTAAAAAAGACCCTAATATTGTTTTTATTAAGCATTCTACCTATTTTATCCGAGAATCTTTTAATGTAAGGGATAGATGCAAATGTTTCGAACGAGATATCCACGGTTTTTTTTTGGGTAAAGGGTTTAATTGTCTATGAATTACATTATTGATTAATTTTACGTCATAGTTGATCTGGATTAAACTATGTCTGATGTGGTCAAGCTCCTGCTGTAGGATATCAGGTTCAGAGATTTTGATGACACGGTGTACGAGAGCATTGACTACTGAGAGTTTCTGCGAGGGATGGTGGTGAGAATTAAAATTGAGATACCTATCAGTGTGGGTGGGTTTGCTATAAACAGCGTGCCCTAACTGTCCGTTGGGTTTACGATTAACCAGAACATCAAGGAAGAGGAGAGTTCTGTTATTTTATACTTTCATGGTGAATTGAATATCCGGGTGTGACTCGTATGTACGATTTCGAGAAAAAGTTATTAAGAAATATTGTTGCTCTCGACGAGTTATATTACTGGTTAAATTTAATGTACTTATTTCATTTACACCCTGTATAAAAACCACCACATCAACGTGCTTAAATAACCAAACTAACTTAACGCATTCAACACACCCTTCAACGGATCACCACAAGATTCACCATTTCTTCAGAATCTTATTTTAAAAATGAAAACAAATTAGAAAACGGCAAATGGCAATATACTGTATCCTATTTTATCATATTTTCTCCTTAAAATTACATTTCAAGATCAGTTTTGACGACTTGACTTTTGAATTGAATAATGATCAGACATACGTTTCTCTGTTCATAGCCTACTCCGAGTTACGGCTTTTAACCCACTGTTGTTAAGCATTCAGATTTTTAGGTATTCAAATAAGCTGGTCGGCAACATAGGGCGGGTCGCTAAGATGCCAGTCCGCCCATCTCTGTACAAGACTACCGAGTAGCGTTATTCGCTGAACAACTACGTTTGAATTTAATTAACACCAGGAAAATTTGTAACTAATTTAATCTTTGTCTTCCTTAATTGTTTTTATTAACTATTTGTTATAAAAGGAAGTAAATAGTTAAACTCAACTTTACGATCTTTCTACTTTTGAAGTTTAAACGCTTAGGTTAAGATGTTGAAATCCAGGCCTGAAAAGTTTACGAAGCACTTTGTAAGCTCTAAAGCTTTACACATTCCTGAGGGAGATGTCTCGCCTCCTTCGACGAGTAGTTGTGGCTTCGACTTGCTCTCGAACTCGATTCAGAATTATTTGACATGCTAGCAATTATACCGCGATGTTTGTCTTGTTTCATTGACAGTCTGCCCATGCCATGCCAAAGCCATATAGACAGTTAATCAAATTTCACTGGGATTTTGATATCATATCTAATCTACAGAGGGGATTAGGTAATTTGCCGTTTGTGTTATATTGAATTTAATTGTTGAAGTAGTGCTGATGGGTGTAAATTAAAGCATTTTAAAAGTTTTATGTAAACACACGGCTATAGTTAAATATAGGCGCATGCTCGGGCTACAACCTTCAGACGAGCCTCGGAAAAGGATAATAAATTTTAATTTTGTCTAAAAACTACAATGATAGTACATATTATAACAATGATGAAATATCCATTGTAAGATACATTCTTGTAATCAATGTTCTTAGACTATAATCAAAATATTGTTTTTCCGACAACCGTGCGTGAAAAGTTGTGTAAACTGTCACTTTTCAAGCACTAGTGCGTGAAAAGTACTTTTCACGCACGGTTGTCGGAAAAACAATATTTTGACTATAGTCTAAGAACATTGATTACAAGAATGTATCAAATAGAGGGGTTACGAATATCACTATACGAGACTCGAACTGTGAAAACCTATTTTTTCTACAACCGTGCGTAAAAAGTACTTATCACGCACTCATTACAGTGTGTAAAGTGTCACTTTTCAAGCACTAGTGCTTGGAAAGTAAATGAGTGTTGCTAGGCAACTTTTCCTACAACTGTGCGTGAAACGTACTTTTCACGCACTAGTGCTTGAAAAGTAAATAAGCGTTGCTAGACAAATTCGGTTAATTTACCTGTCAAGTATATAATTAGGAAGTAAATAATAATGATAGTAATAAAATTTATTAAGAAATATGAATATACACTGTAAATGAAACAAATCTAATATTTTTTAACAGATTGGGTACTAATCTAATTTTTAAGAAAATTAACATTTTTTGACATGTATTCTAACCTAACCTAATTTTTAATATTAATATAATATCTGTCTGAGATACTTCCAAGTGTTTAAGTTACATTTTGTACAGTGTTATGTGAAAGAGTACTAACAATATTTGAAACTGCTGGATGCCTGTACACTCAATATTATGAGAAACACCAATACCATTTCGGTTGTAGGAAAAATGTTGTATGCAACAAGTGTGTAAAATAGTATATTTTGCCTCGTGCTACAATCTAAAACATCGCACTCGACCAAAAAAGTACTACTTTACACACTTGTTACATAAATAACTATTTCGTAATCAATAGTTGTACAGTAGCACAGTTATTGTTACCAATTCATGTAC
Source organism: Harpalus rubripes (assembly GCA_963082715.1). Classification (NCBI taxonomy): domain Eukaryota; kingdom Metazoa; phylum Arthropoda; class Insecta; order Coleoptera; family Carabidae; genus Harpalus; species Harpalus rubripes. The sequence continues at coordinate 99,424,554 of OY720448.1, read as the reverse complement.
TAATTCCAGAAAAAATAACCTGCAATTTTTAAAGTGACTTTAAACTTGCAACAGGTAGTTTTTGATTTTAAAAATATGTACAAATATTGAAATGTTCTAAATTTTATTACCGTATCCTTATTAAATAACAAAACTAATTAATAAATAAAACAGTCGGTTTAGTTTCACAAAATAGAGAAAGGATAAACTTTATTGTACAATTTCGCCAGTTACGGCATATTCAGAAGTACTGAGGATGGTTGCGACGAACGAATGAATTTATACATAATCAGATAGCGGATTACAAGAATTAGGGAATCCGCTACCTGATTATGTATAAATTTATTCGTTAGTCGCAACAATCCTCAGTACTTCTGAAGATGCCGTAACTGGCGAAATTGTACAATAAAGTTTATCCTTTCTTTATTTTGTGAAACTAAACCCAGTGTTTTATTTAATAATTTCCAATATGTTTCACCGAGTGCCAATAGCTTCATCCATTGAATTAACAAAACTAATGTTTTAAAGTGATAAAACTGTTTTCATAGCTTGCTATGTTTTATTTTGTATGGAATTTTATTAATACATATTTTGAAAATAAATGGTCGTTATTTTGAAATGGTTAAAGTAAAATTATGATATTTTGGTATCATTATGAAGTTATTTTTCTATACATTCTGAAAAATAAAATATATAATAATACAGATTCCCTGTGCTAAATTTAAAGTTGTACCCATTTCTGCTAAAATTGATGTTGGAAGTGATACAAAATTCCTACTCCGGTTCATAGGTTCTAGGAACAGTGATGTAGGTACATAGCCATAACACTAGAGCAGCAAATTTATTAAGATTAAATAAGTTTAAGAACAAACGCTCCGAAAGAAATTCTCTTCAACTAAAATTCTATAATATTTTACCTTATCATGTTAAGGCACTTTCCAAGCCTAAATTTAAAAATGTTGTCCGTAACTACCTAATAACAAATAGTTTTTACACTTTTTAAGAATATATGGATACCCCCCAAATATTAAATCTATATACCGTGTATATGCATATATCTGTATTTTAAACTGACGTGCCATAATTGTATTTCATGTACAAAATGTGGTTTAATAGTACATTAAAACACAAGTATCATAAGGCAATCTGTTAACGTATAAGTCCAAGTTTGGAAAACGAGCCGCCAGGCGAGTTTTACAAAAGCCGAGTGCGTCAACAGGCCTTATGATACATGTTTTTTTATACTATTTTTTCTATTGAGATAATTTTAGTTAGATTTTTAAAAAAAGGACTTGTCAAAAATATGAGTTGGTGTTTTTTTATCAGTTATGTTGGTAGCGCGTCCCGCTAAAAATTGAAATTTCACATTTTAACAGTTTGTGAATTATGTGATTTTGTCTGATTGTTTACATTAAAACATTGTATCAAGCATTATACAATTATGAAAGAGGAAAACCAATACATACAATGAATTCCAAGGTTATGAATGAACCATCCTGATTTGACATATTGGTTATTATCATAAATCAAACTTGAATATGGGATTGAAGGACGTTACGTGGACAATCAAGCCTTTTTATTGAGAAAACAACATATAAATAAAACTCTTTAAATGATGAAATACTTTAATGAACAATTTATTGATCTAGAATTTTACTTTCCACCATTTTGTCAACACTCACTGCTCAGTTGCACAGATAACGGCAACAGCTATTCTTACAATTTTTAATACAAACCATATATGACACATGTCCGATAGTTGGCCACAACGTGGAACTGGAAATCATGGATTAAAACGTCAACTTTTCATATTTGTTTGCTAGTAGCCGCCACAAATTGAGTAGACAGTGTCAACATTTTCAAGTAAGTGCATCTGCATCATACATTGCATAACCTGCCTGGAAAAACAAAACATTCAATTCAAAATTGCATTACCATAATTTTAAATTGTAATAAATAAAACTTACCGTTTTAATTATTTTGACAAAGTAAACCTGAGCGCATTGTTTCTTGTTTCATAATTTTTTAGTGGAAATTTTGACTTCACAGATTCTTATTCTTTCTTAACTAACACAGCTATAATTATAAATTTCTTTTCTTTCTAGTCCTATCACCTACAGAAAGGATAAAAATCCACAATTAGAAGTAATATTTCAACACAAACAATTTACCATTTTGAGGTTATCTGTCAGTTATGAAAACATGATTACCACCTCTAGAACATGAAAGGCGCCAAAAACAGTACGTTTATAGATCTTCTAAACGTCGTGTTTTCTGTGATAAACAGTGCTTTTATAGAAAAATAAATTATTATTATTTAATTCACCCTCGTATTAACATTTTCTTGTATCTCTCAAAATAAACTAAATATTCTTAGTGCCGGACTTACGCCAAACACCCTGTATATTAAAGCTAGACAAAACTTGTCACACATTTCTAATGGTCCAATTTAACGACACGATTTATTAGAAGTTACTGAAATTCAATAGCATGAAACCAAAAGCGAAACAATAAAATTTGAAAAGTTTGAAACAAATAACAATATAATATAACTTTTTTATTTATTTACAAAAACGGAACAAATCCATTGTGAGTAAACTATTCACTAAATTCACTTTGTAATTGAATCAAAGTGATGAAACAATAAAAAAGCCCCGTAAAAGACCCATCCATTTTACTTAATGTCAAAAAGATTGAATCTACATCCCAATTTAAACAGGAGCAACTAAATCAAATTTACTCTCCTTTGAATGAAGCTCATTCCAAAAGTGATTTATATCTGTACGTAGCGAACTTTAATCCTATACAAATCTATTATTTCGCCAGCCGTCTGACGTAGACATTTATCTGGTAAATCATGTGAGAAAACGACTTCAGAACTCCCGGGCGAACTCAGTAGAACATAACAGTATAACGAGCTCCGTTGGCCCAACTCTACAGGGAATCGAACCAGGGCCTACCGGGCACCGGGCCAAGTAAACTCTGTCCTTTACCTGGCCTTGAACCAACGCAGCAGTCATTATAAGGGAGAATACAAACGTTGTAGAGAATCTAATGTAATAAAGACGGAGTTTCCAGGTTTGTGGCGATGTATGTATGGTTAGTTTATGATAATGTGCCAGGGAATGTGTTACTAAATAAATTAACTGGGTTTACCAACGCGAATACGTATTTCATTGTAATAATAATAGTAGTTTTATCACTTATGGCATAATAAAATACATGTAGCACGTTCGCACTTTACATTTACGTGTTTTATTATTACGGTCTGTTTAATGGACAACCTAGAGTAATAAATGAATGAAATTAAAACCGCGATTTACACTTTGATAATGACTGTACAGATATACAGTGCACAGCTATTTTAAACAAATGTCTCACTAGATGCACTAGTACCAAGCCGTTATCTGTTCAATTTTATTGAATTTGTCGGTTTTATGTGTTAACAAATATTCGATATCTCTGTCATACATCATTTATTCTTTTTAAAAAACAACATTTCAGTACACATTTACCTTCTTCAGGGTGAGTAATATCTTACAGATTCTTAAACGTAAAATCATATACACAACAGACTTGATAATCTATTAATTGTAATTATTTTAAACATTTATTGTCTTTGGTCAAAAAATTCGGTGGTGAGTTTTTAATGAATAAGCACGTTTTAAGGTCCCTAGAATACGATTTTACTATTTTTACGATGATGTCTGTATGTGTGTGAATGTGTGTATGTGTGTGTGTATGTGTATATATATATATATATATATATATATATATATATATATATATATGTGTGTGTGTGTGCGTATTCCTCATCGTTGCATCCATATGAAGAGCTGATTTGATTTTGGTTATAATTGGTCAACCGGAAGTACCTTCATTTGAAGATTTGAACAGTTTTTCTTGAAAAAACGATGTTAAATATATTTTTTTTACATTTAATGTTATTATAAATATTAAAGAACATTTTATTCTCTATACGATTTGACTGCATTTTATACTGCATATTAAATAGATATAGATTTATAAAATTATAAAAAAAATAATTCATAAATTAGCTAGCTATGCTAGAAACAGCTACTATATTAAGAAAATTTTGATTGAAAGATGTCAGTGTCAATCGACATATTCGTATTATATTTGTGTTAATATATAATAATAATTTTACTCGAAACCTCGAAATATAGGATATTTTTGCTCAAAACTTTCTGTATGGAATTTGTGTAAAATACATATAACTGTCGAAAGGTAATGTACAAGTGTCTCATTTTCGATGTTTTTTTAAGGTATCTCGGGTAATATTAATAGTAGATCAAAACCATTTGCACATTCCAGGGTCAACTTTTCCAGAAAAGTTTAATAGCCGCCACAGGAATATTCGATCTTCTTTTGTTTCTGAGCTACAGGCAAAAACTCGTTTTTCGTTCATTTTGAAAATATTTCATATCTTATTTATTATGATAGTTAGAGAAAAATTGTTTTTACAAAATTTTTACTGTTTTTTAGATAAAATAAAATGGCGTAATTATATTTTTTGACAACTTCATAATTCTCGAGATATAACACAAACTTATGATTTTTAAATGGGAACCTATGTTGAAAATAGTCTCATCTTTTTGCTTAATTTATAAGCTTTTCAATGATATATAACAAGTCTACATTTTTTTGTTTTAAACAATAATAAAAGACGAATTAATAATTTATTGGGGTGAAAATATTGGAAATTATTAAGAAACAAATGAAAAAATTTATTACAGATCATCATTTGTTTATTTTGATTCTATATGTATTAACTGTGTTCTCAAAATTATTCTTAACTAATTATTTTCGGGTTAGTTAAATTACTATTTATCTACGTTATAGTTGGCTTTGACACAATCCGGAAAAAAAACGGTTTAATATGCCTTTGAAATAAATTCAAAAAATGAGTAAAACTGAAACAAATACTATTAGAAATATGCAAATGATGGTATGTTAGAGATTTTTTTTCATTTGTTTCTTAATAATTTCCAATATTTTCACCCCAATAAATTAATAATTCGTCTTTTATTAATGTTTAAAACAAAAGAATGTAGACTTGTTATACATCATTGAAAAGCTTATAAATTAAGCAAAAAGACGAGACTATTTTCAACATAGGTTCCCATTTAAAAAATCATAAGTTTGTGTTATATCTCGAGAAATATTAAGTTTTCAAAAAATATAATTACGCCATTTTCTTCTATCTAAAAAACGGTAAAATTTTTGTAAAAACAATTTTTCTCTAGCTATCATAATAAATAAAATATGATACATTTTCAAAATAAGCGAAAAACGAGTTTTTGCCTGTAGCTCAGAAACAAAAGAAGATCGAAAATTCCTGTGGTGACTATTAAACTTTTCTCAAAAAGTTGACCCTGGAATGTGCAAACGATTTTGATCTATCATTAATATTACCCGAGATACCTTAAAAAAAACATCGAAAATGAGACAGTGTACATACAAGAAATTGAGAATCTTTTGCAAGGAACTTTCTGTATGGATTTTATAGAAAATACAAAGGCATTTATGAAAATTCTACCGGTCGGTACCGCATCTACTGACTGCGTTCGAAAACACGAGTGGTAAAAAGTTACCGTGTTCGAAAATTGTACAATATCTACCAGATCCATCTACCGGATTCATGAAGAATATAATCTCAAAAAAATATAGTGATTCAAAGCGAAGCGCGCGCATTAAAAGTTTATGAACTATATCAAATTTCTAACCTGTTTCAAATTTTCAATTTTTTTTATAGATTATGGATCTACCTTGTTTACCACTTGCGTTCTAAAAATATCGATTCCGGTAGCTATAACCTGATACACAGCTGTTTACCAGTAACAGTTCACCGGTAGAATTTTCGTATAAGTGACAGAAGGTAATGTGCTGGCCACATCAGATTTTTTACTACATTAATGAATTGAAATCATTTCTGAAAATAGACAAATTATACATCATTGAAACAGGAAACCAAAACAATATTCACTGCTACTTTGACTGCCATTAAAAAATTATGACCCATTTTCTTATAAAGCTTTTATTAATACATTTAAAAGAAAAGTGTGGTTTTACGACAAATAATATAATGTACCTAATGGTACACTCTTATTTTTATTATAAAAGCCTAGTCAGCAAACGAAGCAAAAACTTTGACCTGAATTCAAGTTGTATTTGTGTTAATAATTTCATGATCGTCATCCCGAAGAAAATAAAAAATACCCTAATGTAGCACATTAATATAAGCCTGCATTCTATATTACATCTTTTGGTAATTTATGTCTAATATCAGCAACTTGCTACAGTATTCTTAAAGTACGAATGGCATTGCGCAATAATGTTTTGTTTGTAGTTAGTTCAATACGTTGTTTAATCTTTGTTTACACCTACCAGGAATAGTATTTTACATTACAAGCCAAGTGAAACTAGTTTTACTACTGAAAGGAGGAAATGACTGGCGAGCCGAGCAGGCGAGCCTGTCACTTCCTGTCTTGTATTGTACAATATTTTATTTGTTACTCACTTGTAAACCAAATTTAAACTTGTCAGTTGCAATTGATACTTATTTTTAATACGTATGACAGTAAGAAACACCAATTTTCACATGCCAACATCATTACTACCGTGGTAACTAACTTATAAAATTATAACAAGTTAGTAACAAGAAAAAATTAATTTTCAAAAATAGTAGGCGATATCAATTAATGAAGTTTACCGGTTTCAGAATATTAAACATTTATTTACGTATACAAAAATAGGCTGATAACTAAGTAATAACTGTATCTGTACGGTAATATTATATATATATATATATATATATATATATATATATATATATATATATATATATATATATATATATATATATATATATATATATATATATATACACTATTATTCACGAAAGATGACTATTCAAGGTCATTTGTTCAAAGAAAGAATACACAACACTTTACAGCAGTAGCTTAGCAACTTTTTGTATTAGAAAGAGAAAGATTATTTGACCTATGTCTATTTAATTTATGTGGTGTGACAGATATACGTAAATACTGCCATTACTTTCTAACACACTATAAATAATAATGACATATGTCGTAGAATTACAGATACCTAATTATCTACTGCACTGCCCTCTGTGTTAATATTTACCCAGTGGCGTTGCCGTTTAAATCAAATTATTATTCATTGGTTTATAAGTTAGGTCTATGTTTTTGTATTTTGCAAAAACATAAGTGAAGAACATAAATCTTTCAGAAAGGCATTATTTAGAAAGAAACATAATTTTCCAATGAATTATTCTTATTTTTTTAGGTAAAATGTGTCCATAAACATTTCATGTTGCACGCCTATGCAAACGAAATGCAATGAAGTTATCTGCAATTAATATTATATCAGACGGCTCACAAATGACCTTGAATAGTCATCTTTCGCGAATAATAGTGTATATATATATATATATATATATATATATATATATATATATATATATATATATATATATATATATGTAATAGTATAATATTGTTAAGTAGTTACCATAGATATGGTTGTTATGTACATTACGAGTTTGACAAATATAGAATATAGAAAACCGACTTAAGACTTCCGACTGTATTGTATTAAAAGCCCAAAATATATTGTTTGTAATTGCATCCTGACTTCCAAATTTATTTCTCCTACAACCTCAGAAGTGGGATTACCTAAAATTTAGCTATTTCAGCGGAGACCATAAAGAAGACGTAGACAAATGGATAAGAAAAATCGACATTATACAAAATTGACGACTCTGTCATTTCAGTTTTAGCGACCAACAAATTGGAACACCGTGCCAAAGAGTGGTATGATTCGCAAGCCACTCTTAGCGATCTTCCGTTGCCGAACTTCCGAAACTTCCGAACTGCCAAAGAGTGGTATGATTCGCAAGCCACTCTTAGCGAACTTCCGTTGCCGAACTTCCGAAACTTCCGAACTGCCTTTAATAAAACATTTATCTGTCACTTCTGTCAAAATCAAAAATTTTGAATTTCCAGTATTAATTGACAGTGGTAGTACTGTCAATATAATTCGAGAAAACGTGGTTCAAAAATCGAATTTATGTGTAGAACCGGACTATCAGGTGTTCACTGGTTTGGGGATGAAGAATATAAAGAGTCTTGGACGAGTATCCGATTCCGATGTCGAATCAGACTCTGTAGTCGAGGACGACTATTTGTCAGGAGAGGCCGAATTGTAATAGTTTAATATTGTTAAGTAGTTACCATAGATATGGTTGTTATGTACATTACGAGTTTGACAAATATAGAATATAGAAAACCGACTTAAGACTTCCGACTGTATTGTATTAAAAGCCCAAAATATATTGTTTGTAATTGCATCCTGACTTCCAAATTTATTTCTCCTATATATATATATATATATATATATATATATATATATATATATATATATATATATATATATATATATATATATATATATATATATATATTATATTAAGTCAACAACAGTCTACAAAATGAAACTAAAATAAAATTAATGTATAATGCATTAATACTTACAGATAACGTTAGTGTATCCTTGTTAACACGGTCTACTTTATTCTAAAATAATATACATGAAGAATAAAGTACATAATTTTAATATTTGTCATATTGACATATGTCAAATTGTTCTCTTTATCATAGCACTCTGAAAGTTGCATTAATGAGAGAATTTCAAACAATAATATTTATTAATAATGTCTCCATTTTCTGAAACCGATAAACTATTAAACAACGGATGTTATGAATCATAATAGGCATTGGACGTCTTAAAATTCTCGCTCTATGAGCTCGGATTTCAAACCTACATCTCCGGCTCATACTTATAAGAATCCTAAGTATGTTAGTAGCTATTACAAATTAGTAGCAAATAAACTATATTTTTCTGCATCAAAAAAACGCACATACAGACAAGACCGTAATTTTAGCTCTTTTCGATAGTTTTTCTTTGACATTATTAGTACACACATTATTGGATCACGAAACACAAAAATGCTAAAAATACGTCAATGTATGCGAACTATTTAGATAATTTCTAATTATTTCCTGAACAGACTTATGACGTACGTCGCCTTATAAACAGATTCTATAACTGTGTGGCAAAAAGAAACTACTTCAATTACGTATGTCGTTAAGAATTATACACTTTTTTTGCGCAATGTCCTCTTTACGCGAAGAATACTTGTATGTCTTATGGTTTTCTAGTCGACGAATTGAGATTCCATTGTTGGTCTCCTTATCGTGGGCAGAAAGTGCCTGTATAATAGATGAGGAAAAGTTTGTATGAACATAAGGTATAAACTGACAAGTAACAAGTAGTTAGAGGGAATTCTATTATTGTTTACAAACTAGAAGTTTTACGTTTGAATAGCAGCGTTAGCAGTTGAACAATTACGTTTTAAATAACACGACATTCTGTTCCATTTACTTTCAGAAACAAGATAACTTTTCGAACGATACTAATATATTTCTATACAAGCTATAAAAATAATACTGGGAAAACTTGGAGAAAAACAGTCTGATGAAAACGTTTGAAAATTGCTTTTTTATATTTTGCGTTCATAATGAAGTCATTACGATACGCAATTGCGTATCGTAATGACCTTCATTTCGATAAGAAAATTTTTGTTTTAGACGGTTGGTACTAGATGACGTTTCTTTAACCCATTTTTACCTAATTTATTTTTAGTTAATTGACAATTCATTTTAATAATCTAATGTCGGAATTATTATTATTATTATTTATTTAGGGAAGATTATTTATATGAAAATGTACAAATGGTTAGAAATATAATCACAAACTGAGTAAGTAAATGTTAATTGTAGAAGGCGCAAAATATAAAAAATAGTATAAAGAACTCATTTTATAAGACTTTCTTTCGCACTTGTCAATTAGAAAACTCGCTAACGCTCGTTTTCTAAATTTTGACGCGTGCGAAAAAAACATGTCTTATAAAACACGTTCTTTAATATACTATATTACATAGCCGACGTTTCAACACCAAATATGCCTTCTTCAGGGAAATGTAAACTAAGTTGATTTTTTTTTAGTAATTCAACATTTTTTTAAAAATTTCAACTTAGTAAGTTTACATTTCCCTGAAGAAGGCAAATTTGGTGCCGAAACGTCGGCTATGTAATAAAACAATTTTCAAAAGTTTTCCCAGTGTTACTTCAATCCAGTCGAGGAATACATATATGAAAATAATGCCCATTCTTCTACAGGTCCTGGAATCCAGGTCTCTGTTCTCACGGGCTTTGGTAGGTTCTAAGCTTCAACATCCTTGAGCCCTGGCCTCTCCCAGTGCTGGCGTCCGACCGGTGTCGATTTTGCGTCCCTATCGTATCATCAGTCTCCTATGTCCTTTGTCTGGTTCCTTTTTGGTCCCATCTTTTTGCCTTTTGTTCTCTCTCTCTTGGCAGCCCCAGACAGTTTTTTCTTTCAGTGATTTCCCTTTGGCCCTCTCCCGAAGATGTAGTTTTGTTGTCTGTGGAGAGTGGTATTTGGTGGTTTCCATAAGTCTTACGAGTAGCTAGAGAAGGGCTGGTCCGTCCTGGTAGAACCCCGCATGCCAAAGTAAAGTCTTCACAAAACGAGTGCGACCCGGTGTTCGGATGTGTGACCAGTAGTCGCTGATCCTCTATTCAATCATGCATTTCTTCGGCCTTGTCTAGTCATATTAAGATTTATGATTTTTATAGATGTTTTCTTCTCTTAAATCGGACGGTAAAGCCAAGTCTCCCCGCACCTTGTCGCCCTGTGAAACATGTCCACATACAGTTTAGAGATGCATGGTATGTCGGAAGTCACACAAGAACGGTAGTAGCTCTCGGCATCGCTAGCATTGTGCCTCAGTCACGACACTACAGCTGGGTAAGACGTATCTGTTTTGGTCAGGACTCTCCCTTCAAGCCGTCATAAGTCAGAGATCGACACAGCGGAGTTTTTACCTCCCGGTGAACGTATTGGTCACACCAGACAGTTCATACCCCAGAGTTCCTCGAACCACGCAAGCCCCCCAACCATGGTAAGGTACGGCACTACGTGGGTAACATAAGCTATAAAAATGCGTAAATAATATCGAAACGACCATACACCGAGGATACATCAAACTCGCAACATGCAACATGAGGTACATGGTGTATGAGGATTTCGACGATATCTATGATTTTCTATAGCATTTATACAAAAAACCATACACGCGTTGTTTACCTTATGTTCACTACGAGCCCAGTCACACATGTATTCTGCCCTGCTAAGACAAGAGGTCGTATCTGAAAATGTATCAGTTTTAGGAAATTGCAAATTTCTTAATCCTATTCTGCCAAACGAACGTTTTTTTGTAGGACCATGAATTTGCACATGTATAAGAAATACAGTGTGCTGAATGTATAATCCGAAGCTCAAAATATTAGAGTCAAGCTTAGTCGAGATATTTGAAATTATGTAGATACGACTAATAAACTTAGGAATTATTTTAATTAGAATTTAAACTCTTTTTAGTAAAATGTCCATAGACATACCATATACGACTTATTGATTTAGTAATTACCGTTTTTATTTATTGTTTGAACTCAGAATTGAAGAAGAAATAGAAGAGAATAGGATTGGTAGTTAAAATTATAATAATATATTGACGATAAGTTGATAAGTACAAAATTTATTAAGCAATCTTACTAGTATTATTAAACAATAAAGCAAAGTTAAGAAAAACTACATAGTTTCCAAATCGTCCAATTCGTTCAAATTCGATTCTGGTAATTCCTTCCAGAATTTTAATCGACCTTCTGGGAGGATTTCTGACAATTTCGAGATGAGATCTCTCTTTCTGATTTTGTCCACTCACACCTCTAGGATGTTTTCTTACTGTGGGTTTTGGAACGCCATTTTTATGCGCCTGAGCAGTTAGAAAGTTCAGTTCTATGACTGGACCTTCAAAGTCAGTTTTATAAAACAAAGTATTATGACCTCTTCGGAATTGTACTTCATAAAGTTACTGAGGTAAGGTTTTGGTATAGTCTTTCCAAGCTTCAATCTAGAGAAATGATCTTTAGCATCGTAAAAGTTAGTAACCTTCATATCTATAACTTCAACTCTGGAATTATTTGATTGCTTGACGCAGTTAACATAGTCATCAAAATCCAACACTTTTTTCTTCTGTTTTATCGATTTTTCTACCTGATGGTGGAAATAATAATAATAATAATAATTTTTGACATGTACTAGGTCCAAATGTCGTAACTGACACCAGACCTGTTACATACGACAAAAGGATCTAGGAAGTAACATATACGACATTTTGTCTTTGTAAACCTTCTATTTTTGTAGATACGACATATCTTTACCACACAATTTGACGGTTTTACGTTATAGATACGACTTCTTGACTTTGTAGAATGATAAAATATCGCGTCACCGTCCCTAACAAGCAAAAATCAGAAAATCGCAATTTTTGCAGATACGACCTCTTGTCTTAGCAGGGCAGTATTGAGCAAACAAATACATTAAATACACTGTAGTTCTAGCAATTAATTAACATCATTTAAAACACAGGGTGTTTTTTTTACGACACTATACGTAGGTATCCCAGAAACGAATTTAAGTTGTGTTGTATCTTGAAATTATACCAATAGAAAAATTATTTATGTGCGCCACTGGATAAACACTATAATATTGTGACATTTTTATTTGAAACATTTTTCACGATAACTGACAGTTTAGAAGTAATTTGAAGAAGAAAAATAATAACAATAATCAGTTTTTCGTCATTATCTAGTGAGCCATGCATTTTTTTGAACAAATAATTTAATTGCTAAAACTGCAGAGAATTTAATACACTTATCTGCCCCTCCGAAGACAACCTGTATATAATAAATTTTAATTTAACTGAGCTACGAATATACTTAACAACACATATAAATATATAATCTGTTGTAAGAAACATTTTGGATCTAGTTTAAATAAAATAAGTACAATAAAATTGACGGAAGGTAATGTACGTTGTTTTAGAAAGGAATATAAATTCTGCCTTTTATTTGATGGGAATGCAAACCGAAATCACAATAACGTAATATTCAGTCCAATTCTGTAACGTAAATTGTTATTTCTAGCAATTGCTATGAAACATAGCAATTGCTTAATAGCAATGTGCAAAGATTTTTAATTCTGTAACATGAATTCTTGCTATTAACTTAACAAGATTCTTGCCTGTAAACAAAATAGCAATTGCTACAAAGCAATATCAATTTAGTACTTGCTAAGAAGTTTTTCACGTTTGTTTATGTGTTCAAATACCAAATTATTTTCAAATGGCAGGACGGCAATGTGAATTTTGAATTTTCCTTTTACCGTGGACATTATTCAGTCTAAAACATGTTAAAACATTAAGCTCAGAATATATCCAAAGAGATTAGGTGCCTAAATATTTAATAACGGAGTTGCCTACTTTAGGCGAAACATAAATTTAAACTAATTATGAAAATCACTTGATTTGTTTCATAAGTGTAAAAAAAATACTCGATATATGTACCACAAACATTTTATGACTATATACACAACAGTAAACATTATTTTTTATCAACTTTAATCTTATATATATATATATATATATATATATATATATATATATATATATATATATATATATATATAAAGTGTTTTTCTCTAGGATCTATAGTTTCTTAAATTTTTACAAAAATAGTGAAAAGTACACCTTTAAAGGGGTCTCCCACTCACCGCTCACCCCCGAACCACGGGGACTTTTAATATGTTGTACGGTAGATATCAGGGAATAACTGTGCGAAGTTTCAAAACTCCGGTATTTTTTTCCCTTGAAAAATCTAATTTTACTTAGCTACATTATTATTGGAAAATATCATAAGTGTTTGACAAACGTGTTTGACAGATGACCGTTAACCTCAAAAGTGCTCCAAGACCACAATTACAACAACGGAAATAGTTGAGAAATTAAATTCTAACAAACTGTACTTACAGAATACGGAACATCGATAAAAAACATAACAAATTGCTATGAATTTTAAGCTAGCAAGATTGCTATTGAGCAAACAGTAGTAGCAAGAAATGTTACAGAATTGAACTGTTACTGTCAACTGTCAGTTGTCAAATAAAATCAACTAATATTTAATTATGTTTTCGATTTTGTTTTTATCAAGTAGCGTATATTTCTGAAACAAAATATGAATCACGTTTGATTTGAAGAATTTAAATTTTTCATTTAAGGCATAGTAGTATCTACTATATTGTTAACTGATCCGATGTACCTGTATAAAAATAATATTCAAGGTGACGAGTGACAGCTGAGTCTGTGTCATTACCAGGTTCCTTTATCAGTTAGTATTTTAAATAGTTTGAAAAAGACATCTATCAAAAAGCATCCGTATACCTATTAAATTTATTTCCATCCATATTCATTCCGTGCTAGAAATTCTACATTCACATATATTTGATTACAAGTAGCTCGCAGCATCCGTCAAACTCCATAACTGTCAACCCTGTCACACTACAAAGCAGAGCTCACTTGTGATTTATGTCATCGCGAGAACAAACGTGACTCAATTCACTCCGCACTAATGGGAAAGATCTATTAACCATCAATGTAGTCGGTATAGCTATAGCATTTCCCTCTTGTATCACATTGCGCGAGAAAGTATGTTTGTACTCATATGAAGCTACTTCAACCATTATCTGCGTAATGCACCAGCTTGCAAGGACTGAAGGAAGTGTTCATTGTTTGAATACAGAATACATTCATTAAATGTAGGGGAAATGTCTTTAATCGAATGATGGAGTAGGAACAATAAAAGCCATTTTTAAACTTTCAGCAAGTCAGCTTGATGGCCGAGCGGCTTATCGAACATCTTATAACTCGCTGTGACGTCACTGACACCGACATTTTGTGATTTTTTGTAGAAAAAACATATATAGCTACTTGTATTTATCACACTCGGATGCTATAAGCTAACCAAACTCATTCATAACAGTGGTGCTACCACGCCACATTGACATTGATATGTCCCCCTTACTGCACTTTACCCCTTTCCATAGTCACTTGTCAATCTCAATATTTTGGAACTACACGATATTGCTATTGTTTTATTTTTATTGATATGTAGAAATTATTGACTTAATAGAAAGCGACAATATAAAGTTGTTGCTTTAACCATACCGTGCAATATATTTTTGACAAAAAAAAACGAAATCAACCTTCGAAAACAGTTTACAGAATACTTTTCGTCGTAGCGTTTTCAGCGTTTTGTACACTACGTTGTGCATGCTGTGTGAGAACCGACTTTACTAATCAGAACATAACCATAAAAGTGTTCAAAGTCATATGTCACACGTAGTACATTGAAAACTATAATAATAATGAATAATTTTCTTTAGATGAATAAACGAATGAATGTTCAACCTAAACACTATAGTTTATTACTTGATTATCTACAACTTCACCCGAAAGTTGAAATTGATTCTGGACTCATAGATATATTGTAACTTTGTCCAATTAATTTTTGATAAATATCAGTAGTATAAAAACTTAGCGCGGCAAATATGTTTAATTCAGCTGTAATAGATATTGGATGGTTTGAATTTGACATATATGGCAAAAACTGATGAATAAAATTATGTATAAGTTCCTTTCTAAGGCTAAATAAATTAATAAAAAGGATATCATATAAAGTAAATTGATTACTTTGAATTCTCATTATTCTGCGAATAAAATTGAAGTCGCATAATAGTCGTTTTTGGTTTCGTTATTCAAATGATTATAGGCGCAGGCATGTCTACACAATGTTTTTCAGATGTACGTAGATTTATCAATCCAAGCCGAAGAATCACGCACGACTTTTTATGTTTGATTCACGATCACTCACGCTCACGATTTTATTTTGGCACTCACGCCCGATCACGCCCCGCGGGTCACGTTCGTGTCACGTAATTGTTTCTATGTACATTTAAGCCTGTATAACACAGTCATAAGTTGTTATCAAATTTGTTAACAAATTGGTAATAAGTTAGGTAATAGATTGGTTTCATTGGAAACGAATGTTTATAGATAAATAGGTTGTTCTATTCCATTACAAATATCAATATAAATTTGGTAACAAATTCGTTAACAAAATTATGATCGTGTCAAACGAGCTTAAAGATTTGTGTATCTTTAGTGAAATCGGAGCAACTGTGTATACAATTTTGGGTACAACAATAACACTATTTTTATGCAAAAAAAATACTGTTGATGACATATTTGCACATAATAATAATAACAAGAATGGAAAATAAAAGTTGGAAAGTGACATTTTTTTTAAATAAAAAATAGAAGAAAACTTGTACTCACGCCCGATTAAATTGCAGTCACGCCTGATCACGCACGATAATTTATTAGTGCCTCACGCTCACGTCCAATCACGACGCAAAATTTAAATTATATTCACGATCACGTGGGTCACGTCTTGACCCATCGTGACCCGACAAAATCACGGCCCGCGCCAACCTCTAATCCGAATCATTTATCAATTATTTATTATCAATACGGTATAGTACAAAATAGCAATTGACTTGACTACGATTTGGTCGCTTAATATTTCAAGTCAATATCAATTACAATATGGCATGGTTCCACCACAGATCTATTAAAGAAGCGACACAATCAGAAATATCTAGAATGATTCATAAATTTTTGCCTTCCGTCAATTACCAATCCACCACAATTCCCACACCTCTCACGATTTACTCCCCACTCCCTGTCGAACACTTTCAATTCCCAATAATTATTTAACAGGCTCTATAAGTCACGTTCGCGTTCGTTACAAAGTCGAACACGATTAGTGCGATCCCTAGGGCTCGGGACTCGCCTATAAAATATCCCGGCTCTCCTGGAGGACTCTCTCAGGAACAGGGAGGAGGAGACGGCTGGAAAGAGCAGACGGAACGAGACCGAAGATGTTTTGTAAGTCCCTTGGTGGGTGTAGTGCCGTTATTACTGCACATTTATCTTAGTTACACATTGCTCTTATAGGCTGTGGATTGTAAAAAAGGCATGGTAGAATAGGTATTTAGAAGACTTTTAGATGTGGAACTGTTTGTGGAAAGATTTTATTAGTTTTAAAAGGGTATGAAAATAGTTTTAGGCTTTAATTAAAACAATGGTGCTATTTCACTTCATAGCTAATTTGAGATTTAGTTACTAGGTTTTGAAACTGTTACGACGTTTACATGCAGTTTTGAAAATGTTTCAGTTTTCAGTCAAAATTATACGAAACTGTTTACATGCAATTTTCATATCAGGTTTATAGATTCATTTGAAAACAGTTTCGGCGCATTCGCATTTGGCTGACATAAATGACAGATCCTCTTCACTTCAAATTCTTCGTTTTGCCATTACACCAATTATTTTTTCTACTTTGTATCACTACGCACTAAAACCACACAACTGTCAGTTTATTTGAAGGTTAGTAACACTATTGCCCGGTTTTATAAACAAATTTAATCTCGGGTTTCAAAATCCCAGGATTTTTTACATATAACAATATATGCAAAATCCCGGATTCTAATTATAATCCTGGATAAAAATTTAATTCACTTTTATAAAACCGGGCATAAGTAACACAAAGTGGCAGAAACGTTATGCTATGTACGCATGCGCAATATCGAAACTGAATTTTAAGTGCTTACATGAGTAGTTTTGAAACTAGTTTTCTAGTCAAACCCAATAATTTTAGTTTTGGTTTGAGATAACTCAAAACCGTTTTGACACTGTATACATGGCGTTTCTGAAACTAAAAACGTTTTGAAAACGGTTTGAAAACTGCATGTAAATTCAGTATATGTAAGGTATAAATTAGAGAATCTAAACCAATCTTTGAAAAAGTGATTATTACATGCTTTGCACAATCGACGCTATAACAAAAAAAAATTATTTTAACGTTTTAAAAAAATTAGTTGTCATATTTAAAGTAAGCTTTAATCGTTGTATTTTATTGACTTCCCGCCTCGCTTCCCGATCGGTAAGTAATCACAATGTCTTACCAATCGTAATTTGTGAAGATAACATTCTGCCTTGCAAAAATAACATCGTAAATTACCCTAAAATATTTATATTATACTCGAATATTTGTCACATAACAGCTAATTAAATGATTAAGTGACAAATTATCATTGTCGAAATATTATAGTACAAATAAAGAAGTCCAATTTTAAAATAATTTATTCAAATAATATAGGTACCATGCACTGTAAAGGCCAAAAGGCGACAGTCCTTGCTCGGGCGCCATATTTTTTGGCCAAAACGGGCCTGTAACCTTTACTGGACGTTCTCTGTAGTTCTCCTTGCTGTCAAAATGATTTTCTCGGGCGCCAATCGGTCGGTCGGTAACACAGCACATAAGAGGTGGTAGATCCGGTAAAGAACGCCCTCAAAGTGTCGATGAGAAGAGTGGTTTGAACTCTAAATAGGGCTCAAGTACCTTAGCGGAGACAAAGTTCTGTTATTTTAACGAGAATATTAACAATTAAATGACAGAGTAATATGTAGCTAGCTTATAATCGGCGCATATCAAAGTTGCGGGAACACGGTACTAACAAGTAACAATGATACACACCAAAGTTACATGACCCCGGTCAGGACTGTAAAAAATGGCACACGCCAAAGTTAGTGAAACAGGATGGACATTGTTATTACTTGACAACACTCTGGCAACCGCGATTTCGGAACGGAAACCGGATCGTTTTGGCACATACCAACACACGCCGACAATTGCGATTACGGCAAACATCCGGCTACGGCGTTATCCGTAGCCGTACGGTACAGATTTTAGCTACGGCGGTATCCGTAGCCATACGGTACATCTGCACGCTCTCACGAGCTGCCGGCACACACCAAGAACGCTGAGTCAGAGGCAGCCAAGCTCCTAACAAACTTGCTCGCGCGGCACTCTCCAAGTTCTCGGAAGACGACACGCACCGTCTCACTGAGAGAACACACACCCTCTGCTTAAAATTATCGCTTGGGCCCGTATTTACATCCCTAAAAACCGTTAAAAACTACGAAATAACTTTTAACTTGATTCTAATCATCCTGAAAATACTCGCTATTTTGAAGAAAAAAAATAATATATGTGGGATTGAGCTTGCGATCCCCAGCGCGCTCGTCGACCATTCTAGCCTCTCAACTACGCGGTACCTAATAGATAAACAATAAATCTACAAACATTAGCAACTTTAAACAATATTCAACAATACATTTTACAACAAACGTCATACAATATAACCAAACAATAGGGTTTTGCGCAATTTTTTGATTTTTTATTTTAATGTATAGATTTAAAATATTAGACCCATATTTTTTATTTTACATAAAAAATTATAGTATGGGAGGATAATGCAAAATAATTTTTCAATTTGCCATGAAGTCATCCCGTGACGTCACAACCCCAGCAAGACCTTCGCTAGCCCCAACAAGAGAGAAAACTTGATGAACTATGAGATAGAAACAATTGTATCAAGTGAATGTAGCTACAAAGATGTAACGCGGGAAAATTACACGTAACTCACACATACCCTGCATTGACTTACATCCGCGTGTGATTCACGTCAACTGGGCGGTTACTGGTACTGATTCAGCACGTATGTGCTTTTTATTTGTATGTATTTTTAATTAAACCCGTAAGTTTAACTACAGTTTTCTTCTTACACACATATTTAATCTCTGAACGTCAACAAAAATAATTCGCGGTAAAAACCTGGCATACGCACAAACACCATCAAATGAAATAACTTTGTTGTATGTCCTCGTTAGGGTTGTGGCGTCATTTGGTGATCGTTTTGAACATATGTATTTTTCAATTTAAAAATTCATTTATAAATACCTTATAATTTATCATTATCTTGATTTTATATTAGTAAAATTTGCACTAAAATTTATATGCAATACTTATTTCTTCAGAGCCGCTGCTTTGGAAAACCCTATTACATTGTATGCGTAATGTCAATCAATACAAAATAATAAAAATGCAGAAATAACATTTTTGCTTATGGGATTTGAACCTCGATTCGAATAACTAAACTTTATCAAAAAAACTAACTTGCTAACCACAACACTACAATGGTAAACACGAAAATTAATTTCAAATCTAGTGACCATCGTCATTCGTCACGGTGGTAGAAATGAAAAGTGGCGCATAGTGATTTCAACGTTATCCTTTTAATAGCTATATCTCTTTACCTATTCATTTTAGCACAAAAAAGGTAAGAAAATAAGTTGTTCAGAAATTAAAAAGGCATCCTATAAAGGCAAATTGCTTAAATAATCTTTCATATTTCACGAGATATTAATTAAATAAAGTGGCTTGAAAAATGAAACGAGTAACCTGAATAAAATATTCACATTAACATTTTTTATTTGTTGTATAATTTCTTTTAGGTATAAACTAAATTGTATAGATATCAATGTCATAAGGCTGATATGAAGCAAATAACAGACGCGGTTGAATATTGTAAAATCGAGGCGACAGCCAAGATTTTACAATCAGCCGTGTGACGTTCATAAAATATCTTCTGATAATTCTATTTTCTATGGCATATTGACAGGTGACAGCTCTTCATGACAAATTCATGCTGCGATTTTTTTAGAACTACATTATATTTAATAACTGTACTGTGCCGTGGCTGTTTTAACGAATATATTGGTTGAGCATACAGCACTGTTAAGCACATTTAACAGTATGGTATTATGAAAAAGTATATTACTAATCGAGGTGGAAAGTGTTTCATTGTCGAGGGCGAAGATAGTTAACCAAGGCGCGAAGCGCCGAGGTTAACTATAGCCCGAGACAATGAAACTTTTCACCGAGGTTTGTATACTATTTTATTCACAATCTGAAATAAAAAATTAATATTTGATATTTAAATAATAATAACCTAACATAAATAAACGAATGGTCTGAGATTGTTCATTTGTCACATGAACTGTCACTTTGATTTCTAACCTTAAATACTGATTTCATTCATTACTTGTATTACTTACAAGTTTATTCCATATTCTTATCATATAAATTGTAAAGATGCTTTGTTTATATGTAAATACCCATCGTTGATACGCTTTGATCTCTCAAAGCGGGGAGCAGCTATTTCCCGCCTCGAGGTTCGAAAGTATAGCGTGAGTATAGCTGAGGTTGGAAAGTGTCAACTTTCCAACCCCAGCTATCTTCACGTTATACTTTCCAACCTCTTGGAATATGAGGTTAACAATAACTAACTTCCCAACTTTTTAAAAGTCAGAAATCGTCATATTACTAACCGATTGTGAATAAAATATTTTATTTAGATTAATTGTTTCATTTTTCAAAGCACTCTAACGATTTTTGTAAAAGAACATTATATTTTATTTAATTAATATCTCGTGAAATATGAATGATTATGTAAGTAAGTTGCCTTTAGAGGATGCCTTTTTAATTTCTGAACAACTTATATTGTTTCCCTTTTTGCCCTAAAATGAACAGGTAAAGAGAAATAGCTATTAAAAGGATAACATTGAAATCGCTATGCGCCAGTTTTCATTTCTACACCCGGTATATTTATAAAGAATATATATCTACTGAAAATGACAAAGATAATTTGTTGGCCATATTTGTAATAAAATTGTTAATTACATTTTATATATACCTACAATTTGAATTCTAATGAAAATTGATTAAATCTCAGGTGTTACATAAAATTTTATTCGACACAAACCAAACGGTTTCCAAATATAGACTAGAGGTCACTATTTTATTACTTTTATTTTATTTATTTATTTTATTCTTAATATGTTGAGACCCACAGAATTACTGAGGGCTAATATGACTTGTACTTGACCACTTTATTACTTATTCAACATGTTGAGACCCATAAAATTAATGAGGGCTAATATGACTTGCATAACTTGTAATTTTTTCCCCTCAGATTTGGTTTTTAACAGAACTCAATTAGCCATTTCATCATAGTAAATGATTTGAATTAGTTGGAGAGTAGAATTTTGAAGTTGAGTTATATTCTTATTTTACTTTTTTTAATAAACTCGAAAAGATGTGGCCAGATTTTAATGTTTTTGATTGACTATTTCACTCATAACTATATAAACCAATCCAAATTCAAGATTCTACAGAGTTACCAAGTTTCATTTCGACACAACACCGTCACAAAACAAATTTCGCCTCCTTTAAGTCAATAAGATGTCGTATTTTTACAAGTAAGTGAGTTTTGATAAGCGAAAATTTTTTGACGTTTTAAAAACATATTATTTAGATACCTGTCAAAGTCTGTATATTTTCAGTGTTATCAGTTTTTATTAAAAACAAGTCGATTCGAACAGGAATCTATTTATAAAGTTGAAAAAGCAAACTGAAACATAATACCACTAAACACAATAAAACTTAGGTACAAATGATTACCTGATTTTTATTTTGGAAATAGTCATCCGAATACCATTCGTGGTTAAATTTTATACTGGAAAAATTTTCTGATTGCTTTACTCGAGCCTATTGCCAATTTATCTCGTGACATTGATCAAAAATCATTTGTTTGACAACTCGTGATTTTTTTGTCAATGTCACTCAATAAGTTGCTAGGCAACCGGCTCTCGTAACAATCTGAAATGATAATAATATGCTAAGTTTGGAATCTGATAATATAACAACAGAGGGAAATGGAAGATGACCAATAAGTTTGAGGGCCTCGTAGATAGCTATCAGTTCTGCCGAGAAAATTGACGTCTCATTAGCAAGTTTGGTATAACTTGTAAACATAATAAAAATCATTCTTTTAATCAGGAAAATGACCTAACCTAACCTAAACCTACGTCAAAAATGCTGTGTTGAAGGGTAAACATAATAAATTTTATTTCAGAATGTTGATACTACAATGCATTCATATTACACTGATTACAATTATTAATTGTATAGATAAAATATTGTTTACAACAATGATTCAAATTTTTAAGCTTATCAGCGATTGAAAATTTCTTTTCAAACATTTTGAAAGGCCTGGAGAACTGCTGAAATTAAAATACTGTAGTAAATGTAAGAATAATAAATTTAGTTTTAGAAATCTTAAAGTTGATTACTAAAATGCATTCATTTTCAACTGGCACTGATTAATAGCTATTTGTGTATTAAGAGCGCAAAATGGGACATTGTCGATTGAGAGGTTGTTGCCGCGCGACGCAGGAGCGAGGCATTCTCTCGAAATCGACAATGTCCATTTGCGCTCGAAACACACACAAGATTTTTTTCTATAGTCGCCACAATGGGGTCCACCACCATAACAAAAATTTATTTTTTATTTATTTTTACTTATCGGTATTTTCCATTCTTCTTGAGCTATTGCTTCAATCTAATCTAAGCATTTTATACTTTCGTTTTGTAAATGAATGCCCTATTTTATTTTCACAGCAGTGCGGCATTTTGTTTGGTTATGTAAGTGGGTAATGTGTAACTACAGTGTCATTAATTCCTGACTAAACGTTTCCATTAAGAATGTAGTCAAGTACCATTTCTCAACATTGTATAGTTAGAAATTTTAGGAGCGAGCGTTTTTTCTACTTTGTCGCTCTAGAGCGACAACGTGACATTTTGCGTTAACAAAAGAGAGCGCAAATGGCTACTTTGTGTATAGACTGTAGAAAAATAAAATTATTGTACATATTAAGTATTGATTACCACTATGATTTTTATTTCTAAACATACTACTATACTACCAATATTAAAAGTAGTGTCTACGGGGTCTCGTGGCCGCGTATCTGAGTGTCTGGTCGCGAATCTAGAGAACCGGGTTCGATCCCGACTGACGCCAAATATTTCGAATTTTAAATAACACAAAATTGACCCCTGTGATGCACTCTCCACGCCAGGAATGAGTGCCCGCGAGATGACGCCTGGTAAACGCCCACGCGGTACAAATACGTCATAATCATTACCGATATCTGCGTATAAAGCAGATTGGCACACCCAGCAATGGGTAATATGCCATGATGATATATTTATTATCTATTTATTTGTTAATGAAATTCACTTTTCATAATCTAATTTTCCACGATGATATTTCCGTGACCAGCCACTCAGTAATATCGTGCGGGTAACGGTTTGTGAATTCCAGGCGTAATAATCTCGCCCTTTTGAAGTATGATAATTTATGCATTGAGGAATCTATGCGTATTTGTTTGCTATTAACATGTTGGAAACCGGCTTGGAGCCGTAGGGGCTTTCAACTTGCCTCTGACCTTCAATGAGGAATTTTGTTAACAAATTTCGAATTTGCATACAAACCATATAATTCGCAATTATTGGAATTATATGATTTGTGAAGCAAAGAGAATATTAATATAATTTGCACTATAGCTGCTAGTGGCTTTTATTTGATGTTAATGTAAAGGGCAACATGTATGTATATTCGATTAGACTAAATACATTCATAAATGAGCTAAAGATTCCAAATAATACGAGTAGAACCAATTTAAGAGAGATGTATAGGGAATTAAAATTTGTCTAGAAATAGTGATAAATAATCGTTTTCCATTTTTATTATCAGTCCACACTGAGTTTTACGAGTTCCATTTATACTTTTCGAGTAAATTGAATCTTACTCAGTGCACACTTTCTTGCACTTACTACGATCGTTAGTTCTAGGTGCGTGAACTTGGCAAGCAAATTAAAGCATTAACGAAACGAATTGTACGATCGAATAGTGCTTCGTTAGTGCTCTTAAGTGCCTTTACAAAATTTATTGCACGAATCACCATTACGTCATAAATAACGGTCGATGTATTTCCTGCCAACTTCACGCTAGCAAACAATTTTTAAAATAAAATTAATGAACTTGGGGTCATAGGTTAGTGCTTCGTTAGTGCTCTTTAGTGCCTTTACATATTTTATTTCAAAACTTACTATGGCATCAAAAATAACGTTCGATTATTTGATTGCCAGGTTCACATAAGCGAACATTTTTTAAAATAAATCTTTAATGCCTCTAAAAATTTTATTGCAAAAATCACTATGACGTCAAAAATAACGTTCGATCGATTTTCTGCCAAGTTCACATTAGCAAACAATTTTAAAAATAAGTTAATGAACTTGGGGTCATTGGTTAGTGCTTCGTTAGTGCTCTTTAATGCCCTTAAAAAATATATTGAAAAGATCACTATGACATCAAAAACAACGTTCAATTATTTTTCTACCAAATTCACATCAGCAAACAGGTTTTTTAAAAAATCTGATGTTACTTTCGACCAGTTGCGTCAGTTCTATGTATTTTGTACAAATTCCACACGGAAAGTTTCTTGCAAAATATTCCATATTTCCAGTACATTACCTTCAGTCAGTGCTATGTATTTTGTACAAATTCCATACATAAAGTTTCTTGTAAGAGATTCGGTATATTTCCAGCAAAATTATAACACAAACATACTATGTCAATTGAATTTCACATTGATATTTGTTAATCAGAATCTTAATACAGCATATGTTTCCATGGTTATTATAGCACAGCTGGCTGCTTTATTATATTTAATTTCTTTATAATTTTTTAACTCTATATCCATTGAATATGAAGTATAACTTGTAATCAAATTGTATAGAGAATCAAATTTTCTTTAATATTTATAATAACATTCAAAGTGAAAAAAGAAATTTACAGAGTTTTTTCATGAAATCTATTAAAATCTTCAAATAAGAGTACTTCCGGTTGACTAATTATAACCAAAATCTAATCAACTCTTCATATGGATGTAAAGAGAAGGATTACGCAAAAATTATAATTTTGGAAAGGTGGTATTGGAGTGAAGCGTACATATATACAGACATCATCGTAAAAATAGTACAATCGTATTCTAGGGACCCGAAAACGTAAGTATTCATATTATCATAAGTGGTAAATTTTTGCCGAAAAAAATTTCAGATTGTTACGAGAGCCGGTTGCCTAGCAATTTATTGAATGACATTGACAAAAAAATCACGATTTGTCAAACGAGTGATTTTTGATCAATGTCACGAGATAAATTGGCAACAGGCTCGAGTAAATTTTTCCAGGATAAAATTTAACCACGAATGGTATTCGGATGACTATTTCCCAAATAAAAATTAGGTAATCATTTATATAATTTTTTTCTTGACAAAAATTTTTATTGTGTTTAGAGGTATTATGTTTCAGTTTGCTTTTTCAACGTTTTAAATAGATTCCTGTCCGAATCGACTCGTTTTTAATAAAAACTCATAATACTGAAATTATACAGACTTTGACAGGTATGTAAACAAAATATTTCTAATACGTCAAAAAAATTTCGCTTATCACTACTCACTTACTTGTAAAAATACTACATCTTATTGGCTTAAAGGAAGCGAAAATTTTTTTGTGACAGTGTTTTAGCGAAGTGAAACTTGGTAACTAGGTAGAATCCTGAATTTGGATTGGTTTATATAGTGAAATAGTCTATAATATACATCAGCTGTGATATTTGTATATAGGCTGTTCCAGTAGTTACAGGCTGTTAAATCTACACTTATTTTTGAATAATTTTTATTATAAACGATGAATTTTTGTCTAGATCATTTTCTCTATTTTTGTCTGTACCTTCTAAACGGTTAACAGCCTGTATCTATTGGAACAGCCTATATACAAATATCGCTGAAATTTTTTTTACTGCGTGCATAGAAAGTAGCATCTATGCACGCAGTAAAAGATTTTTCGGTGCATAGATGCTACTTTCAGGTATCATCTATGCACCGAAAAAAATTTTATTGCGTGCATAGATGCTACTTTCAGGTAGCATCTATGCACCGAAAAATCTTTTACTGCGTGCATAGATGCTACGCAGTAAAAAAATTTTCGGTGCATAGATGCTACCTGAAAGTAGCATCTATGCCCGCAGTAAAATTTTTTTCGGTGCATGACGCTACCTGAAAGTAGCATCTATGCACGCAATAAAATTTTTTTCGGTGCATAGATGCTACCTGAAAGTAGCATCTATTTTTTTACTGCGTGCATAGATGCTACTTTCAGGTAGCATCTATTCACCGAAAAAAAAAATTCTGCGTGCATAGACGCTACTTTCAGGTAGCATCTATGCACCAAAAAAAATTTTACTGCGTGCATGGATACTTCTTCTAGCTTCTAAACGGTTAAAGTTAGCAACGTGTACGTTGCAAATTTGGAATCTACATGAAATTCTCTATAATATACATCAGCAGTGATATTTGTTTATAATAAAAATTATTCAAAAATAATTGTACTTTTAACAGCCTGTAACTAATGGAACAGCCTATATACAAATATCACAACTGATGTATATTATAAAGAATTTCATGTAGATTCTAAACGTACACGTTGCTAGCTTTAACCGTTTAGAAGCTAGAAAAAGTATCCATGCACGCAGTAAAAAAATTTTCGGTGCATTATGCTATCTGAAAGTAGCATCTATGCACGCAGTAAAATTTTTTTCGGTGCATAGATGCTACCTGAAAGTAGCATCTATGCACGCAGTAAAAATTTTTTCGGTGCATAGATGCTACCTGAAAGTAGCATCTATGCACGCAATAATTTTTTTTCGATATTTGTATATAGTCTGTTCCAATAGATACAGGCTGTTCATTCGTATTCCTCTTCGTTGCATCCATACGAAGAGCTGATTAGATTTTGGTTATAATTGGTCAACCGGAAGTACCAGTAACAGTTTTTCTTGAAAAAACGATGTTAAATATAATTTTTTCGCATTTTATATATATATATATATATATATATATATATATATATATATATATATATATATATATATTAAATTGTATTCTCTATACGATTTGACTGCATTTTATACTGCATATTAAATGGATATAGAGTTATAAAATTATAAAGAAATTAAATTTCATAAATTAGCCAGCTATGCTAGAAACAGCTACTATATTAAGAAAATTCAGATTGAAAGATGTCAGTGTCAAGTGAAATTGTCATATTCGTAGTATATTTGTTATATTATTCGAAATATAGGATCTTTTTGCTCGAAATTTTCTGTATGGAATTTATATAATATACATACAACTGTCGAAAGGTAATGTACATACAAGAAATTTAGAATCTTTTGCAAGGAACTTTCTGTATGGATTTTATAGAAAATACAAACGCATTTGCGAAAATTCTACCGGTAAATACCGCATCTACCGACTGTGTTCGAAAACACGAGTGGTAAAAAGTTACCGTATTCGAAAATTGTTCAATATCTACCAGATCCATCTACCGGATTCATGAAGAATCTAATCTCAAAAAAAGGTAGTGATACAAAGCGAAGCGTGCGCGGTAAAAGTGGAAATGTGTTCAAAGTAGGACTCTGCTCAGTTTGTTAACTACGTCAAATTTCTAACCTATTCTAAATTTTCAATTTTTTTCATAGGTTATCTATCTGTTTACCACTTGCGTTCATAAAATATCGATTCCGGTAGCTATAACCTGATAAAGCTGTTTACCGGTAAAAGTTCACCGGTAGAATTTTCGTAAATACCTCATATAACTGACGGAAGGTAACGTGCTGGTCACATCAAATTTTTTTTAAATCGTATTCTAGGGACCCTAAAACGTGCCTATTGATTAACAACTCATCACCAAATTTTTTGACCAGAGACAATATCTTCCTTACCAAAAGGTGACGAAAGGTAATTAGATAAAAATTTAACAAAGGTGGCTCATTACTGGCAATTACATACCACCTTGCCACAAATGTTTCAAAATTACACCGTATTGACACCAGTATACCAGCATAGGACAACAATTTATTATTTCTTTTTTTTTTACTATTTGCATATATTTTATTTTCGTTTTAAAATTTTAATTATGTTGAAAAAAAATTCGTTCTAGGACGTCGCATTTTGACAATTTTGTTTCAGCAAGTAACAATTCATGGTATGGTCCGTTTGTTTTCACCATGTCATATGAACTTTAAACGGCATAGTAGTGTTCTTTCCATTCAACAACACATTGTAAACATAAATTATTGGGAATACAAAAATATTGAAGATTTCTTGAAAATCTGACATAATTGAGGAAAAAAGGCTTTGTTGACCAGTGTAATTACACTGGTTCTCTGAATATCATTGTGGAGTATTCATGCAGGAATAATTGTCACCTGTTCATTATTCATATTGTATTTTATGGTGCGAATTGTTAGTCTACATTTACACCAGCACCCTCTACAACGAACTACTGGGACACATTGGCAGGGTCGGATTGGCAAGTCGGGATAATCGGGAATTTCCCGAGAGGCCGCGGCCTTTTGAAGCCGCCACTCGGTGATTACAAACTAAAATTTGAGTACGTAGCATCATCCAATTAAATCACCGGGTAACCTTTCTTATTTAGATTGTTTTTAATATTTTCTAATTCTTGACAAAATTTCTTTTGGTGTTGCTGATATAGTCCGAGGTCGAATATATGAGGTTTTGTTAATTTCCTACTTTGTAGATTTTGAATGATTGGAATTATAGTTAAGGTATCGTCCGGTGTTGGTGTGTTGCTTTACGGTAGGGTAGACTGATGTTATTAGTCCATGGTTCGTTTTCTCTGTTGAAACATCAAGAATGGAAGGACTCCATGAGATTTTTTCTCCAGTGTGAACCTAATATCAAGTATCATCGACATATCTAAGCCAAAATTTAGGTTTTATATTGGCTGTATCTAGTGTTAATTCTTCAAAAAATTCCATTTATAAATTGGCTATAACTGAGAAACCCATCAGCAAACCATCTTCTTGTACAAAATATCTATCTTTTTCTTGGAGTTCTGTAGGCAGCATTGCAAAAGTTCCATAATACCATCAAGAGGCAAGTCGGTTCTATCTTTTAAGTTAATATCTTTTTCAAGCCTTGTTTTGATGATTTCTAAAAATTTCTCGTAAATAAACTTACAACATCAAAGCTGACAAGAAGATTTTGTGGTTGTAATTGTATTTAGCTCAAAAGTTCTACAAAATGTTTTGAATTCTTCACATACGATGTTCTTTTTCCTTGAAGTGGCTGAGTGATTGGTACTAGAAATTGTGATAGTTTGTAAGTAGAAAAATTTATGGAACTTTTGACGGGTTTCTGAGATGCTTAAATCTTTCTTATGAATTTTTGGAAGCCCCCGTAAAGTTGTGGAAGCTTGCTAAAATATGGACTGAGACCTGTTCTTGTTCTAAACAGAATATAATTCTTTATATTTCTTAAGAGTACGGTACACTTTGTTTTCTATAGACATAGTAGAATGTTTTCCAAGTTTCTTACAATTTCTTTGATTCAAAAGCTCTTCTATTTTCTGATCTTATAAATTGGTATCCAATATTACTGTAACACTTCCATTATCTGCGGGTAGAATCTTGGTTGTATTATCTTTCAATGCTTTATTTTCCTCACTCTCCATTTATTAATAATTTAATATTGTCTACAACTTTTAAACGAAACTAAATGTTATTTTCTTAACTACAGAATGTTCTATATTTTAAATACTATTTTTAGGAGCGTTTGTTATATTTCAACATCTTTTATAAGTGTTCAATTTCTATGTAGGTAAAAAAATTCGTATTTTCCAACACCAAAACTAATTTATTACTTTGAGGCAATATAATTATAAATTTTAAAATACTGGAGAGGAGGCTGATCATGCTAGAATTTTCCCGGGCCGCTGAATCTTCCCAATCCGGCCTTGCACATTGGTATTAATAAGTAGACTAGGAGAATTGAATCTCCTTCACTATGCGAACATGTTAATGTTAACCAGTGAGCGACTATTACTAATTTTGCTGCTCCGCGACACATACATACTATACCAGCAAAAATAACTAAAAAAAAAATTTAAAGATAAAATTCTACATGATTTCATTCTCTTTAAAATTCTAAAAATATTTTTCGTTTGTAACTTACGTACCCTACACAAACCTAATTTTTTTCCAATAAAACCTTTACTTTTCCACCCTTATATCTTATTCCCCTTCATTTGTATTCTGACTGTAACCTCTATAACCTTTTCTTTCTCTTCCGGATAGGTCGTTAACCTCTCCTGCTGCCACGTCGTGTTCCTGCTGCCGTCCTGCAGCATCCACTTGTTTGCTATAGTTTTCCCGCTCGCTCATAGATGGCAGTCATAGCTCTGTAGCGAAATGTCATCTGTTTATTGAATCGTAGCTTTTGGTTGTAATCAACGGGTATTCATGGCCTATAATGCTGTTTGTTTGAATAGGGATTCTTTTAGTAAAGTAATAATTGAGTTTCGAAATAATTTTGTGTTTC
Source organism: Harpalus rubripes (assembly GCA_963082715.1). Lineage (NCBI taxonomy): Eukaryota > Metazoa > Arthropoda > Insecta > Coleoptera > Carabidae > Harpalus > Harpalus rubripes. Next base: position 99,393,223 of record OY720448.1, on the reverse strand, counting down.
TTGATGTTCAATTTGTTGGGAAAATATGTAGAATATTATATTTTTTATTTACAAATGCTTTACGATTTGAATTGCTTTTACACTGTTAGATATGCGTTAGTCATTATTCAATAATAGTTTCATTATTATGTTACAAATATATTTGAATATTATTTATTATGAAATGTCTAATTATATTTATCGATAAAATACCTCATTGTCCCATTGAAATATTTTTTATCAGTAATTAATTCAAAATAAAAATATCTGGACATGAAGTGTATTCTCTAAGGAAACTATTAATTTTAAACAATATGTTAAAAATAAACTTGCCATTAAAATATATTTTCTATTGTTGAAATTTTAACACAAGTGTTCAAATTAGATTTTAAAACTGTGTATTTTTAACGTCATTCAAATCGATGTCATTAAAATTTTAACATCAGTTTATACAATAAAATTATAACAACATTTTAATAAGTTGCACTTCTAATTCATGAAAATGTAATAGAAACCGAAAGAAAATTACCGTGGATGATGATAAAAAATATCTATATGATTATTATTTATTTATTTATTTAATTATAATTTAGCAATTCTCAACAGGTTTTGCACCCTAATTACAAACAATTACTTATTTACAAAGTTTACTCATATTAACAAGCAGTAAGATAAATATACACATATGCAAATTAGACAATAATATAGAAAAAAGTAAATAATTAGTACATGGTACACAAATTATAAAAGAATTATTTAGGTATTGATTAGAATTCGACTTATACATTTTTTGAAACTAGGTAAAGAAACGTTGAATATGTCTATACCCTGTTTTTAAACTAGGAGGAGTACTTTAAATTTTAACCGCCAAAACTGACGCTTCTGATTGGCTAGTTCTTCGTCAGGTTTACACTGCACAAAGTTTTACATTTGATGTATTAGTTGTCGTTCGTTCGTTTGGAGGTTATCTTTTTCTGTTTTGGTTTTTCGCATTTCTATGACTTTAAAATAAATCAGTTCTTTTAAGAACTAATAATATTGATTGTATCGATATAATTTGTGTTTATTTCATTTAGTTTTCTATATTCGAGTTTTGTATTATTTATTACCTGGATGAAACTTGGTTGAATGAAGGTCATACGAAAGAAAAAGTTTGGGTAGATAGTGGTGTCGAAAATCAAAGACAGGCTTTCCTTGAAGTTTTATCTATTGAGTTAAAAAAAAATACAGGGAAAAGACGACGACTTATCACTCTTCATTGTGGATCTGAACATGGATTCGTGGATGATGCGTTGCTACTATTTAAAGATAAAAAATCTTTCGATTATCATGAAGAAATGAATGCAACTGTATTTGAAGAATGGTTTACTAAACTGCGTAACATATTACCCGAAAATGCTGTTATTGTCATGGACAGAAAACAAGCAATGCAGGAATGGTTAGAATCAAGAATTATTAGCTTTGATTCCGACGTGGTTCGATCAGAACTTCTTCATCGTATCAACCAACATAAAGAAAAATACAATATTTTTTGTATTTTGTTCATTTGGTATTGTATTCTATTGTATAAATTTGTAAATAAATAAATTATATATATATATATATATATATATATATATATATATATATATATATATATATATATATATATATATATATATATATATATATATATATATAGATAGATAGATAGGCTATGTTCAATTAAAAATATAGATATAAATGGAGTAAGAGTACGTTAGATTACAAATTATTTTAAAATAAGTTCCATGCGAAGTATACAGTATTGATGTGTACGGAATTTTTGTATTTCGCGCGAAAAAAATGTAGTAACTTTTTCTGGTTACTTTCTATAGTGTAAATCAGACTTTCGTATTTACTCCTCCTAGTTTAAAAATAGAGTATAGAAAATGGTTGAAATTGGATGTTATTATATAATAATGGTACACGATTCATAACAGAATTGATTGCTGAATTTGTGTTTAAAAAATTTAATGTGAAAAGTTCATTTGATCTCGTAGCATGAACTTGCACACAAAACGAAAGCTGAGCTAATAACTCAGGCAATCAATTTTATTATTAATTATTTTACATTAAATATTGAAATTTGAATTTAACATTTCTTAAAACATTTAGTTAAAACTGTGATCGTGGTACGAGCCTTGTGTTTCGGATGAACTAACCACAATATATGTTGCAAACTCATAATACAACATTTTTTAAATATTACTAGTTCATTTGAGGCAAGCTTTTTGAATTTTAAACTGTTGATCGTGTTTAAATTGACAGTTTGTAATAATTAGTAATTCATATTCAAATTATTGCGAAAATACAGATATGTTCAGCACACACGTATAGCACGTAGTATAGGCATACCTTATTCATAATAAGATTTAACAACTTCGATAATGTTCTGTAGGTCAACTAATGAACTTTGAGTGAGTTTTGCCAGTGTACCAAATTGGAATTAATGATTTTTACTTGAACGTACACAATACCTTCATTTATCTTCTTTTAATTATTTATTAGGTTTTCTCCAAACTTTTTGCGTGATATCTGATCGGTATTCAACTTATGTTGCTAGAAAACCTAATAAAGAATTACCTAAAAGTAGAAAATTTAAGTCATCAATGCTGGGTTTATGTAGCATGTAAACTATAAAATTAAATTAAGCCACTAAATTAAGAAACTAAATTAAAATAATATTGAAAAAGAACTATTTGTGACCCCATATAAGTATAAGGCGGCGGTCTCACAGACCGAGTAATATCAATCGTTTGCTGTAGTGTATTTTTCAAACACGTGTATTCCAATACCGTGTGTCAGTGTCACATTGAGCCATTGTTTTCTATCGAGTGCCGACGATTTGTTTGATTTTCAAGTTGGTTTGATTTTTACTCGATGTTCGATTCCACTCGATGCCTTGACGCATGCGTAAATCTACATAACCTGTTAATTTGGTTGATGTCAAACAAATATGATTTAATTTGACACTGACGAAGTATTCGTGAAAATGGAAACAACAACGGTTATTTAGAAAGAGCGGAGCACGAGTGAAATTAATTTATGCATTTAGATTAATAAATTAAGGTTTACTTGACATCAAATAATGTTGTATGCAACTTGACCAGTGAGACCGGACCATCAGTTTTTAAACGACACGGCATGAGTCGATACTACACTACACGACATGACTTTACCAGTGAGACCGCCGGCTTAAACGTAGAAATAGATATGAGAAGGTCCGGGGTTCAAATCCCTGCTGTGTCTATGAATTTTTCACAAATTCTTTCTTCGTTGTTTATCTAATTTATCCTTGATCCTTAAGGCCCAAATAGTCTATTTCTATGTTTAATACTTATATGGGATCACAAATAGTTCCTTTTCAATATTAAATAGTGAAGGCGAATATTCACTCAATTATTTAAAGCGCACTGTTCGCCCTTAGTATTCATCTACTCCATTGGGAGTAGTGTACTCGTCAACGAAATTTGTAAAAAGATTTGTGGGATGTTCATGGACTTCAATGGGAGGGACCCTGTAAATCAGTTGGTAGAGTGCCTCACTAGATATGAGAAGGTCCGGGGTTCAATTTTTTTTGCCTAAAATAAATGAGGCTGCTGCAAGAATTTTTAAAGGACGCGAGCAGACACGTGAATCGAACAACCTTGCAGTGTTTTTAATCAGCTGATTTGTGATTTGTGTGCGCATGTCACTTTAACAAGAACAATGTCACTTTGATAAGATCAATGTTTTGATTTATTTTGATTTTGAACTGCTATAATGTTTTTATTTTACAATTTTCAGGCAGTAAAATACAAAAAAATTAAAACAACTCAAATTTAAAATAAATCAAAATATTGTTCTTATCAAAATGACACGCGCACACATATCAGCTGATTCCAAGCACTTCAAGGTTGCTCGAGTCACGCGTCTGCTCGCGCCCTGTATGGATTCTAAGTATAAAATTTTAAAAAGGATTGTATTGGAATTATCATAAAATATCCATTAGATATTTTATTATTAATTATTGAAATTTGTGTAATATTTTGAAAAAGTCACGTGATCTGAAACAGAATGTGACGTCAAAACACATACAACTTAACATAAGACAAATGATCGCCAACTTTTATTCATATAAATATCGTAGGTAACGGGCAAACTGTTTTCCTATTGGCTTTGAATGACGTGCTTTGCCTACACGGAAGTGGGGGGTTGTTTTTCATGGCTGTTTTCCGCGCTAATTTTTTTATTTAATTACAGTCGAACTTCGATAACTCAAACCATGACTTGCCATAAAAAAGTTCGAGTAATCAAGACTTCGGGTTATTAAATAAAATGCATATGTATAAATATTATTGATGTATGTATGTATTTATTTGAGTAAAAATCAATTACCTTATGATATATACAGATTGATATATGTATACAGATCAAAGTTATAAACATTATTTTAGTGTAAAAAAGTCAGTTATTTGTGACTGACGAGAGAATTTTTTATTTTGATTTTCAATAAAAAAAGCTTCAATGTTATTTAAACCATTATACAGGGAATCGGTTGTATGTTCATTGGTTTTTAAATACGAACGCAAAACGCTGAACGAATTTTCAACCAACTCGTTTGAAGATGGTTGCTGCAAATCATCCTCCATCATATCACTTTCGATGTCATCTGTATTGTCCAGCTCCACAGATTCGGATTCAGATTTGTAGAGCTCGAGAATATTATCATCTGTGAGAAACTCCGAAGTAACAATATCATCATCCACATGTATAAAATCATTTAAGATGGCACCTTCTGGTGTAATTTTGACATTTTTCCAAGCTTCATATTCCAATTGCAATTGAATTTCTTCCTCACGTTTTTCTTTCGTGCGTTCACTTATGAAAATCAAAGGAATTTCATCCTCTTCGTCCCACTCAAAATACTGACCAAAGCTGGCTTTTTTAAAACAGTAGACACTGAACTTGCCGGAACATCATATTTCAGAGCTACATCTTTCTTTCGTGAACCACTTTCCACTTCTTTGATCAGTCTAAATTTTTCATCAATAGATAAAGTTTTTAAAGTACGTTTTAATGACATATCAGCCTCCATCATCATGTTATAAAAACACTTGTTACAAAATCACTTAATAGAATTCGACTTATTGAAGCTGGCGCCAAATATTCTGTTCGAATTATAAAGATATTCGAATAATCGAAGTTCGAGTTATCAAGTAAAAATTACCCATAATTCTCACTCTTGGCGCTATTGCCAACCAGTTTGATTCGAGTTATCCAAAATACGCATTATCGAAGTTCAACTTACTGAAGTTCGGCTGTATATACGAAAATGGCAACAAAATATTATTATTTTTGTTATTACCTACTATGAAAAAAATGTGAAACCGGCTCATTATTATCGTTTGGAGACTTTTTGTATCAGCCAATGTACCTACGTATGTGTACATAAAAATATTTCCATTTAAAGTAATTTTGTAACACATACACTCTTATTTCTCAAAAGCCTAGTTAACACATTTTTTATATCTTCATTTTCATTGGCTTTGTCATAAACACTTTACAATTTCCTTTTTATTTACAATGTAGCAATTTAAATTAAATACTGAATATTTACGACTACAGACATTGTTTCAGCGTTCCTTCACGACAAAAGTTTTGCAGTTTATTGAAAAATTAATGATCGAAAAAAACGATAAAAGTAAGTAAAGTGTTACAGCTTTTATCTCGATGTAATAAAACATTTGAGCTCTTCCATCTAAAATCACTGACATTCGCTTTTGAGGTATTTACGGTTATCGAAAGTCAATCGCATCTCATAAAGAATGCGAAAACATCATTGAAATTTTCCTGGGAAAGATTTCTATGTATAGATCACATAGGACACAAATGTAAATTTCCTTACTCTGCGCTCTGCCCATTTTCTGCGGAACTTATATCTTTTGTACGCCAGTTCGTTTTTGTGTTAGAGTTGAATTTTCATAGAATGACGATGTTTATTGAAAAATGCTTTCATTCGAAAAGAACTTCAATACATTTTAAGCACGTTTTATGTTCTGCATGCTAGTACGGATACTCGAGTATACTTGCAATGCTATACGACAATAATATTTCATTTGTGTTAGTATTGAATATGTAGAATTTATTTTTCAAAATGCCATGTAGTGAATAGGTAGGTACCAACGTCTAAACTAATATTTCAAGTTTTTAGGAAATATTCGAAATATTCCAAAAACATAACGTAGGGCAAAAAATTATAGCAATATTTTAGTTTGAATGGAACAGGAAATGTTTATCTAGAAAAATGTATGTACTTCTGTGAATTAATTTTATACATACTGTAAGGTGAGAGAGTACCTTCGACACAACGCCCGAGTGCTAGAACGTCAGATATCACACAGTTACATATAACAGGCAGGTACCTGACGATTTGACGAGCTAGAAAGTATGTTATCCTAAAATGCATCGTGAAAGCTGACTTACATATAACAGCGACTTCACGACCAGTTACCTGACTTGGGGTGTATTCTGTAAAAAAATGTTAATTTTAACATGCATTTAAAAAAATATATTTTAACATGACTGTTAACAATAAAGGGGCTGTCCTTAAATTACGTAACGCTTCAAGGGGGGGGGGCAAGAGTAGCGTTACGCAGCGATACGAGGGGGTGGGGGAGGATTAATGTGTGCGTTACGTAACGATCAAATATAAAAAATATTGCTTAACTTGCTTTAATAGTTTTGATACATTCAAATTTCGCGGTTCAAATTCATATATGCAGGCAGTCGTTTGTTTTCAATAACAGTCATAATATGTCGGGCACAGTTCAAATTCGGGCCAGTGGTCTTTCATTCGTGCAATGCAATTCATATTAAAACATTAATTCAAGTAGTGTTCATAAGGAAAAACTTTTCAATAGTTTGTTAAAAGCATATGGAAATGCATATGCTTTTAATTTCTGTGCTGTTATTTTTTCATCTTTATGAACATTAATTTAAATAGTTTCTGTTTCAAATTTTAACTGAATATTAAGGAGGCCATATACTTTTATATCCAGTAAAGAAATTGGGGTGACAAGCCGTAGGGCAAGAGTAGTACATTATTTTTTATCTTTATGTACATTAATTTAAATAGTTTCTGTTCTGTTCTGAAAAACTAAGAGTAATTCATTTGAAAATTATGTTTCTTTCTAAATAATGCCTTTCTGAAAGATTTATGTTCTTTACTTATTTTTTTTGCAAAATACGAAAACATAGACTTAAGTTATAAACCAAGGATTAATAATTTGATTTAAACGTCAACACCACTGGGTAAATATTAGCACAGAGGGCAGTGTAATAGATAATTAGGTATCTGTAATTCTACGACATATGCCATTATTATTTATAGTGTGTTAGAAAGTAATGCCACTATTTACGTATATCTGTCACACCACATAAATTAAATAGACATAGGTCAATTAATCTTTCTCTTTCTAATAAAAATTATTGTTAAACTACTGCTATAAAGTGCTGTGTATTCTTTCTTCGAACAAATGACCTTGAATAGTCATCTTTCGTGAGTAATAGTATATATAGACATAAATTTTAACATGTCTGTTAAACACCAGAATGAAGTGATCAACAAGATAGATAAAAGGCACGTCTTTACTAAAGTCATGTAGTTAGTAACCATAACACAAATAAATAAACAATAAAAAGAGTAAACAACTGTCAGTTTATGTGTTACTTTGAAATTTTATAAAACGAATCTGTCACTTTGAAATTTTAGAAAAACGAATGGAAATAATGCTTCGGAAAATAAATAAAAATCTGCTGCATAATCATGTATCATTTTTAGGTTCCATATTAAAAATGAATTACATTGAAATTGTAAATTATTAAGTTATCATTTAGGTATATAAAATTTATTCTTCTTGATCCTCAGAATTGACAATCCAAAATGTTACATTGGTTTGACGAACAAGACAGAAATAAGCAATTTTAACTGCATTTAATACCTACACTATAATAAAGAACTATATTTTACGATATATCTTAATCGTGCTCTCCGTATACAATTCAAAGGATCAGTTGTGAAACTTTCTCGAATTATACTAATTAAATATTCCTACTGGCATCACGCTGTGATACACAAAGACATACGATGGAACAGGTGACCGTTATTAAATAAAATACTTCGTAAACAGTGGTACATTTTATTAAATATCCGCTAGATATTTTTTATATTCATCCATGGTAATTTTCTTTCGTTTTCTATTTCATTTTCATTTATTAGAAGTGCAACATATTCAGATGCTGTGTTAATTTTATTATATAAACACATGTTAAAATTTTAAAGGCATCGACTTGAATGACGTTAAAATATACACCTAATTTTAACACGCGTGTTAAAATTTGAACAGAATTGATAGTTACAGAATAGAAAATATATTTTAACAGCAAGTTTATTTTTAACATACTGTTTAAAATTAACAGTTTCCTTACAGAATACACCCCTACTGTCAACCTGTTATATTGGTAATATTTTGCTTGTATGTAACTTTGATGTTCAAAATGTCTTCTTAAAATCATCAAATAAGAATATTAATAATATAATTGGCGTATTTCAATCTAGAAATTTCAGAAAACGAAATAAGCTTGATATATGAATTGGATTTTATGAAAGGTTACAAGATTTCGAATAATTATGCCAGAAATTTAGTTAAAAAACAAGAAGAAGTGTATTACTCATGTTCCGTCTCTGACTTTAAACCTAGAAAAGTGACACGTGTTGTTATTTTCACTCACTGTGAACTTTAAATAATTCTTTATTCAAATAAAAAATGGTTATTGGTCCATCTTGAAGTGCTTTTACAACTGCAGCAAGCACATTAGAAAAGAAATTATTGCAGATTTCGATACATTGCAACCATGTTTATTAAGTGGTAATGTATAGCACATTACTTACATATAACACCCTGTATAACTATGTGGTTTTAAGAAAAACTAAGGTTTCAAATGATGAGGTCCTGCTGGTTGCTCCAAATTCTGATCAGCATCAGCTCTTCATATGAATGCAAAAATATGGAATACAAAAATAATGGATTATTAAAGTTAACGAAGACAAGAAAATTATCGTATTTTAGGGATCCTAAAACAAGCTTACTCATTAAAACTTATCACCCATTTTTTTGACCAATGACAATTAACTAAATTTAGCACTTTTCTGTGATGGTCTCTAGCCATGGGCCATGGAAATAGCTCGCATCTCTTTCCTATAAATGCATCGATAGATATCTCTCTGTTTTTATTTTGTTATTGTTATACACGTTTTAATTAAAAAAATCTATGCTTAAATTTTACTTCCAAAGTAAATTTTAAATATTGAACAAATGTTACTCGATCTTTTGATAAAAATGAACTGATTCGAATTTATTCATACAATTAAATTAAGTTTTTATGAAACCAGATGTTTAGACAAGCTTCTTTAAAAAGAAGAGTATAATAATTTGACTCAATACCATTCTAGATGACAGAAGGCAAAAATATTAATATATACTTATTTTGTTGTATGGTTTTCCATGGTTTTCTTTAAATTTACAATGGTTTTACGTCATCGTTTAGGAATTTTTGAAATTTGCTATATATTTTGAAATATATTTTATTAACGGAATTTTATCGGTTTTTCTATTATTATTATTATTATTACCTATGTATTTGAAACCATTAATAGAAATAATTACATTTGGAAATATATTTTGTTAATTTTTGTAAAATGACGATTGATATTTTTATTATTGGCAATTCATTCATATTACAAAATATTATATGTCTACAGTATACTTCTCACTCTGTATTGAGATTAAATTTTTGTGATTTATGGCTACAACTCCATTTTACGATTATTTCTAAGTTTATACTTACCGAAGAACGAAAATCATTATAAGAAAAGGTATTGGGATTTTCAAGTATCAAGAGATGGCGCTGATCGCATTAAACACTGGTACACTTTTTGTTGACGTGTGTCAACGTAGCATTTCTGTCAAGTGTATTTCTTTAGTTTTCGTATTATTTTCTTATTTCTTAGTATTTTTTATTTATAATTCAAGTACGTATAATAGAGTTTTTGTAGTCATATAGTTGTAGTTTCATGTAAATGTCAAATGTGTACCACTGTTTGCAGTTCTAATATTTGCCGCTAGTTAGCGTTTTCTTATTTGAAAATCCCAATATAACACCAATAAAGTATAAACATAACAATAACATTGACACATCTAAAATGTCAAACATAAATTTCAAATATTTCACATTTTTAGTCCAAAATGAAACTTCGCGACAGTTAACATAAATAGGATGAGCCATAAGGACACTAAATGAAGTAATAAGACAAAGATGAAGCTATTAGACATAACTAACGAAGAAAGAATGAAGGAAACCACAAATAAGACAGACATAAATGTACAATTACTTATTATTTTGCGGTTGAGAAATTAATGACGTGAAGCTCAAATAATCGTAATCAATGGATAATTTTATTATTTTTTATTTCTTCCCGTAACAATGATTTGTATATGTATGGAGGCAACCCGCAGATCATATTTTAATCCGTTTTACTTGCTAATGTAAACTTATTAACTCATGACGTCATTGTTTCTAATGATATATTTATGACGTAAACCCATTGACTGGCTGGATGTTCTATATACCTGTAAATAGATAACTGTAACAACACAGCAGTTTCAAATGCATATTGTATTAACTTCTTAGATTATTGAAAAATACAGATTTTATTATTTTGTAGGTTCAATTTTCTTTGTTCCTGTGGAATCAATAATACTCAAGACGTGAAATATTTTATATTATACAGCTGTAACTATAAGTTAAAAATTTATTTTAATTATTGTCTTATGAAGTAGAATTATTTTCTGAAAACTTTAGAAAATGCTGATTATCTTATTACAATGTTTATTTAACTAATAATATGTTCATAGCGATAAATAAATAAATAACTTCTCATTTCTGCTTTCTGCGGAAAATTCATCATATTTAAACTTTCATAATTTGTATGAATTCATTTCCCGTATAATTTGCTCCCTCATTTCGTACAAACAACAGCTACTTAGCAGAAATGTTCATTAGCCTCTAATCCTTTAATTTTAATGAACGACGTTAATAATCATCTGTTTTTAACTCTTGCATGTCCTTTTCAAAGACCAAGGTCACTTGATTGATTTTTTTCGGAAGGGTCCAAATTTTCTTGCAACCCCTTTTAAACTGGGGCACCGTTTCCTACGTTAGACCACCTACCGAGCTTTCTCGGACTATCGCGAGCTTTTAGCAAGGAGCTGAACCTTCTCCTGTGCATCCTGTCGCAGGATTCTGCCGTCAAGTGGAGGTTCTCGCTCACAGATGGCGGTAGGATATACTATTGAATTTATTGCCAGTGTTTGGATATGCTTATCTGTTGATTATGAGTATTTGTTTATGTATATGGTGTGCAGTAACTTTTATAGCGACTATAAATTGTTGATTGCTGTTGTTTATAGATATAACACATTAATTCTGTTTGTGTGGTTAATGATAATTTAATGTTGATTCGTAATTTATTTCCTGGTTTTATTTCACTGTTTATATTTCTCACTTATAATATGAATTTAAACCTAAATCTCATGTTTCATTTTTACAATTTTCTAAAAGTTTGGAAACATACGTTATCTTTCTCATAAAAACTTAAATATACAAAACAACATACAGTGGATCCCCGGTAATCCGACAAACGTTTTGCAGGGCAGTGTCGGACTATCGAATTTGTCGGATTATAGAGTACTGCCTAAGACACCCTATATAGTCCGGAATTTTTTACAAACGAGTACCTTGTAATCCGACAAATTACAGATCCAGTGATAAGATTCTATGTTATACTCTGAAGTACAAATCATACTTCATTATGTATGTCAAATTTAGTAAATTAAACACAATAGAGAGCTTACGTTTTATTATGAAATTAACGTCATTATTGCTATAGAACTTACAAACAATAATAACTTTACATTAGGAAATATGTAATTGTGTACAAACAAATGTACATACTAAAATAATCAAAAATTACGAATAAAAATCATACTATGAATCAATCATCATCAAATCAATACCTACGCGTCGAGCACATTAGTGGTGGGGTCATGTCGGATTACTGGGGGTGCCGGATTAGCCAGGGGCCGGATTACCGGGAGTCCACTGTATTTTAATGCTTAAGAGTTTCATGTTTATTTTATTTTTTATAATTTATCAGTGCTGTATTACCCAATAGGCAAAACTAGGCGACTGCCTAGGGGAAAAAACGTTTAGGGGTTGCCGCCGTTAAGCACCAGGCTTTTAAACAAAATATTAAAATAAAAATTAACTTAACACACCAACAACATCGACATTTCCAAATTTTGACATAGATCTACAAAGTTTTTATGTACCCCAGCCCAATCCCAGCTACAATTTGTTCTGGCGAACGTTCATTTTCGGCACTAAAAAGAATTAAGGACTATTATAGGTTTACATTGGGACAAGAGAAGCTAAATTCGTTGGCAATATTAAATAGAGAAAATGATATTATCATACGTAATATAACAAGTGATATGATTAGCATTGATGATATTCTCGAGTGAAACCGAGTTGCAGATTTCACGAGTCCGAAATGTGCTGCTTCGGTTTCACGAGCAATATCTTCGATTATTAAACATATCACGAGCTTATATTTAATGAGTGAATATAATGAATTTTTGTGACACATTATGTGTACTGCTAACTTAACTTTTAATATATATATTTTACAACATGGTTAATTTGACAATTATCTTATTATTTGCATCATTGTTGATATCAACCCAACGATTATCACACATTATTATACTCAAAATTAACTATCGATGATAAAGGAAACAAATCCCTTAGTAACGAATATAAATAAGGTGATAATTTTTTTGTTTTTTATCATCGCTGTGATAGACATGTAACTAGGGAGATTCTGAATGTTGATTGGAGAAAAACATGTCACGTGACTCATGAATTATATTCTCGATCAAATAAACACACCAAAAGTTATGTTATAATTTTCCAGAATTAAATCCAGAAAAACTGATGTTTAATTTAATTATTGATTTAATGAGATGTTGATTTTTTGCATTTTTTTTTTGTTTTTGGTTTCGTTATGAATTTGTGATTACTTATATAAGTTATTTGTTCCTGTTCTTTATTACTTTGTGGTGTGATTTTATCTCATTCATTAATTCAGTGTTTCCCAAACTTTTTTTCCTCGCGCCCTTCTTAAGGTTTCAAAATACTTTTGCGCTCCCCTAACTCTGCCTGTTCTTGTAGTTTTTGAACCGGAAATAATTAATTAATTTTCTTTCGCGCCGCACTGTTTGGGAAACACTGCTTTGATTCATAACACAATCTTTATTTATTATCCGAGCGAGAAAAATGTAATTTTTTAACATAATATCCTAGGACTAGAAATTAAATATTTTTCGTTTTCCAAGCAATTTTGTACTGATTTTTGGGGGCATCTGAGAAAATAGCCTAGGGGCGATGTTATGCTTAATCCAGTCCTGTAATTTATTGCAATATTTAATTATATAAATAATGTAAAAATTGTTTGTTTGATTGTTATGCAGTAGCGGACTAAGTCGACAGGTTGTTTTCTGTCTAGATTCCAGAGCCCCTTTCGCCACTTTTTATATTATTAATAGTGAAAAACAATTATCGACTTTTAATTAAATTATTTAAAAGTAACTTTTGCAAAAGGATAAATGCACAGCCGAACATAGGACTTTAACATGTAAAATCATACATTCGTAATTTCCAGCTTCCCTATTTGTGTAAGTAGAATAGCTTCAAAAAATAGAGCATAAAATTCTGTTTCTGACTTATTATGCAAAAATAAATATGCATGCTTGGTAACGGCAACAGCAGAAATTAGGTATGATAATATCGGAAATCTCAAAAATAGTGATAGCCATGCAATGAAAAAAAAAACAAATGTTTATCTTTCAAGTTAGTTACATACCTTCCGTCACCTTTAGGTAAGGAAGGTATTGTCTTTGGTCAAAAAATTCGGTGGTGAGTTTTTGATGAATAAGCACGTTTTAGGGTCCCTACAAAACGATTTTACTATTTTTACGATGAAGTCTGTATGTGTGTGTATGTATATGTGTCTGTGTGTGTGTCTGTGTGTGTGTGTGTGTGTGTGTGTGTGTGTGTGTGTGTGAGGGTGTGCGTGTGCGTGTGCGTGTGTGTGTGTGTAACAAAATTTTCGTCTACGATAACTTCCATACTACAATTCTAAAAATTATAATTCTTTCGTATTTCTCTTCGTTACATCCATGTGAAGAGCTGATTAGATTTTGGTTAAAATTGGAGAACCAGAAGTACCCTCATTTGAAGATTTTAACAGTTTTTCTTGAAAAAACTATGTTAAATATCATTTTTTCACATTTAATGTTATTATAAATATTAAAGAATATGTTATTCTCTATACGATTTGGCTGCATTTTATACTTAATATTAAATGAATATAGAGTTAAAAAATTATAAAAAAATTAAATTTCATAAAGTAGCCATAGCTATGGAAACAGCTACTATATTAAGAAAATTTCGATTGAAAGATGTCAGTGTCAAGTGAAATTGACATAGTGTGTTTGTCTTATAATTTTACTGGAAATATAGGATCTTTTGCTATAAATTTTCTGTATGGAATTTGCATAAAATACATGCAACTGCCGGAAGGTAAAGTACAAGAAATATAATCTTTAGCAAGGAACTTTCTGTATGAAATTTGTACAAAATACATAGAACTGACGGAAGGTAATTTGCTGGCCACATCAGATTTTTTTTTATTTTTAATTTCTGTTAAGTGAACAATTATAAATTTAAAGTAATAAATAATAGTTAATACAGAAATAACAAAAATAATACCTTATAAAACAAACTGACCCAACTTGAGAAATAAACCCGAGGATAAACCGGTAGAAATTTGTTAATATTTTGTCTGAATTCCATGGCTGTCGCTATTTTTGAGGTGATTTTCGACATTTTCATACCTAATTTCTGCCATTACCGTTACAAAGCGTACAAATTGAATGTAGCTTATTGAATTAGAATATTGTGCTCTCCAACATTTATTTGAAGCTATTTCACCTAAAATAATTAAGGAAGCAGGAAATTACGAAAGTACGATTTTATATATTAGTCCTACATTCGGCTGTGCCTCTGTGCCTATCATTGAAGTAAGCCGTGTATGGTATATTTTACATTACCACGGGAGGTCAAAAAATATTTGGTTTATCAATAATACATATTTCAATCATTTTGTAGAATTTATTTCAAAAATACAAAATGCCCTATATCACATTATAAGTTTATTCGTTTTACTGTGCAATTATTATATATCATTAATATATTTGCGGTAAAATATTTAATTATTTTCAACCACAATTCAACCTCAATAATTAAAAAGGATAGTCATTCATATTCGTTGTAAAATGTATTACTCCAATTTCCATTATTTTAATTGTTTACTATTGTTATCAAATATTTTTTTTAATTGCAACTCATAATTCATATAACAATGACATTTATTCATTTTACAAATGTATTACAATTTACAAAACTGAAGTAATACATAGCATATTACTAATAAAAAATAGTCCAATTAATCATAAAAATTGAAACTTGTAGAATGAAATATACAAAGTATAACATTTTTGATTTTTGTTCTCGTGAGATACGACGTTTAGTAAGGTAATGTACAAATGCTTATACACATGTACCTATATAAAAACTACAGATAATGTGATAATAGGTAGTATTTGATATTATTAAAAGAATTTTTATTACAATAAGAAATGTTTCATTACATATGCGTGTGCGTGCGTGCGTCCGTGTGAGTGAGTGAGTGAGTGTGTATGTGTGTGTGTGTGTGTGTGTGTGTGTGTGTGTGTGTGTGTGTGTGTGTGTGTGTGTGTGTGTGAGTGTGTATCTTCCACTCTAACTCAAATACTATCATTCAGAAAATTTTGAAACCTTGTATTTCTACCATTTTCTAATATGGGAAGAGACCATTAGATTTTGGTGTATATCAGGTAACCGGAAATGCCACTTTACTTGAAGCTCCAAATAGATTTTCTTTGGAAAATATCTTCAAATGTTAATTTTTCAAGATTTGTGTTATTATAAAAATTAAAGATTATTAAATTTTCTACAGATTTGCATAAACGCTTTTTCTATATATTTTATGGATGTTTGATTCACGATATCTCAAATACTATAAGACTTAAGACATTTTTAACTACGGATTCCTCAATCTACCAATAATGGGGAGAGTTGGTAACAATTAGACAACCGGAAGTAGTAGTTACAAGAAAAAAATCATCTAAATATTATTTATCGAAAATTTATGTAAATACTTATATTAAAGAATGCGATAAATATAAATTCATTATTATATCTTCTATAGATTTAGAGATAAAGAAATGCATATAAAATAATTTGATTAAAAAATTCTCAAATCAAACTACTTCAAGGCAAGAAATTCAAATGTTTTTAATTGACACATAAATGTCACTGTCAAAATATTTGTACATTATTATGAAGATTATGAAAATAAAAAAAAGTCAATAACGTAAAAGAATATACGTAAAAAAGAATATAAGAGGAATTTGCGAAAAAAATACGAATATAAAGAAAAAGAAAAGGAAAGTACAAAAAGAAAATTTCAGGATGTTGAATATAAAGAAAATGTATGTATTGTACATAATTTATATTAAAATATCCCATAGATTTTGGAAATATATGTGAGAATTATTTTGTAGTGAGTCATGAATATATATATATATATATATATATATATATATATATATATATATATATATATATATATATTTGTATTTAAAAATATTTTTCGTTTTATGCGTACAACCAGGTAAAATATCTGGCGAGAGGTTATGTGCAGGCCACATCAGATTTTTTTTGTTATAACTACTGTTTTCTAGAATCCAGCCTAAAATAAACGTAAAACTAAGTTTACGATTATCTACAATAGAATCTTTAAAAAATTATTTTTAAAGAAGTGATAATATTATCGTGAATGTTAATTTGTAGTGTAATTCATCTTTCCGTCTAGCCAGATGACGCTAAGTTTCTTAATTAAATTATACCACATCCTTAATTCTTGCAAGACGGAGTTCAGTTAGTCGTAGTGGAAATTCCACCTGTCTCACGACAAATTAACTTGCATTATAACTGAGAGGATTGTCACGGTATATTCTGCAAGGATCTTAGAGAGAATTATACACTACGAGTCTATGCAGAATGCAGAATATGCTAATTTTCGGCGCTATAATTTTACATTACTAGTTAAATGAAGATAAAATGACATTCGTAATTTTGTCAGCATAGTAACAAAATCATTACACAAGATTTAATTTCATGCTACTTGTGTAATTTTAATTAATATATAAATTTTAATTTGGGCTATAAATTTGAATTTCTATCATGTTATAGGTATAAGTACCGTGAGTTTCATCTAAGATGCAACATTATTGTAATACTATGATTACTAGTTACACATACTGCATCGTTCCAGATAAAATGCAACATAGATTGTCAATGCTAATGAACTTGTCATAATGTTTTAATAGTTATTTATTATATGTGTGTGGAATGTATCATATTAGTCACTAAAGAAACAGTTTAGCCATGTAGCCCGCAGGGCGAGTGTCGCTAATTTTCTTCAGTGACTAATATACATTCCACAACGTTTTATCCAACAATTTTTTAAAACTTCTTAAATCATGTGGAAAAGTAATTTCTTGACTGGATTTGGATATGGTGTAAAATAATTCTGGGATGCAGTCATGTAATTTTTATTATTATTTACTTCAACGTTTCGATCCTACCAGGATCATCCTCAGGAACTACAGAAATTTATAAATAATAATTTTTCAGAGAAATAAAAAATAATCATTTGCTTTAAACTATGAATATATGGACACTTACGAAATTATTATTTTTTACAATAAACGGTGTATTATGTGTTTCAGTGAGTGTGCATTTTATTTTTTTATTGACATTAATTTTTCAAATTATGAACGCCATTGACGGTAAAATTTTATACACCGTTTATTGTAAAAAAATAATTATTTCGTAAGTGTCCATATATTCATAGTTTAAAGCAAATGTTTATTTTTTTATTTCACTGAAAAATTGTTATTTATAAATTTCTGTAGTTCCTGAGGATGATCCTGGTAGGATCGAAACGTTGAAGTAAATAATAATAAAAATTACATGACTGCATCCCAGAATTATTTTACTTCTTAAATCATGTTTATGTTTTCATTCATCGTTTGACACTGGCAAGACAATTGATGTACTATTTTAAATTAGAATATAGCCATTGTATGGTTGTTATGATGTTGTTATATTGTTATTGAAAAAAATTGCTGCAATAATTATTGTCTGTCATTGGGAATTATTTGAAAGAAAAATACATTAAATTGGGTGAAAAGGAGGACCTTCTTTTAAAAAATATTCACTTAGAAGTACAAGCAGCAGCTTTGAATTTATTTCCGAAACAAGTACCCAACTAACTCGTTTCTCGTTTCTGTTTCATCAGCCGCACATTGACAGCTGTTATTGTGTATAGATAAGTAACCTATTTTTGCATAAATGTTAATATTTATTGAAATAAATAAGTTTCCTGATGTTAAATTAATTTTGTAAAATTGTTTTTACTTCCTTGTACGAAGTAAAAGAAGTATTGTAATCGCGAAAAATTTCGGTTTTGAGATTTCAACGGAAATATCCATTTTGACCATCCCTGAATCCATTTTGACTAATTTCGTCGTGACGTCTGTACGTACGTACGTGCGTACGTCCGTATGTATCTCGCATAACTCAAAAACGGTAAGCCGTAGAAAGTTGAAACTTTGTATTTAGGACTGCTATAACATCTAGTTGTGCACCTCCCTTTTTGGTCATTACATAATTTCTAGAAATGGTACTTTATTTGAAGCCTATAATAAATTTTAATAAAAAACTATCTTAAAATATAATCTAACACTTTTCAAATTTGGTATATAAGACTTTTATGTCAATTGGAATAACATAGTGGATTTTGGTTAAAACCGGCTAACCGGAAGTGACATATTACCTCAATTTCTTAACAGTTTTTCTTCAATAAAATGGTTTCATTTTGATTTTAGAAATAAATGCTTCAAATAAATTTTTTAGAGAATTAAGTATTATTAAATTAGCCCTTTGTATAAGCGAGGTATGTATATTTAAAATTTATACAATTTTTTGTTTTTGTAATGAAGCTTGCTATGGATTAGGACAAAAAATAACAAAAAAATAAAAAATAGATGCTAATGTCAAATCACGTCAAATACGTGCAATTTTGTACTTGGGTCTATACTTCATATTGATCTTGTGTACAAGGAAGTCGTGTGGTGTCGACATCAGATTTTTTATTTATATTAATTGACATTTTTGACAACCTATGTTGCATTTTATCTGAAACGATAGAGTATGTGTAACTAGTATCCATAGTATTACATTAATAACAGAATAGTAAGTATTGCATCATAGCGTAAACTCACGGTAAAGGTTAAATAAACCGATAGTAGTAAATAAATATCATTATAATGTTAATTACTAATTTCTTGATATTTGAATATTCATTAAAAAATTGTTGTATAGAATAAGTCTAAAAGTTGTGATTTTATGAACTTAAGGAAGGTTAAGAATGGAAAACTAACACACTAAAAAAACTAAATTGATTTTTAAAAATTATTAAGTTTTGATATAATAAAAATATATATAATATAATGATAGAAACTTTAAAGGAAATTTATTATTCTTTATTTGTATTAATTAAACTTAATTTTTGTTTAAGAATGCATCTTTAGAATAATTCAGTGTGTCCCATTTAGAGCTGCCACCATTCGGATCTCGAGAACTATATAAGAGATACAATGGAACTTTTTGTGATCTTATAGGGGGCCATATCAAATGTGTTTTTGTTTTCCTAATTATTCTCACAGGGCACTAAATAATGACGAAAAACTGAATTTTGTAAAAAAAAAATTTCAAATAACTTCTAAACAATTAGTAATCGGGAAAAATGTTTCCAATAAAGAACTTAGATATATTTATTGTCTATCCAGTGGCGAACGAAAATAATTTTATTATGGGTAAATGTTGTTGTGTCCAATTTAGAGCTGCCACCATTGGGATTAGTGATGCACGCGAGGCGAGACGAGACGAGAAATATAAAATATCGATCTCGTCTCGTTTTCGAATCTGTAATATCGATCTTGCTCTCGTTCTCGTACATTTTTTTGGGTTTCGTAACGTTCTCGCACGAGAGTCTCGCGAGAGTCTCGCTATAAAAATAAGCGCTTGCGCACTACCTATTTACGTAACAGTTTTACTACTAGAGACAAATTCGCACCAATCGTACCGTCTTCCGTGTATTTGCAGTCGTATAACTATAATAAAGAGACGAAACACTAATTTCTGGTCACCAAATTGTTTTAATGCGAACATAATGTTTATTTATTTATGGTTAGCGGAAAATATGATGTTAGTAAATAATTTAATTTACCTCTAAAATATCTAATTTATCACCAAATTGTAATCTCTAAACTATTTCAATACGAACTTCAGTTAATACATTCTGTCGTCAGTAAGACTAATTAAACATTAAAAAAATATTTTTTGCAACTAAGTGTAGTTCACTTTATCATTAAATATATGTCACTATTTAAGTAAGATTTAGTCATAAAAAACCGCTACACTGGGAACCCGCCGATAACCAATCACTCCCATCGATGTTTTTCCTTTACTTTTCAGGAGCGGCATGAATTTTTGACCATGGTTTTAACTGGGATGAATTAGTGGCTGAAATATTGGAGAAAACTAGTTCTATTGGATGCAAAACTGATTTTGTCATTATTTTGCATTTCCTCGCTCTGGGACCGATATCAATCGACTCTAGATAGACTTAAAAAATATAGTGAATTCATATAATTTTCACATCCACATGTTTTATGCAAGAATTAGCGTTGACTCCACTCCTTGTACGGAGCATTTTTCATTGAATTTATGAATCAAAGCTATAAGGTTACAAATAATTTTTATTGCGAGACTCTCGCGAGAAGCTCGCGAGATTTCTCGCTTCTCGCAGTTGTTATATCGATCTCGCCTCGAATTTTAAACTGCAATCTCGCTCTTGTTCTCGTCTCGCATAATGGAACGAGACGAGACGAGATGCGAGAGTACTCTCGCCTCGTCGTGCATCACTAATTGGGATCTCGAGAACTATAAGAGATATAATGTCTGTTAAATGGAACTTTTTGTGCACTTATAGGGGGCCATATCAGATGTGTTTTTGTTTTCCCAATTATTCTCACAGGGCACTAGATAATGACAAAAAACTGAATTTTGTTAATTTTTTTCTCTTTTAAAGAACTTCTAAACAATTTGTAATTGAGAAAAATGTTTCCAATAAAGAACTTAGGGGCTGTCCTTAAATTACGTAACGCAAAATTAGGAAATTTTTTATACCCCCTCCCCCCTTTGTAACGCACCCGTAACGCAAACATGAACCCCCCCCATATATTACGTAACGCAGTGCTTGACCCCCCCCATTTTTCTACTGGATATAAAAGTATATGGCGTCCTTAATATTCAGTTAAAATTTGAAACAGAAACTATATCAGATGTGTTTTTGTTTTCCCAATTATTCTCACAGGGCACTAGATAATGACAAAAAACTGAATTTTGTTAATTTTTTTCTCTTTTAAAGAACTTCTAAACAATTTGTAATTGAGAAAAATGTTTCCAATAAAGAACTTAGGGGCTGTCCTTAAATTACGTAACGCAAAATTAGGAAATTTTTTATACCCCCTCCCCCCTTTGTAACGCACCCGTAACGCAAACATGAACCCCCCCCCATATATTACGTAACGCAGTGCTTGACCCCCCCCCCATTTTTCTACTGGATATAAAAGTATATGGCGTCCTTAATATTCAGTTAAAATTTGAAACAGAAACTATTTAAATTAATGTACATAAAGATGAAAAATAATGTACTACTCTTGCCCTACGGCTTGTCACCCCAATTTTTTTACTGTATATAAAAGTATATGGCCTCCTTAATATTCAGTTAAAATTTGAAACAGAAACTAATTAAATTAATGTACATAAAGATGAAAAAATAACAGCACAGAAATTAAAAGCATATGCATTTCCATATGCTTTTAACAAACTATTGAAAAGTTTTTCCTTATCAACACTACTTGAATTCATGTTTTAATATGAATTGCATTGCACGAATGAAAGACCACTGGCCTGAATTTGAACTGTGCCCGACATATTATGTTGACTGTTATTGAAAACAAACGACTGCCTGCATATACGAATTAGCACCGCGAAATTTGAATGTTTCAAAACTATTAAAGCAAGTTTAGCAATATTTTTTATATTTTATCGTTACGTAACGCACACATTAACCCACCCCCTCGTAACGCTGCGTAACGCTACTCTTGACCTCCACCCTCCACCCCCTTGAAGCGTTACGTAATTTAAGGACAGCCCCTTAGATATATTTATTGTCTATCTAGTGGAGAACGAAAATAATTTTATTATGGGTAAATTTTTGAGACATATCACAAACTTATATATTTTTTTAAATGGAACCCGTATTTGATTTTTACTTTAAGAAAATCCTTATTTATTTTTCTTTCGATTAGTATAAGGGTTATCGTGTTTTATATAATTTTTTAAATCATGCCTGGTATATCTACTTACGTTAGCTTAAAAATATAAAATTAAAATTAAATCATGAACCGTGGTAGGTATGGAATAAGTTACTTTGTAAAATAAAATACTATTAAGACAAAAAAATAGGAAATTTCAGGAAAAAAATACAGAAAAATCTAATATTTGAAGAATAAAACAAACTTAAAATACAATAACCTTTATACCAATCAAAAGAGAAAAAATTAGCATTTAAAAAAATATAACTTTGTGTAATATCTCAGAAATTTACCGATAAAAAAAATATTTTCGTACGCCACTGGACAGGCAATAAATGTATGTAAGATTTTTCTCAATTACTGACAGTATAGAAGTAATTTCAAAATGAAAAAATCTGATGTGGCCAGCACATTACCTTCCGTCATTTCTATGTATTTTGTATAAATGTCATACAGAAGGTTCCTTGCAAAAGATTATATTTCTTGTACATTACCTTAAGGCAGTTGTATGTATTTTGTACTAATTCCATACAGAAAGTTTCTAACAAAAGATCCTATATTTCCAGTAAAATTATAACATAAACATACTGTCAACTGCACTTGACACTGACACCTTTCAATCAGAATTTTCTTAATGTATCGCAGCTGTTTCCAGAGTTATAGCAAAGCTGACTAATATATATGATATTTAATTTCTTTATAATTTTTTAACTCTATATCCATTTAATATGAAGTATAAAATGCATTCAAATCGTATAGAGAATAAATAATTCTTTAATATTTATAATAACAGTAAATGTGAAAAAATGATATTTAACATCGTTTTTGCAAGAAAAACTGTTAAAATCTTCAAATGAGGGTACTTCCGGTTGACCAATTATAACCAAAATCTAATCAGCTCTTCACATGGATGTAACGAAGAGGAATACGAAAGAATTATAATTTTTGGAATTACAGTATTAGAGTTATCGCATTAGAAAATTTTGTCACACACAGACACACACACACACACACACACACACACACACACACACACACACACACACATACATACACACACACACACATACAGACATCATCGTAAAAATAGTAAAATCGTATTCTAGGGACCCTAAAACGTGCTTATTCGTCAAAAACTCACCACCGAATTTTTTGACCAAAGACAATACCTTCCTTACCTAAAGGTGACGGAAGGTAATAAAAAATGACAAAATTCAGTCTCCCGGCATTATCTAGTGCCATATGAAATATTTTGGTAAAACCAAAGCACATCTTAAATGGCCCCCTATAAGTGCACAAAAAGTTCCAACTGACAAATCTCTTATAGTTCTCGAGATCCCAATGGTGGCAACTCTAAATGGGACACACTGTGTACATAGAACCCGAGACGCGAGATTACCAGTTTTTAGCATCACGCAATACCTTCACAACATTCTATCGTTTTTCATTCAAACCCCAACTACATAAAAACCCTCCATACATCTTACAAATTCCTCATCCCCTATTTCGGTCTCTGCCTTGATCCCTGTATGATCACATGATCCTAGTCCCAATCCTGCTTGTCATGTTGGCATTCCTGCCTGAGCGTGGTGGTGCCGCTCGCTGCACACAGTTGGCACCCCTGCACGCTTCACGGGTCAAAGTGATGTGCTTCCGGATGGAGCACGTGCGTCACTTGTGCCGTTACGTCATTGTACGCGTGCGCACAAGCTCGCGGTCGATAAGAGAGGCAGGAGGATGGGAAAGGATTAGGGAAATGCTGAGGGTGGTGGGGTTGTATGAATTGGGAAGAATTGCAGGATATTGCAACTGGTGTAGGTTTGGTAATTAAATATATTTCGTACGTATCGATTTAGAATAGTGTTTTATATATATATATATATATATATATATATATATATATATATATATATATATATATATATATATATATATATATATATATATATATATATATAATATGAGAAACAAAAAAATTATTGATGAGTGTTGTACATTTTAATAAAAACTATAATAGTCAGATTATTACAACTAATATTTAAAAATTATTTTATTAACTTCGACAATGGCATCTGATTTTTTTAGAGCGTTGAGCGATATATCAAAAACTAAAAAACAGAATTTTGAAAATGATTTATTATTTCGCGTGTTTATTATTTGTTTTATCCATTCTTATATTTTGTTATGAGAAAAAACTCAGCGGGTGCATTTGAAAACCTTAATTTTGGTATAAATTGTGATGGCTGATAGCAAAACACGAAATATTAAACACAATATAAACAAATTATTCGGGATATAAGGTAGTAAGAAGCACATTTCAAAACATGTAGGATTATGAATTATTATTATTTACATTAACTTAAATGATAAGTCTATTTATAGCGATAACGCAATCGCGCTAGCAGCCCGGTTACGTAGGCAAACAGGTCGCGACGTGTTTAATTACTTCCGGTCGCCTGAACCTTTTGTGTTCATTGTTATTATGCAGTCGAACATTCTAGAGCTTTTCTAGAAGGTAATGGCAGCTGTATAAAAGCCGTGTTCGGGAGTTAGTTAGTTACATACAGAGTCCTAGAGACACATGGAGTGTTAGAGAGTAAAGTGTTAATGAGTTTGAGAAGCACAACAGTATCGTAGTGAGCGTATGCAGTAGGTGTCGAGTAGGTACTCGGGAAGTTACTGGTATACTGGGATAGCTGTGGATGTGAATACTCGGTAGCGTTGACGAGTATTGGGAAGCAGTGTACAAGGACAGTAACGGCGAGTCGGGAAGTTACTGGTATACCGGGATAGCTGTTAAAGAGAATACTCGATAGTGTTGAAGAGTATTAGGAAGCTAGGTATTCGGAGACAGTAACGGCAAGTGGAAGTGAATACGCGGCAGTGGTGTTGAAGAATTGTGGCATACGAACAGTCGGTAATACTGAGGTTGTGGAAGTTAGACAGAGAGTTACATAAATAGACAGATAGTATTGTCAAAGAGGTGACTTCTATCCGAGCAGTTGAATATACAGACGCTGTTCAGTCAGTTGAGTATAGAGACGCTGTGGAGGTCGGTAGGCGGACAGTTGAACGTGATATAAGTATATAGTGATATAAACATAGTGATAGAAATATCGCGTAAACAGTCTACAAGAGTCTGCAACAGACCGGCAGTCTAAGATTGGAACGCGTAGTGAAATAAATAATTAGAAATATCGTGGAAATAAATAGTAATGTTAATTGGTTAAATAAATAAATAGTGTTAGTGTTATATAGTTAATTATAGTTTTTAGTCTTAATTAGTTTTTAATATTTGTTTAATATTAGTAATAGTAATTTTCATTATAGTTTAATAAACCTTTATTTTAATTTATAATAATTGTCTAATATTTACACTTCACCCAAATAAATAAAAACGTTACAATATGTTAAGAAATTCTTTAAGTAACGAATCCGTAATGAAGCTGAAAACCGATATTTTTTCCATACCATTTAACAATGAAGAAAGATGTACATAAGCGAACATATAGTTAGTGTATTAATCGTTCAGTAACAATTATACGAGTAGTAATAAGAAAAACAATTGGTAAATGGCATTTGACCGTATTTTTGAAGAAAAATATTAAGGATTTAAAGTATAATACAAAAATACTTTTACTGACCATCTTATTGAATTGAATTCTAGGTACTGAAAAATTCCCACCTATTTCTTGTCTGACAATAACTGCTTGAATTGATACATAAATATACGGAAAGTAAAAAGTATGTTGATAATGTCGTTCTTTTAGATTTTACTTTTTGCAACTTGATATTTAATAGTTAAACATACGATTTGTTTGCAAATGCAAATGTACTTAAAAATTAATTATGTAAAGCTCACCGGATGTAGAACTTTACTTGATAACATGCTTATGTTCCTCTTTCATCTCTCACCTAATTATTATTCATTTTTAATGCGGACAGTTAGGTATTAAAAATTAAACACATCAGATTTTTAGATCACCAGGGGGCAGGAGCAAGAAAGGACAGTCGGGCAGTTTCCCACCCCCCTTGATGCGATAAAAAGATAAAGGCAAATGTTTTACCTCTACGAGCCTAAAATAATAATAGGTTAGCCGGTGTTTAAACAAACTATAAAATCTACACAAGTGATTAGAAATTTCTTCAAAATTCTTTCGGCTACTTGAAAAAAAAATAGATCGTCCGGCATTTTAAGTATCTTCCGAGACCCTTTACTTTTGGCTCTATGAAAATAAACTTCGTAAAAGTCTAGTGCGTACAGTTACAACCTACCTTGCAAGACATATGAGCCAATACAGAAAAAATTGCAGCGATAAAATGCCTAATAGTATTAAAGCTGGTATTGCTAATAAAGGCGATGTACCTCAATATTAAATAACGGAATACTTGAATAATATATACAGTTTTTGTAAGTTTTAAACTATATTTTAAACTAGTCGAAAGAAATTTGTGGAAATTTCTCAGCATTTGCGTAGGTTTTATAATTTGTTTACTGAAAATGTAAACCGGCCGAAATATTACCTATAGGTTTGCGCTCGTACAATTAATTTTAAAAGTATTGAATAAAAAGACATTATCTTGCAATAGCTATTTGTGTAGTAATAGCGTAAAATGGGACATTGTTGATTGAGACGCAGGAGCGCTGCATTATCTCGAAATCGACGATGTCCATTTGCGCTCGAAACATACACAAGATTTTTTCTACAGTCGCTACATTGGGGTACTCCACCGTAACAAAAAAAAAAATCTACAGTCTATATACAAAGTAGCCATTTGCGCTCTCTTTTGTCAACGCAAAATGTCTCTTTGCCGCTCATGCGCAACAAAGTAGAAAAAACGCTCGCTGTCCAAATTTCTAACTATACAATGTTGAGAAATGTCACATGTCTACATTCTTAATAGAAACGTTTAGTCTGGAACTAATGCTCTGTCGGTATATTACATAACCAAACAAAATGCTGTGAAAATAAAATTGGGCATTTATTTACAAAAACGAAAGTATAAAATGCTTAAATTAGATTGAAGCAATAGCTCAAGAAGAATGGAAAATAACGATAAATTAAAATTAAATATAAAATAAATTGTGAGCAGTTGTGCTGCCACCTGCAAAAGTTTGGCGTGAACGCTCCCAATGGACATCCACTTTTTCACTGCCACTGCACTAGTTTAATGTACTTGAAACAAATAAATTATACAAAAAACTTATAATATTCATTACATAATTGGCATTAATTTTTTGAAAAAATGAAAACTAACACATTATCTTCAAGTCATAATTGAAAACGTTCCTATCTTCACTGCAAAACTATTGAGTAAGTAGATACAAAGTGTATATTTTATTATTTTTTGTTATGGTGGAGGGCAGTAGAAAAGATCTTGTGTGTTTCGAGCGCAAATGGACATTGTCGATTTCGAGAGAATGTCACATTTTGCGCTCTTAATACACAAATAGCTATTGTATAATTTATTTGTTTCAAGTACATTAAATTAGTGCAGTGAAAAAGTGGATATCCGTTGAGAGCGTTCACGACAAACTTTTGCAGGTGGCAGCACAACTGTTCACACAATTTATTCTATATTTAATTTTAATTTATCGTTATTTTCCACTTTTCTTTAGCTATTGTTTCAATCTAATCTAAGAGTTTTAACATGACTAAACTCTCCCATTATTTTTTTAAATAAACATTTTTATAAACAAATAAACCACTTTTATATTTTTTATACTTTTTGTATTTTTGGAAAACATTATAAATATTGTTCGCGTTCTAATAATACCAAAACGTTTATCCTGTACAATAACACGGCAATTTATCCTATCTCATACGTACGCATCTAAGCCTTTGATCGCAGGACATTAAAGACTGACGTGAGTTGAAAGATCCGTTTCTTTTCTAGGCCGGCAAACATACGTGGTAAACAAAGTATGTAGTAGCAAACATATGTAGTTGCGACTGAAAAGAAGGCGCTTTAACAGTCTTTGAAGATCAGGGAAAAAAGAATAAAAGATGGAAAGCGAATGACAGACGCAAAGCTGAATATAAATGGTAATTTTATGCGGAGTAATCCTATTATACAAATTTGGGGTAACCTATGGGCATTTTAATTGCAAATGGAAGACGGGAATATTACGCATGGGTATGAATTTTGGAGTATATTTGTATATTTATACAATTTCTGAAATGAAACTAGTAGTTTATATAACCCGAAGTTTAATGAGGTTCTGAGATTTACATACCACACTGATTTGTTGCTGTGGAAAGCACAGAGCAGGAATTATTCCTGCTGAAATGAATAGGCAATAAGCCATAATGATATATGTCTGTTGATCGATTTTTGTCATGGGATAAAATTGGATTTTTTTCTTTTATTAACACACTTAAATATTAAACAAGGACGATTGCGTGAACAAGCTTTATGAAACATGGTTTTTATACTATTTTTAATTGATTTTATAATTCTATTGAATTTTATTTATTTTTATTAATATTAATAATTTTTTTTCTTACAGGTGAGTTTCAATTCTATATTCGAGTACATCCTCCAATGAAATGTTTGACTCTGAGTATGTAAGTATAAATACGTTATCTTTATTCAATTGTTATCTAATCCATCTAAAAGTATATTTTGCTACAAGTGCCTACAAACACCTATTTCCCACAAGATGTGAAAGATTTATTACTCTTACTCGTGCTGAAGTGACATGACTGTGCAACATACCCATGTTATTTTTTTTTTTTTTGTAAATTGCGTACAGTTTTATACGATCAAAGTTTTTCGTAATATTTTATGCGTAGAAGTTCATGTTTCATATAATATTTAACTTAGTATATTGTGTAATTAGTAGGAAAAGTGATATATTCCTGAACTACAGGGGACAATTGTAGCCGAATATAGCAACTACAGGAGACCGGGAACTTCACGTTTCCTACGTATTACCCACTATTTTTTTTTCGATCGAAAAATTACTTATTTTATATTTGATTTTATAAATGTCTAAATTAATAAAATTATTTGCGTAGGTTTTGTTAAAAGAAAAACACCCACGACTCGACCAACCATGGATTGTTTATCCTGCTGTAGGATATGATCACATCAGACATAGTTACTCCAGAACAACTATGACGTAAAATTAATCAATAATGTAATTCATAGACAATTAACAAAAAACCCGTGGATACCTCGTTCGAAACATTTGCATCTATCCCTTACATTAAAGGATTCTCGGATAAAATAGGTAGAATTCTTAATAAAAACAATATTAAGGTCTTTTTTAAACTTCCACAAAAAATCTCAGAAATACTCCCCCAAACTAAAGATAAACGCGAACACTTGTCGTCACCCGGTGTTTATAGTATTCCTTGTTCTTGCAGCACAGTATACATAGGTGAAACAGGAAGGAGTGTTCACACTAGATTGTCAGAACACAAACGCTGTCTGCGTAATGGTATGGTATTAACATCTGAAGTCGCCGAACACCAACACAACACAGGACATAACATCTTATTTGAAAATTCCCGCATTTTAGCTCCTGTCCCTGAGTTTTACAGACGTAAATACAGAGAAACTTTAGAAATATGGAAACATCATAATAACATCAATCGGGATGATTGCTAATTCTTGAGCCACATGTGGAAACCGGTGATTCTCGGAACACGACACACTCAATCTACCATTACGAACTCGATTCCCATTGGTCCTCATTAGCTTTGCTCATCTACCGTATCTTTAGATTAATATATAACTGTCTTCTCGGCCTTCCTTTCGTCACTTGGTTTATTTGGCCTCTAGCGTGGTTTACACGTCGGGTAACCTTGTAAACTAAGTCTCCCCCCTTTGTTGCTTAAACTCGGCCTCTAGTGTGGTTGACACGTCAGGTAATCTTGTTTACGACAGTACTATCCCCCTTGCTCCTGAAGATGCCCCACACGACTGCGGACGAAACGTTGAGCTCTGACTCAAAATATGACAGTCCATTCCCGGAAAACGAATATTTCTCATGGACTGTGGAAGTCTACGCAATTATTTCATTCGCTTGTCATACCATACTCGTGTGGAATATGGGCCATCGTTGTATGTAAATAAATTAATTAATCTAGCTTTATTTTTATTCTTACACAAAACTGCACGGGAATATAATCCCGGACGGTTCGGGAATATATTCCCGTACCCGTACAGTTATTTCTATTTGCCTAGCAACGATTTAACGCATTTTTCGGAATGAAATTAAGTTACCATTTTTTTACGATCGGAGAAAAATTTCGTTTTCAGTGCTGTTTTCTATAAATGGTTGATCAAAATAGTTATTTTTAGATTCTTATACACACATATCAAAGCTTTTCCTCCAGGATTCATTTTTTTAGTGTATTGACGACTGCCAACCAATCGTAAATACTATACACTCAGGGCTGGACTGAAAATATGTTTAGTACCGGGAAATCCGGATGGGGTCGGGCCAGGCCAGTCATTTGAACCGATTTTGTAAAATAATTTTAATCATTATAATATTTTGTTTAATAGTTTACTTTTTACCTCCCGTTACCCTTGATAAAGGAGGTATAGGGATCGTGCTAAAAATCGCATATCGAGATTTTGGTAAATGACCTTAGAATCCAATTTTAACATTTTCAATTTTAACATTTTCACGATGATGTCTGTGTGTTTGTGTGTATGGATCCTCCACTCTAATTCAAATAATATCATTTGGAAAATTTAGGAACCTTGTATTGCTACCTTATTATCTAATATGAAATGAGCCATTAGATTTTGGTGTAAATCAGATAACCAGAAATGTCACTTTATTTGAAGCTCAAAATAGATTTTCTTCGAAAATTACCTTTAAATGTTAGTTTTTCGCAATTTATATTATGAAAATTAGAGATTATTGAATTTTCTATAGGTTTGCATTAATACTTTATATATATATATATATATATATATATATATATATATATATATATATATATATATATATATATATATATATGGATAAATTTATAAAATAATATATAATTTAAATCCCGGAGCCTACGAAACTCCTCTTAAATGTATGTAACTGTCAGATAACTGTCACTGTCATTTCAAATTAATAGTGGTAACGTTTTGAAAAGAAAATAGTTAACTGAACATTATTATATGAAAAAGAACTAAATATAGTTCCCAACATGAATAAATATGTAAGTACCTATGTATTTAAATTAATAAAAATTAAATGGCGGGTGGTATTGTGTTGGCCACATCAGATTTTTTCTTTCAAAACGTCTATGATTTTCTCATTTTTGATATTTTTTGAGTTGATAACAATGTGACAATAAATTTATACATTGAAAATAAATTTTAATATGCTAACGTATGTAATAGTTATTTATGCTCCCAGAGGGTAAATAGAAGCTTTATGCCATTAGGTCAAGTATTTCGTGACGAAGCTTACCGAGTCACGAAAATTATTGATCAAATATCATCCGTATTTATATTTTTGTCAATTTTTTTATTGATTAAATCATTTATTGTGAAAAGGTGTAGCAGGTATGATATTATTTATAATTTGAAAAAAGTTATTTGGATCTAAATAAAATACATCCTTACATAAATGATCATTTCATGTGTATGATACATGTATTGCGAATTTAACAATTGGTTGTCAAAAAGAAAAATAGCTATAAATATTGACGCACATTCAAGAGTAGTAGGGAGTTATTTCAAAATCAAAAATTTATGTTATTTTTGTATCAATTTATTTATTTTTTCAACTTTAAATTTTTATAATTTATTTTCTAAGTTCGTCAGGCCACGAGCCGTCACGGGCCACCGGGAAATTCCTGGTATCCCGCCGGGCCAGTCCAGCCCTGTATACACTCAAATAATAGTAACGTGTTATAAAGACATGCATAATCCACCGTACCAAGAAAGAATTCCGGTGGTTGATTAGTTACCTACTGTTACTACCCATTCGCCGTTGAGAATTTAGATCGGAAGAGGTCGGAAGCGACACAAAACATATAAGCTACCAATGTTACATATAGGGGTATAAAATAAAATAAACGTTGCACAGGTAACAGTTAACCTATTAACCTACCTCTAGGTCTTATCTTATTAGCTAGGAGTTAAATTTATTGGCGGAAACAACGATTCAGATTTATGTAACCCAATTTCGTATTCTACGTTAAATTAAACTGAACGGAATTATTCTAGTTTTATTGTATTGTCACTAATAAAACTATTGAATTTATGTTCAACATTATATTGAAATCATCATAATCATAAATTATCACTTAGCACAATGATAATATTAATTAGTGCTATATATCTTCTATGCATGGTGTATTAAATTGATAGCAATATGAAGTTCTAAATTGCAAACAATTTATATTCTGATTATCGTAATGAAACATTATTATTAGACTATTATTCCTGATAGTTAATTTGCATTGCGTAGCTCCGTTGGTCTCATTGTTGTGACCTCTCATTTACTGCTGTTGTTTATATGTATACAAAATGACCCCGGTAAGTATAGCTCCGTTTACAATACCAGCAAATTGTGGTGGTGCTAATACACTGAATGAGAGCTGATTGATTACAGAATGAAACAATGAATTACATGAATTTTGAAACAGGTTTGTATTGGTGAAGGATAGTGAGATATATCTAAATAATTGTTGTATTGGAAACAATGATTAATTGAGTAGTATTTATGAAACTAATATTTCAATAATGGTGCTGCCCCAAATAGTACTGCCAGAGGGTGTAAAATATTACATTTTATTTTTATTTTGTGTCAATATAACGTAAAATCACAAATTAAACTTTATAATTTATTAAATTTGAATAATATATGAGTTTTGTTTTGGACTGAAAGCTTTAATACCAACATAATAATTACATAAACATTTTATAATACGTCCAAAAATATTACAACATTATGGTATCTCAGGAACGAAAAGGTTAATTAGACAAAAAATAACCCTTATTGGGCTTTCAAAATAAGAATACGCTAATAGCGGCAGAATTCTGAGCTAAACCCACAGATATAAAATAAATAGATAGCTAAAGATTATGAAAAATGGCGTCAGATTTTGTGATTTCATAGAGAAAACTACGCTAATTGCGCACGCATCACTCGCGACACTCGTTTTAAACGGATAACCAATCAGAATATGAACTTGTCACATCGCACGCTGCTGTGTTCAGTCATTTCAGAAGTTTGGTTTGTCTTGTGTTTGTTTGTAAAGAACATATTTTGTTCGTGTTTAAAGTTCATACTAGTTAGTGTGTAAGCTGCTTAATACTTTGTTTGATTTTGACTTTTAAGTGCAATTTAATTAATATTTTGTAAATAATTGTAATTAAAGTGAAAAATATGTACTGCCTTGTAGTGCTGCAAAAAACGCAGTTAGCGTAGTTTGGCAACCATAACCGCCCAATGATCACAAAGCTAGCATACGGGTTTAGCAATCTATTTATTTTATATCTGTGGCTAAACCTAAGGTACATAATTGTTTACATGAATAAGGTTTTCATAGCGCTACAATTGTTTTATTTTATTAAAATATACAAAATACAGTTGTAATTAGAAGAAATTCCATTTATTATAGTTTTGTTTCATAACATTTTCACTGCAAATACTACTAAAAATGAAAATAATTGTTCCTGTTTCGATTAAAATTAATAAGCAAATAAGAGAAATACAATTTATGGGAGGTTAATGTTGTGATGGAGTTTTCACCCAAAAAACTACAAAAAAATGGTAAACATGTGCCGTTTATGGCTGTAAATGTGTGCCACAAAACAGAAAATTAAGATATCATCTTTTTCTTAAAATTAATATGAAAAACCGGGTTCGATCCCGACCGACGCCAAATATTTCCAATTTTAAATGGCACAAAATTGACCCCTGTGGTGCACTCTCCACGCCAGCAGTGAGTGCCCGTGAGGTGACGCCTGGTAAGCGCCCGCACGGTGCAAATATTTCATCATTACCGCATCTGTGTACAAAGCAGATTGGCACACCCAGCAATGGGTAATAAGCCGTGATGATATATTTTTTTTTATTTTTTTTTTTTTAAACTAATATCAACTAAAGTAAGATACTGTTAAGCTACAATGCGGTATGTAACCATATTCGAATTTCAATATATATATGTCATAAAATGTAAAAACTTCTCCATTCGCACGTCTCACAGCTTTCACAACTCGACCACTTCCACTTCCACTCCGCAGTCTCTTCACACTCAACCAAAACAGTCGCTTATTCGTACTAAAATCATTTGTCAATTTTTCACTCAATAAGTCATCAAATCGCTTTTTACTTTCTCTGACCACTTGCTTCACCCATTTATTCTTCCTTCTATACTCTAACAAACATTCTTCTCGCATGCGGCCAGGCGAATCCTTAACATTTATAAACTTCAAATATGCTCTCTTTTTCTCAGCAATCGCTTCTTTCACCTGATCATTCCACCATGCATTTTTCGGACAAGAGCCTAATCTGCTTTCACCACAAACTTCTTTTGCACTTTTGAGGAGTGAATTCTTAATCTCATGTCAAATTGACATTTAATTAAATATTTTTTAAATTGACATACGTTTCTTTATTCATAGCCTAGTCCTAGTAAGGAATTTTTTTGAGCACACTGTATAATGTTTTAATGTTTTTTTGTTCATCGAAAAACCTTTTTTGATGATCACGTTTTCTTGACCGATTAATTATGTTATGTTAAAACATATTGAACTTCCTACCACAGAATTGTTTTGCTGCTCATTTAACATAGTCAAAATAATATAAATAAGATAATTACACAAATAAAGATACTGGCTATTTACAAATTGCGGGCCGTAGGCGTTTATTACATAGGAAAACTTTCCCTCCTAGAGCGATATTTCGTAAATTAATTTCGAAAAAAATACTTTAAATAAAATTATAAACCATAAAATATTCGAAAATAGTTATTTTTATAAGTTCATAGATATATTTTCCGTAATTCAGTATTTTAATGTAAAATGGCGTATTACAACTTTATATTTACTGTCAGGATAAAGAACGTTTTATTACATTAACTTTTACCACTATTTCTATTTTGCAAATCCCTTCAATGAGCTTTTTAAAATTACGTGTAAGCTTGCGTCACCATAAATGCTGTTTACTGCATTCTTTGTCCAGTGAAAATTAGCTTTAAGTGTAAATGGGGCTTTAGCAGAGGTTTATCGACGTTGCTATGGACAGTGTACGCAGCTTTACAGCATCCAGGCACCGCACAGGACTTTTATATTTTGTCATTTTAATGGCTCGCAGTATTAGGTATCTACGACAGCTATGATCCAAATGAATGTGTATACGAGCATTCGCGCCGTTTATTAAAAACAGGATACTACACGTGCCGGAAACATAATATGCTGTTGTTTTTATAGAGCTTTAAATTTTGACCGCTGGTGGCGCCCGAAGCGGAACATCACACAATCGGTAAAATGGAATCTCTATGCATTTTTAGTTTTTACTTTACAGAATTAGAGTAGGAGTGCACATAGTTATTTGTTATTCTTTGTTAAATGTTGATGAAAATTAATTCATATATAATAATTTTTTTAATTGTACCTACACTTTATTTCTTCTACAAAGTGATTAAAAATATCTGTTTCAGTTAGCAATAAAAATAATTACTTGAAATTGGTAACACTGATACATAACTTTATTTCCTGTTGTCTGTTGACATTGAGATTTGAAAATTTAAATTTAAGTACATTTACATCCTTTTATTTCTTACAATACCCACACAGTAATAATCTTATAGCGTTTTCAGCTTACACAGTGCAAGTACGCATTGAGTGCAATATATCACGTGACGACACTGAACGAGTTCTGCCCTCATCCGGTGGCAGTGCAGTTTAAGCTGAAAACGATTTTGTTTAGACGCCATATTTTGCTAAACCAGTAAAGTATCACTTTTAGGTCTTGTTCCGTAAATTACTAATATCAGAAAGAGGAAGATTATTTGACGAATGTCTATGTAATTTATGTCGAGTGACAGATATACGTAAATGGCGACATTCCTTTCTAACACACTACAAATAATAATGATGAATGACGTAGACTTACAGATATCTATTTTTTTAGTACACTGCCCTCTGTGCTAAATGTTTACCCAGTGACGTTAACGTTCAAATTATGGTTTATGTCAAGCCTATGTTTTTGTGTTTTCCAAAAAACATAGGTGATGAACATAAATCTCTGAGAAAGGCATCATTTAAAAAAAATTCACATAAAATATATATTTTTATAGTTGAAATCAATCCATAAATAGTTTATGTTGCACGCCTATTCATACAAAATGCAGTGACCTTGAATAGTCATCTTTCGTGAACCAAACTATATCATACATTACTTGTTATTCACATTGGTTTTTACATCCTTCTTCAGCTCTACATTAAGGTATGAGGGTGGATCAAAAAGTTCAGGGAAAGAAGAAATTTTTAAAGGAATAGGGGTAGTGAATAATTCATTTGTTTTATAATAATGTTATTTATTTACATACTTACAAAATATTAATGAGTATAAATGCGTCATTAGCCTTCGAGACATCGTCGAAAAAAGAATTCAATTTTTAGAAAATTTGTAAATATGGTATAAATTGTATT
Organism: Harpalus rubripes; assembly: GCA_963082715.1. Lineage (NCBI taxonomy): Eukaryota > Metazoa > Arthropoda > Insecta > Coleoptera > Carabidae > Harpalus > Harpalus rubripes. The sequence continues at coordinate 99,355,820 of OY720448.1, read as the reverse complement.
TAGAAAAGTAATTGAATTGAAGAAATATTTTTCTCACATAATTTTTGAAGAAATGTCATCTTTTAAACAAGAAAGAGCAGATTAAAGATGATCTCCCTTATTAGATTATCAAAAAAAGTTTTAAAAAAGTGCAAATCGCAATGTTGTATTAGTTGCTCTTCGCGACCTTCGCTTCCCAATTTTAAACCATCCTCCTTATAGTCCAGATCTGGTTCCCTTCGACTATTATTTACTCAAAAACTTAAAAAACAGTGTAGAAGCAAGAAATTTAATGACCATGAAGAAATGAAAGTCGCAATTTCGGACAGTGGTGTTAGTGCTAAAATGAAGTATCGGAACGCTAATCAAATTGTTAAAGATGTTGTTTTCCAGTACCGTTTTTCTATTTCTATTTTCATCATATTAGCGATATTTTTATATTATATTTTGATAAATATAACACAATAATCATAACAGGTTCAATCTTGTAGAGTGGCTTTTATAGAAGCGCTTAAAATAAATATTTCGAAACACTTAATGCATTAATAATATTTTTAGCACCTTTCTTGTATCGTCATATCGGTTACTATTTCCTCCACATGTGAAACATATGTATGTACAAGAATATACTTACATAATACTTTTATTGTTTTTGGCGTTAGTTCTTCGAAATTATCTACATTGACTCTTATATGTATCACCATATAATTTTGTATATTATTTTGGCACCAACAAAATAATGATGACTGATTTATACCTCCTATATGCTTTGTGTATGTTCAAATATATTGCTTATTGTTATTATTAATGAATGTCACCGATTTTACTATACAACATAAATTAAATAATGTAATATACCAACTACTATTAAATTTAATGATGCAAAGATTTCGAAATTATTTAGTTTCCGACTAAAAAAAGAGTAAATTTAAAATTTCAGAAGTATGACATGTGGTATTATTAGAACAGTGAATAAAAACTAAAAGGTGTGCCAACGATAAATGTAGATAAATTTCTTGCTTGCAGTACAGATTTTTAAGCTAGGTAAATATGTTTACAAAGTTGGCATTCACCAGAGTTTGTTAGAATATACTCGTAGAAATGTTGTTTATTTTGCACTTTTAGGTGTACAAATTTTCTTTATTATTGTAATTAGGCATTGTTTTTTCATTTACCGATTAATATCTGGTCTGTTTTTACCGTCCGTCACCTTTAGGTAAGGAAGGTAAGTATTGTCTTTGGTCAAAAAATTGGATGATGAGTTTTTAATGAATAAGCACGTTTTAGTGTCCCTAGAATACGATTTTACTATTTTTACGATGATGTCTGTATGTATGTATGTATGTATGTACATATGGATGGATGGATGGATGTATGTGTGTGTGTGTGTGTGTGTGTGTGTGTAAGGTTTTTTTCGGATCGCATAACTCCAATACCATCTTTCCAAAAATTATAATTTTTGCGTATTCCTTTTCTTTAGATCCATATGAAGAGCTGATTAGATTTTGATTATAATTGGTCGACCGGAAGTACCCTAATTTAACAGTTTTTCTTGAAAAAATGCTGTTAAATATCACTTTTTCACATTTAATGTTATTATAAATATTTAAGAATATTTTATTCTCTATACGATTTGATTACATTTTATACTTCATATTCAATGGATATAGAGTTAAATAAATTATAAAGAAATTAAATTTTACAAAGCAGCCAGCTGTGCTATAAACATGAAAACATCTACTACATTAAGAAAATTCTGATTGACAAATGTGAGTGTCAAAGTCCATTTTACATAATATGTTTGAGTTATAATTTTTTTGGAAATATATAGAATCTTATAAGAAACTTCTGTACTGAATTTTTATGCTTTTTGGTCATTACATAATTTCCAGAAATGGTACTTTATTTGAAGCCTATAATAGATTTTAATGAAAAACTATTTAAAATATAATCCAAAACTTTTCAAATTTAGTATATAAGACATTTATGTCAATGGGAATAACATAGTAGATTTTGGTTAAAATAGGCTAACCGGAAGTGATATATTACCTAAAGTTAACAGTTTTTCTTGAATAAAATGGTTTTATTTTGATTTTTGAAATAAATGCTTCAAATACTAGTTTAAGAGAATTAAATTCTGCGTCTAGCACATCCAATATTATTAAATTAGCCCTTTGTATAAGCGAGATATGTAAATTCAAAAATTATACATGTTAGCGTTTTTCACTTTTCACAGGCAAGACACTCCATCCACTTATTAATTCTTTATTCCACGATACCCAAATACATAATGCCCATCATAAATTCTATTCCAGTATTTATACATTCATGTAACCCTAGTCTCTATACCCACTCAAATAAATTACGTCTGCCCCAACATACATACTTTTTGCTTTTTGTAATAAAACTTGCTATGGAGTATGACCGAGGCCATACGAGAATGCAGGCCTGAATACTCAGTTCGTGACGTCACAGCGAGCCTCTTGCTGTCACGCCATGCCTCGACCGCTAACATTGTAAGCATATGAAATAAACGGAATTTTAAATAAATAGGATTGTAAAATGTAATTTATAAAGATATACAACTCGTGAATATATACATAATAACTTTTATATACATAACTAAACAAATTAAATAAAAAACGAATTATAAATAGTACCAGAGTTATTATTACATTTTTATATTTATTTATTGAAATAATATAATTTATGTTTGAAAGTTATATATTTTTGCTACTTAGTGGCGTTTTTACCTTCCGTCACCTTTAGGTAAGGAAGGTATTGTCTTTGGTCAAAAAATTCGATGATGAGTTTTTACTCAATAAGCACGTTTTAGAGTCCCTAGAATACGAATTTACTATTTTTACGATGATGTCTGTATCCTAAATAACTATTTAGATATTATGTATTACCTATTTTATATTCATAACTAAACAAATTAAATAAGAAATAAGTTAGAAATGGCCTGTATATATACGAATAAACTAATGTTTCACTTTAAATTATTTTTTTTGTTCCAATTGTACAAGAATGAAAATTAAATAACACACAACATAATATGAAAATGATAATAATGAAACTAAAAATGAATGAAAGACATTTAGGTGCTATTTTGTATACGAGTTGTATTATTTATTTTAATATTTTTGAAATAAACACTAAATTTCAGATTTTCCGTTATTGTTAGAGAGATATATATTTGCGGAATGTTGTTAGACAATTTTATCTTAAATATTGTTAAATGTTAAATGATAATCTATTTTTTTAAATATGAAATCATTTACACATTTTAACTTTGTTTCATAATTTGCGAGGTCATGAAAATCAATAATTTTATTACTGTCAATATTTAAATTAAATTCCAATTTGAAAACCATTTTTATAGTTTCCTACAACGAGAAATAATAGAAATTTGACATTCCGTCTCGCGTTGTGTCGTGCGTCTGCTCCCGCTGACTGTATAAGTTGACTGTTTGTAGAAAGCTAGACTAGCGCTCGCGCCTCTTAGCTAGGCGTGACGCATTGAGCAGGAATAAACATTCAGGCCTGTATTCTCGTAGGGCCTCGGTAGGACAAAAAAGTATAAAAAAAATAATGTTATGTTAAATTACGTCAAATACGTGCAATTTTATAATTAAGTCTATACAAGTATTTCATGTTGGTCTTGCGCACAAGGAAGTCGTGTGGTATCCACATCAGAGTTTTTATCAATTATGTTAGACATTGGACACTGATGTAGAAAAATAAATATAAACCATTTTACTGCAGACAAGAAAGTTTGAAACCTCTGAAATAGACAACATAGTGAGGCAATTACGTGGCCGCTCTTATATTTTCAAATATTACGTCTCTGCCGTATAAAACACCAATTTCAGCATTATGAGTCTTATTTTTCTTGCATGAAGCCCATTAAGTATTCCCTGATCGAAGTCGCCGATGTATCATAATCCTGCTTCATGCTCATGCCGACGAGAAAGAGTTACAATATTGATATTTGCCGCCTCGCCTCCAGCCGCCTGCTACCGCGCGGTCCTTGCATTTCAGATTCCTCACGATGTCGAACGTCCATAAATTATATCAAGACACGTCAGGCATTACTCGCAACGGGTATCAGTTTTGACCTCATACATACACATTTATGAGAATTATAAGTCCCGATATATTTACACAATTCTTTACCTTCCGTCACCTTTAGGTAAGGAAGGTATTGTCTTTGGTCAAAAAATTCGATGACGAGTTTTTAATCAATAAGCACGTTTTAGGGTCCCTAGAATACGAATTTACTATTTTTACGACGATGTCTGTACGCGTGTGTGTGTGTGTGTGTGTGTGTGTGTGTGTGTGTGTGTGTGTGTGTGTGTGTGTGTGTGCCTGCGTGCGTGCGTGCGTGCATGCGTGTGTGTGTGTGTGTGTGTTTGTGTAACAAAAATTTCGTCTGCGATAACTCTAATAAATACTACAATTTCAAAAATTATAATTTTTTCGTATTCTTCTTCGTTACATCCATATGAAGATCTGATTAGATTTTGGTTAAAATTGGTCAACCGGAAGTACCATCATTTGAAGATTTTAACAGTTTTTCTTGTAAAAATTATGTTAAATATCATTTTTTCACATTTAATGTTATTATAAATATTAAAGAATATTTTATTCTCTATACGATTTGACTGCATTTTACACTTAATATTAAATAGATATGGAGTTAAAAAATTATAAAGAAATTAAATTTCATAAAGTAGCCATAGCTATGGAAACAGCTACTATATTAAGAAAATTCTGATTGAAAGATGTCAGTGTCAAGTGAAATTGACATAGTGTGTTTGTCTTATAATTTTACTGGAAATATAGGATCTTTTGCCATAAATTTTCTGTATGGAATTTGCATAAAATACATACAACTGCCGGAAGGTAATGTACAAGAAATAGAATCTTTAGCAAGGAACTTTGTATAAAACTTGTACAAAATACATAGAACTGACGGAAGGTAATGTGCTGGCCACATTAGATTTTTATATTACGTACGTAAATCGAAAAGTGGAACATAGGCATTAAACATGGGAAATCAGTTTTTCTTTGCGCAAACGTTACCTAATTATTTTTTGCAAAAATACTTCGAAGATCGTGTGATATTATTTTTTAGCTCTTCATTTAAATGTAAAAATTAATTATAATATTACAGTTTTTAGTCTGGACTGCTATGGATTTATCACAAAAAATAAAGAAATTCGTAATTATCAACTATCAATTAGGACTGTATTTACTTTATAATAGTATATTAACACAAAACACAAAAAGGTAAACTGCTTTAGTTCTAATTGATAGATAAAAACAACGTATTTATTATTTCATGAAAACTGTAACTTTATAATTAATTTTTATGTTTGTATGAAGAGCTGTAATAATCGTTTCAAATGGCTTAGATGCAGAATTAAGATTTCTATAATCTTATTTGAAGTATTTTTATATAAAATAATTAGGTAACGTTTGCGCAAAGAAAAACTGATTTCCTATGTTAAACGCCTATGTTTCACTTTTCGATTTACACCCTGTACAATCCGAAATAGTAAAGTAGTATTTATTGGATTGTAATAATTTATGTTTATACCGTCAGAGGAAACGCATGGTTTCCAATTAAGCGTTACACAAAAAGTGTTTGGTTTTTTAAAAATTTATTTATATCGAAATGAATCTTATATAAATGTAACAACAAATTAGAAACACTATTATCTGCGGAAAATCACATCGCGCAGATGTTCTCGGTTTTCTGCAATGCATAATTCTGACATTCCCTGAAGCTGAGAACTGCTTCAGTCATATTCTGACTTTTTTCACTGGGGTGATCTGAAACCACGCATTTACGTAAATAAGTCGCGCACGCTGTAATAACTGAAGGAAGATATTCAACTGAAATCAGTCAAATTCCGCGGCAGAAGTTCGTAACTTCAGGAAACGCCAGGAATCATGCATTGCAGAAAACGCGGGACATCTCCGCGATGGGTTTACCCGCACATGAGATAATGTTTTTAATTTGTCATTGTATAAGGTTTATTTCGATATATATATATATATATATATATATATATATATATATATATATATATATATATATATATATATATATATATATATATATATGTATATACAGGTTGCCCATTTTAAAAGTTCCCGCCTTAAAATTTATGAATAGGCAGTCCATGATAAATTTCATAAGTGACTTGGTTTTTAAAATTTTGTTTTACTATTATACCTATTGTGATTTCAATTTATAGTACTAATATTGACCAAGTAGCTTATGAAATGTATTCTGTTTTACCTATTCTTAAAATTCCAAGCGGGAACATATAAAATGGGCACACTGTATATATACCCTGTGTCTGTTTTAAAGGTGTACATAGGAGATTAACATGGGAAATTAGTTTTTTACAATTTCCTGCTCGCCTAATTATTTTAAGCAAAAATGCGTCAAATAAAAGTTTCAAGGAATAAAATTATGCATTTAAATTAATAAACAGAATTTCCTTTACATGCGTTGTAACGACAGTAATTAAATATGAAAATGTAGAAAATTACGTTGAAAATATCGACAGCCATGGATTGAACAAAAAATGAATAAATGATTCACGTTTTATTTGTCACAACGTAAGTTAACTTATTTGACGTTTCTGACAATTTGATTTGAACAAATATCATTAAAAATGATATAACGAAAATATTATATTAGGCTAACAAATAAAAAAAGTTAAAAAATATAGTTTTGTTTAAATAATATGAATTTATTAAAAATTCGACATTGCGTAATAAAATTATGTATGATGCTGTGATGTTCTCCCAACTCATTTCTAATACATCTCTAGTACTACAGAAGGAGTCTACACTTATTCCTAACACACTTTCTGCCAGTAACGCACGTTTGTCCTATATTCTGATTACGCGGCTCACGTGCATTTTTTTGAAGACACATTAGCAGACTTAAAATTTTCCCAGAAATTTAGCAATAGTGAAATCACGCTCTTCATTAGTATAAATATTCATTATCTAATAATTTCCTACAATAACTAGAGACAAATTCAAATTGTCAGTAACGTTAAATAAATTAACTTTCATTGTGATGTTTTTCAACGTAATTTTCGACAGTTTCATATCTAGTTTCTGTCGTTGCAACGCTCGTAAAGGTAATTCTGTTTATTAATTTAGATGCATTAATTTAGATGCCCAAAAACTTTTATTTGATGCGTTTAAAATAATTAGACGAGCAGGAAATTGTAAAATATTGATTTCCCATGTTAATCTCCTATGTAAACCTTTAAGACAGACGCACGGTATATATATATATATATATATATATATATATATATATATATATATATATATACAGGGTGGGTCTGGGAAGACGCCCCCCTCCTTTAACTTTTTTATTATAAGTAGTAGAAAAAAATGGCTCATATAAAAGTTTTATTATTTTACATATACTATTTGATGGCAGATGTAGATATTTTTTATAAAGTCAGGTTTATAAGATACGACTATCAACTTTTATTTTTCAAATGGCAACCTATAATTATTTTAATAAAATAGAAACCGCAATTTTTTTCTCTTTTCAACGATGTATTATTTTAAAATGAGATAATTTAGAAATATTAGAATTAATTTTTAAACAAATATTATACGTAACAGTGCTATACAACTTAGCAAACTAAAACAACAAATTTAGTAACAAAAACAATTTAAAACAAATGTTCAAAATTAAGACCAGAACATGGCAATACAAAAATTCAAGCGTTGAACGTGATGTGTTCGAACATCTGCCGTCTCATTTTTCTCGAAATTTTTCAAATACATTAATAATAAATAATACATCGTTGAAAAGAGAAAGAAATGGCGGTTTCTATTTTATTAAAATAATTATAGGTTGCCATTTGAAAAATAAAAGTTGATAGTCGTATCTTGTAAACCTGACTTTATAAAAAATATCTACATCTGCCATCGAATAGTATATGTAAAATAATAAAACTTTTATATGAGCCATTTTTTCTATTACTTATAATAAAAAAGTTAAAGGGGAAGGGGGCGCCTTCCCAGACTCAGCCTGTATATATATATATATATATATATATATATACCTAATTTCTTTTTTCTTTCAAAACCACATACTTTTTGTGTAACGCTTAATTGAAAACCATGCGTTTCCTTTGACCGACCCTGTAGAAACGAAGTGCTCCTCTATATGCTGCTAACAAAACATGGAATAAAAAATGCAAAACAAACAATTAAAAATTCAGAGAAAATGTTTGAATTTACCAAATGTAACAATATATAATTTAATTTAAAAAAAAAATAGTTCATAGTTTACAATTATTTTATTTAGTTACTTATAGTTAAGCTAATCAACATTCATATTAAAATAAGTTTGGGCAATATCTAACACTCCATAAGGGTTTTCAGAAAACTAAAACATATCTTAGATTTCCTTTCAAATGTTCACTACATATGTTCCATTTAACCGAAGTCGTAGTAGTATCAAGTTCTTAATTGTAAGAATCCTGTATAATGTTTCCTTTATCTTTGAAACAGGTAAGTCTTTTCGACATATTTTTTATTGTATTGCTGAAATATGAAATAGATTACCATTATTTTTTAAAATTGTGAATCTCGTAACACTTTCAGTGCATCATGTAAAGCCCAGTCTGTTATGTATATATTTATCACACCGTTTAATGCGTCATTCTTATGCAATACGCCCGGGAATTAAAATTAATATTGACGTTAAAAAACAATTCTAAACATTTGGAGGCATAAAAAACAGATCAAAATGACGAAAAATGAAATTTTGAAATGAAGTAGTTTGAAAGGCATGATTTGTAAATTAAAAAATTCCTATTTCGCGTTCAGCGAGTGAATTTTGTGACTATTACAGTGTTACAATGAACAATTTTGTACAACTGTTTTTGGTGATTTTTACCTTCCGTCACCTTTAGGTAAGGAAGGTATTGTCTTTAGTCAAAAAATTCGATAATGTTTTTAATCAATAAGCACGTTTTAGGGTCCCTAGAATACGAATTTACTATTTTTACGATGATGTCTGTATGTGTGTGTGTGTGTGTGTGTGTGTGTGTGTGTGTGTGCGTGTGTGTGTGTGTGTGTGTGTGTGTGTGTGTATGTGTGTGTGTGTGTGTGTGTGTGTGTGTGTGTGTATGTGTGTAACAAAATTTTCGTCTGCGATAACTCTAATACTACAGTTACAAAAATTATAATTTTTTCGTGTACTTCTTCGTTACATCCATATGAAGAGCTGATTAGATTTTGGGTACAATTGGTCAACCGGAAGTACCATCATTTGAAGATTTTAACAGTTTTTCTTGAAAAAACTATGTTAAATATAATTTTTTCACATTTGACGTTATTATAAATATTCAAGAATATTTTATTCTCTATACGATTTGACTGCATTTTATACTTAATATTAAATGGATATAGAGTTAAAAAATTATAAAGAAATTAAATTTCATAAAGTAGCCATAGCTATGGAAACAGCTACTATATTAAGAAAATTCTGATTGAAAGATGTCAGTGTCAAGTGAAATTGACATAGTGTGTTTGTCTTATAATTTTTACTGGAAATTTAGGATCTTTTTTCTTTCTGTATGGAATTTGTATAAAATACATACAACTGCTTTAAGGTAATGTACTCGTACAAGAAATAATAATAATAAATCTTTTATTTCTGCAGATACATTACACTGTATATAGAAAACATCACAAAATAATAATTTTCTGTATGAAATTTGCATAAAATACATGCAACTGCCGGATGGTAATGTACAATAGAATATTTAATTTAGCAAGGAACTTTCCGTATGAAAATTGTACAAAATACATAGAACTGACGGAAGGTAATGTGCTGGACACATCAGATTTTTTATTTGTGTTGTTGGTGACAGTCTAAGTGTCAAATTTCATTTTAGTTGTCATAACCTGTCATTCTTCATGGAAAATACTGAAATTTGATTTTGCATAGTAAAATAATTACACCAAACAGTAAAACACTCTTTTAAATTAAAGTACAAACTATTTATTTGAAGGTTCATAACATAATACATATAAATTTTAACTATAGCCTAACTTCTAAGTGAGAGCCGAATCTAGACAAAGGCAAATCTAGACAGTTGCCTAAGGGCGTTAGTCAAATTGGGGTTTCATAATTCATAAAAAAAACAATGTTGAGTTTCAAAACTTTAGCTGAAAGAAGAAAAAAAGCAGAGATTATATTTGCTTTTAAAGTGCTTAACGGCCTTATAGATGCCCCTGAACTTATAAGTTTATTTTACTTCAAAATACCACAGTTTAGATCAAGATCGCATCATATATTTAATATCAACTTTAGTCGTACTGTATATGGTCAGTATTCCTTAATTAATAGATTGTCCAGGAACTTAAATGAAGTATCCTTAACCTTTAATATATTTAATATTACTTTGAATACTTTGTTAACAATATTCAGATAAATTCATCATTCATATTTTAAATTTATATAACATGAACTTCCATAGGGCAAAATTTTTTGTAAAATTTTTGTATTTTTTTGTATTTTTTTGTGTTATATCAAAATGACATTGTAATGTTAATCTTAGTTATAAGCTATAATTTACTTTATTATTATTAATTCATGACAATAGTTAATTGTTTAGCGAAATGAGCATTATGTACTTGTCAAATGTACTATTTGGGCCTTGCCTGTAATGTACTTAATGCAATAAATAAATAAATAAATAAATAAACTTATTTAAATCCTTATTAGTAAATTGAAATTCGTAAAATAGATAAAAACCTTACTGAAATCTCACATGTAATATAATTTACATGTGAAATTGTGCCTGAAATGTGTAATAATATAAATGTAGGTACGGTCGTTCCACGAAATCAACCGATTTACTTCATCAGTAGAAAGTTACTAAAATTGTTAGCTAATTTATATGGGACTGGATCGTTTTATGTTGTGGTTGTTGCCTATAGTGCGAGTTAAAGTAAATTAATATAGACTTGATTACAAAAAAAAAAAAAAAAAAATGATTAGAATAATGAAAATGGCTAATTACGCAAAAGAGATATTATAATTATTGTCACAGTATAATGTTAAAATTAGGATTTTTAGCTTTTAATTTTTTTCATAAAGTGTTAATCAGGGGGTCCTACAAAATATTCCGCAGAGGGGCTCAAGAGTTCTAGTTATGCGATATATGTACAACGATTATGTGCTATAAAAATTACCTCATTTATAAAATGTAGCGGTAAATAGGACCATTATTATATTTTCCTGTTTCAAAATACGCTATCAAGTTTTAGTTATAATTCCTGACTTTTGCCGAGATAGCGTCTTTGGCATGGTTTCCATACTCATATTATCCAAATTTTCACGAAAATATTACAAAACTTCTATTTTTCGTTAATTACCAATAGGAGCATAAAAAAGAAAAGTAAAAGACTCACATCGAATAATTTATAATTAACTGTTTCACTTCATAACGTACATACTAAAAGTAAATATAATTGTGAAAGTTTTAAAATAATTTATATTTCCCGAAAACATTTCAAATGTTTGGGGATTTTTAGTTTCTCATATTTTTCGAAAGTTGATGAAGTAAGGCGGTTGATATCGTGGAACGACCATACCTAAGTTTTAGTTTAAGTTAAATTTTTTGTAATAATGTAAATATATTTATGTGAATTTATTAAAACTAATTTTACTTTCTCTTAAATTCTTTTTTTTTCTACTACATGGGGGGGGGCATTCAAATGTTTATTGAATCTGTCAATGTTACCAACCTTGATATTTTAGTATTTCTTTCAACAATAATTTTAAAATGAAAGTAAATTAATGCGAAATAGGGAAAATAGTATGAAAAACAAGTATTACAATGTCCATTTGTGATACTCGTACTTTGCGTAACCCGCCTTACTGTACTCGTATTACAAGAAGGATCACGGTAACACTTTTCTTTCAGTTATACTATTATCTACGGTAGTGCGTAAAATTAGTATTTAGTTTTAAGTTTGTAAAACGGTTGTTTACTAACAAGGTTTCTTTAGCCATGAGTGACCAAAATTTTTAAACACGCTAAATTTGTAAAAGCAGGCTGAATATTATACAGGGTGTAAATGGAATAAGTGCATTAAATTTTACCAGTAATGTAACTCGATGAGAGCAACAATATTTCTTAATAACTTTTTTTAGATTTTGAGTTAAAATTCTTTAAAGATTTGCTGCATATTTCGTTACCCGCCCATGGAGAACAAATGGCGGCTGTCGTATTCAAGTGGGATACAAACAGCTCAAAAATTGTCGGTTATCGGTTACACTTACAGTCACAGTAATTAATAAACGAATCAAGGGTAATAACATTATTATTAATTAATACGTAATAATACAACTTTTAAAATAAATTTTAAATATGGATAACAAAATTATAAAGTTGTGTATTAAACAGGCTTTTAATCACCTGTGAATAGTGTGAATAGAGGAAGACAAGAAGTGACGAGGTAACGAGAGGAAGAGCAAAAGCATAGTTTTTAGGTTATGAGATGATTATCATCGACAAATCATAATAGTTTACGTTCTTCAAAAAATGTAAGTACAAACTTTTGTCCATTTAAACGATGTATATGAGTACCAATAATTAGTCGTCCATTTATTGTTCCCCAAACATTTTTTAAATGAAAATTTTTACAGCATTTTCGTCTGTCGAGATGTGTATTGAGCATAATAAATACACCTTCCCAAGTAAATTCAGTCTCATTAATGAACATTATGAGCCATTCCCAAAATTGAAGTCTGTTATGTGCTGAGAACATAGCACTTTTTGCACATGTTATGGATAAACTGTTGCTTTTTTAAAATTATCATATGTGACACTCCGTATTGTGATGTGATAAAGATGTACAAGGTTAACAAATGTGCTAATATTAAGAACAGAATGATTTGGTGATGATTTGGAAACGCTCCATGTAAATGCGTTGGCAACTCCATGACATTGTCTTTATGTCAACCGTAATGTCAAGTAAAATGTAGTACAGATACGAGTAAAAAAATAAATAAACCATAGGTAAGTAATTACAATGTCTGTGTAATAGCATTTTGACACAATTTTACCTTATAAAAAAGTTTATTAGTAATGTCAAAATTTAATTGCAACACTTGACAGGACTGTCAATTGCTAAAAAAATATTTGGAACGACTCGTCAATTTACGGGGTGGTAAAAATGCTAAAAAAATATGCGATTTCGAGAAAAAGTTATTAAGAAATATAGTCGCTCTCGATGAGTTATATTACTGGTTAAATTTAATGAACTTATTTCATTTACACCCTGTACAGTTATCATGGCAAATTTAATATTATAATCTTAATTCATAAATTAAAGTTTTTAAAATATTTATTGGGTTATTAGAATCTATCGTTGATAAAATATTGTACGATACACGTACGTAAAGCTTATTTAGTCTCTCGCGAGATTTCAAATACAGGGATTTTAATTTTTACCCATTCGTAACTAAATAACTATGAACTCTGTCTTTGTGTTTAAATATGATTCAATGCTAACCAATTAGAAGCCTCGATTATACTAGTGCAATTTTTAATTTACTTCTCTTCGTTTAAAAACGGAATCTAATAATTTTATAAGCTCATAAACAGTTCAATATCAGAGTAATACATTCAATAAATTTTGAATATTACTCTATCACAAATAAATAAAGCATTCTGATTGCTCACATGGCTGTAAAGTTTTCGCAGCAGTAGTTCAGACTTCCGCCTGCATGTCAGGATTAACGGGTGCTATTATATGTGAATCCCGGATCGATAAGACACAATGAGTTACTCCCTCGCCTCGTCTTTCTCTTTACTGGCGGCTGCTGCCCGTATAGCCGTAATCTTAGTCTTACTGCCGACAGAACGAAATAAGAATGAACAATTTATTTCTTCATAGTCATTCTTTCATATTACAAATTTCGTTTCATTGTTTGAAGGAAATGAAAATTCGATTGGATAAGGAGTTATTGTTATTGAAAGAATTTGACAATATCCACAAACCTTCAATTGTTTCGCCTTTTTGGGTGGTTTCGTTATTTGACGCATTTGAGCGAAAACAACGTTTTTGATACTTTTACTCAATAAAAAGAAATAAATATGTCAACACGGTTTATTACCTAATGTAGGGTGTGCCAATTTTCTTTTCATGCGCAAATTTCGGTATTGATATCTCTGTAATCAAGAAAAAAATTCTAGCTTCCTTACTGTTTAAGATTTTTGTTACTTAATTTAACTCAGGAAGGATCAAGTAAGTTTAATTATTAGATAATTATTTACTAAATGTTAAAGTAATAGAAAAATATAATTCATGGGCAATTACATTAAAATGCGGTATTACATAATTTTTTTAAAATTTCATTAGTTCATAGACCATAATTTTGAGTAAAAAAATGATTTTAAAAAATCTAATGTGGCCAGTACATAACCTCCCGTCAATTCCATTTTTTAAAATAGCAATGAGCTTCTGATTGATCGTTTGTAAACAAAATCTAATTTCTCGTTCCAATAAATAGAAAAGTCTGTAATACGAAATTTTGGATTATGTGGTCATAGACAGCTATTTGCCTGTTTATAAGTTTTAAACAAGAAAACGTAGGTAAACAAGTAAATATCAAAGAAAAACTTAATAATAACAGCAAACAAAGGAATGGAATGTCAAATACAAAATACCCGGGCTTACTAGAGTACCTCTATACAAGAGAGTATGGGCATGAATAGTTCCCGCTCTATTGTGATATAAGGTCGAAAATAGCTTGACAATTGAAGGACAAATGGTCGACTTCTTAAGTGACAGTTGTGTATAATGCGATAGAGTTATATTTGAGTGTTTTGTTGCGGTTTATTGTTTTCTTTTGTGTTATTAATTTTAATTAACATTGGACTTCATATTAAGTGTGCCCAGAACGCATTTTATATATATATATATATATATATATATATATATATATATATATATATATATATATATATATATATATATATATATATATATATATATATATATATATATAGTATGAGATTTAAATGCTCAACAATGTTCGGCTAGTACATTATAATTTCATATTTTTTTGTTGTTTATATATATTTTGCAATGGTTGGCTGGTCGAATAGAGAACAAGGGCTTCTTATGAAATAATTTCCAAAAAATACTCAACGAAGGAAGGAATGGCAAATAAAAATGAAACGAGTTAACTGGCCAACAAATGACCATTCAGTTTTTAGTGAAATAAATTTTTAAATAATTTTCTTTAATTTTTAATATTAATCAATAGATATTTATACAAGTGAGCCAAGAGAAGAAAGTTTAACCCGCGAGCCTAGTGAATAAACAGTTACAGTGTTACAGTAATTGTGTTTTGGAAGTGATGTGGAAATTTCGAAAACTTATAATTTTTTATAAGTTTCACAAAATGTTTCACTATGAATTTCAATCATCACGGCATATAACCCATTGCTGGGTGTGCCAATCTGCTTTGTACACAGAATTCGGTAATGATGACGACATATTTGTACCGTGCGGGCGTTTACCAGGCGTCACCTGACGGGCACTCATTGCTGGCATGGAGAGTGCACCACAGGGATCAATTTTGCTCGCAATTTTGTGCCATTTAAAATTTGACATATTTGGCGTCAGTCAGGTTCAAAATAAATATTGTGTGTTATTTTCTATATGCTCAACAAAAACCTATAAAAAGTTTATAAGATTGCCAGCTAGTTTCGAAGCTCAGACAAGATAGGTATATCGAAGTTGAACGAAAGATGCCAAAAATTTTGCATATTATTTTGATTGGTTGGCAGTAAGACTTTTTGCGTTCAGCTTGTTCGCTTGCTTTACTTTCTATTTTACTACAACTGCGTTACGTTTTGCGTTACTTTATTATAAATCCAGCTTGAGTTAGCGTACCTACAAACCCCCATCACACTTTTCTACCTACCCACAGAGCTGGGAGTACCGGAAAGTAGTACTTGAAGCATAAGTACCAAGTATCTTGATGTTTTTTAATGTACTTGAAGTGCAAGTACTTTTTTAGTTTCTAAAGTACTTAAAAGTACCAAGTACTTGAAAAAAGTATTTGTAAATTTGGGTGCAAGTACTTTTTCATATAATTGATATTTTACTGATTATATGGACCTTAAAAGGTGATTGTTGACAAAAATTTTAGTATGCGATATTTATTTGGTTATTTAAAATAAGAGTTCCTCCCTGGGACTGCGATCTCATGACGTAAAATTGACGTCATATGATCGCCAAGCGATACGAGAAGTTGTACCGAGAATGACGTCATTTTTACGACATGCGTTACGCGATACGCAAAGTCCCAGCACTATAGTTAGGTAATACAAACATATATATATATATATATATATATATATATATATATATATATATATATATATATATATATATATATATACAGGGTGTCTCAATAAGCTTGCTCACTGTTAGTAACTTTTTTATTTGAAGAGATATGAATTTGGTTAAATGAGAAAAATTGTGCCATTTTGAATTACAAAACTACTGATATCAGCAAACATTAATTTATATCAGCGGTTCTCAAAATATGGGACCTAAATTTTTTATTTTAAATAGGAACATATATTTTTTATTTCCTTATTCGCTAGAGAATTTAATTCTGAATTCAACGATATAATCGTTTCATGCTATCACATAACAAATTTTTTGAGAATAATCCATAATAAATTTTAAATTAATTTGATTTAAATATGACTATAATAAGTGTGCCACGAATGGAAAAAATAAATACATGTTACTTTTTTTACGTAGAATTAGAATGCCATGAATGAAATTAGTGAATCTTTTGTTTTGTCACTTGATCATACTTTTTATTACATGTCAACAAATATAAAATACTCATATTTTTCATTCAAGGCATTCTAATTCTACGTAAAAAAAGTAACATGTATTTATTGTTTCCATTAATATAAAATTTATTATGGATTTTTCCCAAGAAATTCGTTATGTAATGGTATGAAACGATTATATCTTTGAATTCAGAATTGAATTCTCTAGCAAATAAGCTAATAAAAAATTTGTGTTCCTATTTAAAATAAAAAAGTTAGGTCTCATATTTTGAGAACCGCTGATATAACCTAATGTTTGCTGACATCATCAGATTTGTATTTCAAAATGGCACAATTTTGGTCATTTAACCAAATTCGTATCTCTTCAAATAAAAAAGTTACTAATAGTGAGCAAGCTTATTGAGACACCCTGTATATATATATATATATATATATATATATATATATATATATATATATATATATATATATATACACACAGAATGTTAATTAAAAAGCGGGCCATAGGCGTTTAACATGGGAAATCAGTTTTTCCTTGCGCAAAAGTTCCCATTTAATTTTAAGCAATAAAGTTTCAAATAAAAGTTGTAGATAATTAAACTGTACGCCTAAATCACTAAACAGATTTAATTTTGCACGGTTGCTAACGTGTAAAATCGAATTTGAAATTGTAGAAAAATACATATCGTTTGAATTGTCAAAATTTCGTTTTTCAGGTTAAAAAATAAAATTTAAATAAAATCTCTGCAGTGATTTAGATTTAGATGGTTATCGCCACAAATAAGCAATATTTATATAATTTCAAATTCGATTTTACACGTTACCAACCGTGCAAAATTAAATCTGTTTAGTGATTTAGGCGTACAGTTTAATTATCTACAACTTTTATTTGAAACTTTATTGCTTAAAATTAAATGGGAACTTTTGCGCAAGGAAAAACTGATTTCCCATGTTAAACGCCTATGGCCCGCTTTTTAATTAACATCCTGTATATATACCGTGTGTCTCTCTTAAAGGTGTACATAGGAGATTAACATGAGAAATCAATTTTTTGAAATTTCCTGCTCGCCTAAATATTTTAATCAAAAACGCGTCAAATAAAAGTTTTAGGACATAAAATTCTGCATCTAAATCAATAAACAGATATACCTTTACATGCTTTATAACGACAGAAATTAATAATGAAAATGTCGAAAATTACGTTGAAAATATCGACTGCCTTGGAATTGAACAAAAAATAAGTAAATGCTTGACGTTTTATCAAATTATCAGAAACGTCAAATAAGTTAACTTACGTTGTGACAGATAAAACGTCAAGCATATATATATATATATATATATATATATATATATATATATATATATATATATATATATATATATATATATATATATGCAGATTAGAATTTATTTATTTATGCCAAAAAATTTGCAAATATATATCTTTACTTTTATATTATCGCTGAAAATATTTTTATTAATGAAATTCACTTAATTATGTAATACAAGAATAACACCACACTACTGCAAAAGAAACACTGACAGACAATTCTCATAACATTGTTAACTTTTAAATTATTTCTCGAACTTCAAGTATATTTAAAGTAATTCAAGTACATTTAGGAGCCAGGAGCAGCAGCTGTCCAAAATCAATGCATTCTTTCTGTCGGAGCTTGCCCCATAAATAAATAACATTTGTTGAAGGAATGTTTATTAGAAGTCACTAACATTTTCTCTAAAATATATAATAATGTTAAATAACATACAAGAATTATTTTAAGTCACTAATTTGTATTATAATCACGTTCCACATATTGGTAGCTTAATAGTAAAGCATGAGATTCCACATGTGATCACGATATATGTCTGAAGTTTAAATCCTGCTAAGGCCGAGGTGTTTATAACTGATCTACATTTCTAGCTCCCCTGTGTTCGTAGATATAATAGACACTATTGGTCTCCAACAATCTTATGTTAAATAGCAACAGTGCTATCACTTTCTTGTCGTTGTCTAGTGTCATCGTTCAGAAAAACGAAATGTAAGATTGAGTATGTCATTCACTATTACCTACTAGCAACTAGCAGTATGTATGACAGTGGCGGTTTGTGCACCAAAACGTTGGTAAAGCAAGGTATCAAGAAATTTTTTTTATTTCATTCAAGGACAAATGCCTTATAATTGAAAGTTACATTTTTTAAAGGATGTTCAGCTGCATGTTTTTTCCCTTTCATATACAAATTAATTGCCAGATCACACATCAAATAAAAAATCCTCACGGCATATTACCCATTGCTGGGTGTGCCAATCTGCTTTGTACATAAATTTTTAAATAATTTTCTTTAATTTTTAATATTAATATTAAACAGTTACAGTGTTAGTGCACGTCCACAACGGCGCATAGCCTAGCCTAGCCTAGACCATTGCACAGACCATCGCACTGCACCGAGGATTGCACACGTATGGCCATAACGACGCACCGCACGCACAGCGCATATTGCATATAATATTCGTCATTTTATATAAAACCTCTCAAATAAAGATGTCTTTTGCGACGACCGATAGTTCCTCTGATGAGGATTTGCTTATCGAAACAAATAAATGGGTTATATTAGAATTGACAAAACAAAACGATAAAATACACTTTTTAAATAAAAGACGCAAAATTTATGGAGAATATCATCATTTATACGAAGATTTAAGAAAGGATCCTGAGAGATTCTTTTCGTACATGCGAATGGATGTGGGTACCTTTGACTATATTTTTGAAAAAGTAGACAATGATTTAGTTAAAAATTGGAAAAACTGTCACGGGCAACCTATTACAACTGCTGAAAGGTTAATGGTCACATTCAGGTAAGTTAATAATAAAACATATTGATTTTAATGATATATTTTCCGAAAATAAATAAACTGCCCTCTGTTTAATTCATTTGTTATGCATTGTTCTATTCCTACTCAAAAATAACCTGTATATTATATTTGATGTATAAAATAAATTGCGTACTTACTTGACAAATCACACTCTGTAGAAATTTCTCTCCACAATTTAATTAACACAAAATTATTGTGGTGTTCCTTACTTCTTTTATTCCATATGGCTTCTCGCACAAAAACAGCTGATATAAGTTTCTCCATATTGCGCGGTGTGCGATCGTACTGTGCGAGCAGAAAATACCATGCTCTATTCTTTGGTGCGAGGCTATGGTTTGTGCTAGCGTCAGCGTTGCCGCGACCTCTTTCTATAACGTACTGAACTTTCTATGTAAAATGTACTGAATTACTAAATTTTGTACTGTAAAACGGGAAATTCAAATTAAATACAAGTTTTTTCAAAAACCAGTCTTTTATATCGTATGTATTAAAATAAAATACAATAATATAACAAAAAAACATTAAAAAAGGAATACAATTGAAAAACGAAGTTTTAAAGATGCTAAATAGCCTACAACCTACTTTATGTTTCTGTGGAGACCTTTCTTTCTTTTTCCTAATTACAAATCTAAACAGTAAAAGTCAAGATATAACTATCTGCACCTGCTACAGTACTAAATATCTTAAATAATTCTTTTTTGTGACATGTAAGTGTACTAAAAAACTGAATTAATTAATCATAAAATTTGTACTTATACATTTCGTTAATAACAACGAATATTTGTTTAAAATTGTTCACTTAAAAGGCACAGTACTAGTAAAACCTTTGCGAATTTTAAAGTAATTTTTTCTATGAATTTGCACTAACACATTTTATAAAGAAAATGATGCTCAGTGAATCCCCGACTAACTAACGCATTAAAAATTACTGAAACCTGGCGAGCTGTTCATATATCAGTCATCTACATACCAACAGAAGGCAGGTCGCAGTTGCAGATAACTTTCCGACTTACAGATTTGCAGCAATCTGCGCATTACTTGCATAAAATTTATATGGAAAAACTTGATTTTTATGTCTCTAGCGTATTTTTGAAGTTTCTGTCTGAAGACGAATTTCGTACTGAAATTGGGGCTTTTTGCAAAAAGTAGTACTGGCGTATTAAATTTAGTAAAAATGTACTGAATTCAGTACAGTTGTACCGAAACGGCAACGCTGGCTAGCGTCTGTGCGATGTGCGGTACGCCGTTAGGGCCGAGTGCATAAGAAACAGTGCTTTCATTCTCTCCTCGCTGGCAATGCTATGGTCTAGGCTAGGTGCGGTGCCAAGTGCGGTGCGCCGTTGTGGACGTGCACTTACAGTAATTGTGTATTGGTAGTGATGTACAAATTTCGGAAACTTATAATTTTGAAAATTTCACTGAAAATTTTATTGAAAGTTTCACAAAATGTTTCACTATGAATTTCAATCATCACGGCATATTACCCATTGCTGGGTGTGCCAATCTGCTTTGTACACAGATATCGATAATGATGAATTAAAATTTTGAATTTCAATTTTTCTTGCACTATCAATACCGGTAGAAATATTTTGTTTCCCTAAAAGTTCAAATTTACAAGTTGAAGCAATATGATCTTTACATATGTTAGTAGTACTAGTAAAAATTATGCACGGCCAACAAAATAATTTAAGTATTAAAATTTTTACTGCCGACAACCCTGTTTATATTTATCATACCAGGTGTTAGTTGCCTCTTGCCTTCTTGTCCAATATTTATTAATGATGTACTAAGGTCTGTTTGATTGTTTTAATTCTTTGACAAACAGTTTTCTCCATAAGACAGTTATCAAATGAATTTGTGTTAATTTAAAAATTAACAATATCTTCAGAATTAATCCTGATATTATTGTCACTTAATTCGAAGTTATTATGTTTTAAAGTCCCAGTCGAAGCCATTACATTTGTTTTGTTTTCAATTAAAATACAAAAACACTACGTAGTTAAACTATAAAAACAACGAAAAAAAAGTGGCAAACCAGAGCCTATTATAATAAAAATGCTAGACAGGTTGTGTTATGTTTATGTCGAAATTGTCGAAAGCAATATGCACTATACAGTTAATATTATTTAATCTGGCTTGCAACAATGTACAGTAGATGTCGTGAACCTACTTACAAAATTTGTCAAAACGCGGTGTTTGATTGTATTCACGGATGGTCTCGGCCTCTATAGGGCCGTGTGGAAAGTAAAGTAACTATCTTTTATCTTTTACACACTCATTGCATGTTGGATTTGAAGCACTGCCTCGAACAGCTCTTTGTCTAGGGCACGTATGAATGAAAGCCGTATCAAAAACATACGGCAATATTAGGCATTATACTATTCATTTCGAGAAGCACTTTACAGGATGTAAATTAGGTGAACTGTATTACAGGTTAGTTATGGTGGTTGCTTAAATCATTCTTTTGATTTAAAGTCAAGCATTAACGGAAGAAGTTGAAATTTAATTTTCCTACAACCGTGCGTGAAAAGTACTTTTTACGCACTCATTACAGTGTGTAAAGTGTCACTTTTCAAGCACTAGTGCGTGAAAAGTACTTTTCACGCACTAGTGCTTTAAAAGTAAATAAGCGTTGCTAGGCAACATTAAAATTCGGTTAATTTACCTATCAAGTATATAATTAGTTAGTAAATAATAATGAAAGTAATAAAATTGATTATGAAATGAATATACACTGTAAATGAAACAAATCTAATATTTTTTTAACAGATTGAGTATTAATCTATTTTTTAAGAACATTAACATTTTTTGACATGTATTCTAACTTAACCTAATTTTTAATATTAATATTAAATGTACAATTTGTACATTATAAAAGACTAATCATCGTCTGTCTGAGATTCTTCAAAGTGTTTAAGTTACATTTTGTACAGTGTTATGAGAAAGAGTACTAACAGTATTTGAAGCTGCTGGATGCCTGTACACTCAGTATTATGAGAAAGTGTGGAGTACGATGATCGACTGGTAGCAGAATGGAAAATTGGGAAATGATCGGATACGCAGTCTAATGTAAATAATTTATTTCCTGGCATACGTTTCGACTGTTACTACAGTCTTCCTCAGGGCTAGAAATGGTCAATGATTAAAACGGTAACGTGGGGATCCCCCATATGACCTAATGGAGATAACAATTGAAATTTATTAAATATATTGTATTTATATTATCAAGTCAAATAATTTTAAGCTGGAACTCAGAGAAAAAACTCAAACAACTTTTCTAAAAATTTAAAACGTTCTGAATTTGAGTACACGTTTTTTCTCAAATTCAGAACTCGACCAAAAAAGTACTACTTTACACACTTGTTACATAAATAACTATTATATACTACTTTACATTATTTAAGCTTTATTTATTTTCTGCTGCGGCACTGCCTCACATGCCTACCCTGACAAGCCGACACAAGCGATTTATGTACTCTGTGAAAAAACAGATTTTGTGTGATATTGTGAACCAAGTAAATTTTGTAACATTAGAAACTCACAGGTGATATTTTTTTTTCTACTCCCACTTGTAAAACTTACGCAATTCTACTTAAATGAAACGACATAATTTCATATTTATCCTAGAATGGATATGAATGCACGAATCAGAAATCACGTATTAAGTCGTACACCCCAAGCAAACTGTCTATTCATTTGTTACAAGAATAAGATGAACGATACAAAATGTCAAATTTGACATTTCAATGTTATCACTAATATTGAAATATTTTCAGTGTAAGAAAGATTTGAATAATTTAATAACATTTAACTGAATTATTTTATGTGTTAATATATTAGATAAGTTGTAAGTATTCAAAATAACCATATAAAAAATGTAAAGTTATTGACATTTATTTATTAGTATAATTAGCAGTGACGGCTCGTGGCAGGAGCTGTGGAGCTGCAGCTCCTAGTAATAATTTATTTATAATAACATTATTAATATTACTATTCAACAAACTTTGAAAAAGATTAGAAACATTCATTTATCCTGTGTGCACCTACACATTTGTTTTTTAAATACCTTAATATTTATATGCTTCCTGCATTACATAGATGCGTAAACGTGTGCTTGATACTTAACATTTGGCATATGAAGCGGTGAGCTGTGCCACAGTTGAATTGTGGCCTTAAATATGACGCGTGAAATGACAACTACCGCATAGATGTAGTTAAGGGGATGCTTAGCACCCTCAGATTTTGAATTAGCACCCGCCAACAAAATTTCTGAAAATTTTAATAATTTTATAGCCAAGAACTAACGATAGCCGTAGATTTATATATCATTATACCACTTTTGGAATAAATAAAGATATTTTGTAAGCTGAACATAATGAGTAGTCCAGAATCAAATAATATAAAAAGTGTACTTAATCAAAGTACATTTGGTGATTATTATAAACTTTATAAAATTACACTCATTCTGCTCATATACACAGAAACATCATTCTCTGCTAAGAGGAGAATTAAAAAGTGACTGAGCGCTGAGCACTACTGCGACACAAAATCGTTTTACTAATATAGTAGTAAATATTGAATATTGAAAATGAACTTTCAAAAAAATTCATACGGAAGATATTTTGCAAGAATGTATTCTTCTGAATGGGAACAGAAAATTAGCTTCGCATCGTGTTCCAAACTTCCTTCTCACAAAATAAAATGTCACTTGTAACACCTATGTATATCATAAATAACTATTTTGTTACTTTAAAATTACTATTTTTATTTTGTAAACCAACTTTTTTCATTTTAAGGTAAGGACTTAAGCACCCGTCAATTTTAAAGCCTAACTTCGCCTATGAACTACCGGCAAATGCATTTTGCTATTTGTGGGTTAACCCGTGCAATTCGGTGAGCTATTTTTTTGATCCGACGTTAGCTGTCAAATAGGCTGAAAATTCTTTGCTTGTGTATAAAACCCTGGGATAGCGTAATTCGAGGGTTAACCCACATTCATGCAATCTACGCTTAGTCGTGTATTGCGGTGTGAATGAGGGGAATTGCGGTGGGGTGCTGCGCGGTGCGTGAGGCGACGAGGCAAAGTGGAAGGGAGAGCGCTGTACCTCTCGTAACCACAGCTAGCAGATCGCCGACTAGAATAAATCCTAGGAATATCCGTAGTAAAATTCCGAGTTTTTATTCTATGATAAAATAATAATGATGTTGTTTTCTTTCTTTATTTCATTTGTAGATTTATTTTGTAAACATAACATATTATATATATATATATATATATATATATATATATATATATATATATATATATATATATATATATATATAATATAATATAATATAATATAATATAATATAATATAATATAATGATAGTTTCTTTTTTAATCAAAATAAATTTTTTACCTTGTGAATATTTTTTATGTAAATGCAGCTCCTATTTATATATAGTCAAGAACCGCCATTGATAATTAGTATAGATCAAAGTGCACGAGATTTAGAACAAGGACGGTAATAAATGTCACATTCGACCATTGGGATTTTCAAGTATCAAGAGATGGCGCTGATCAAATTAAAGAATGGTACACTTTTTGTTGATATTTGTAAGCGTAGCATTGCTGTAAATTGTATTTCTTTAGTTTTCGTATTATTTTCTCATTTATTAGTATTCTTATTTATAATTCAAGTATTTATAATAGAGTTTTTGTTGTCATATAGTTGTAGTTTCATGTAAATGTCAAATGTGTACTACTGTTTGTAGTTCTAATATTCGCCGCTAGTGAGCGTTTTCTTTTATTAAAATCCCAATATTCGCTGTCAAATGAGTATGAACTGATGCTCAACTTTTTCCCCTTTCCGCATTCTGTGCCTTGCCCTGCGGTGTTGCCGCTTTTTCATACCTTAGCATTTTCAACACTGCCCATATGAATTGAGAACAGTGTAGAAATTTGCAGTTCATGCTTTATTTGGCGGCAAGTATAGACAAAGTTATTCTGCATACCTAAGAAGAGTGTAAAAGATTTAATAATATTTAAATGAAGCTAAATAAACTAGAAAAATTATAAGTAGTATTTGAAAACATTGTAAAATAAAATATAATTATAATAACAAATGCCATTAAGAAAGCCTGGGTAAACAAGTGCATAAAGTGACATTATAGTAATTAACGTATCAAGGGTGTTATAAGGACAATAACGCCTGAGGTCAATAGTGTACTTTTTGAGGGCCTTTGGTGCGAGATGTGTACGTTGACCGAAGGCATTATGGCCCGTTTAACGCCCGTGGTGCGTTCAACGTTTAACGTCCGACTATAATTTTTAATATTCTACGGATTACGGATCAGAAAGTTTTAATAAAATTTACGGAGTAGGTAGACTCTGAATGCTTGTACTTGTTTTTTTGGCTATCCCAATTTAATATATTTATTGACATTATCATAGCAACAACTCATAACACGCTCTAGGGTGTTATTTGGTATATAACAACCCTGAAAGCAGGGATGTTATGATAATAAAAACATACCAGTCGGACGTTAAAATTAATAATGTCAATAAAATTTCTACAGTTCGTATTTTTCTTCTATTCGTTAGCCGTAGAAAATCATGCTGTACAACTCGAATTGAATGTCAACGGCGTCGTGCTCAAACTTCATCCTCATGCGATATGGACGTCATATCCACTCTTCTTGTGCAAACTTCCATTTAAATGCGCACGTTTTGATTATTAGAACATGCTGATGTTTCACTAGTCTAAACTTGTGGGAAAGTCCGACTGGTAGTCAAAAGTCCATTTGAAGTTTGTTAGTGCGCTACTTAATACTGGGCATGCGTCGGACAGTTCCAAATTAGTTAGCTTGCTAGAACAAAATTAATACCTCCACAATTAATAATTCGATTGCCATGCATTTAAAATACGTCTGATACACAATTAAACCAACTTTACGTTTTTATTAGATTTAATGCTCAGTAATACAGATGTTAGAAAAACAGGAGGCAATATTTGAGGAATGTATCAATCATATCAAGAAAAGAAAAAAATCCTAATATTCCAAAACCCAGAAACAAACTGTTTCGGATTTAAACACTTTTTTGTAGGTTATTATAGGTTTCTTATCCACTATTCTAGATACGTTATTAATTTTTGTAATCACGTTTCCTAAGCCATTTGGTGGATGAATAATGTATGGTTAGGAAGAATGTTGTTAAGAGAGTAGGAATGAGCCAGTTGAGATGGTTTAGTCATATGGAGAGAATGAAGAGTGAACGGTTTGTAAAGCGTATATATCTTGGTGAAATTGAGGGTGTTCGATTGCGTGGCCGTCCAGTGTGTAAGTGGATGGATGTGGTTGTTAAGGTGCTAAAAGAGAGAAATTTTCCGAGTGAGAAGAGAAGAAGAGCGTGTATGAATGCGATTATGAATGTGGCAGAGGCGAAAGAAGTGTGCTTAGACAGGAATATGTGGCGAAGGATGATTGTTTCGTAACTATTACTGTGGTCCGGTTGCGGTATTTCGCTACCGAAAATCAGTCACTTTAATATGTTAAGAGAGGAATATTTGTTGTATGGTGTCAGGTTAGTAAGAATGTTGTTGAAAGAGAGAGTGATTATTTTGGGGGGTGTGGATCTAGATGATAATACTAATACTGATGATTCCTGTTTCTTACTATTTACTCCAACGATGATACACTGACTCTTACTGGCTGGTGATAAGGAAGAAACACGCATACACTTCACTTACACTAACACTTTACTTTACACTGATGAATACTAAGGACATGAACAAATACTGGTGATTTTAATAACTAACTTTATTTACATGATTATTATAGCTTATTATTAACTACGGATTAAACTAAACATAACTAACACAACTAAGCAGATACTAAACTGTTACATTCCGTAACACAGCGGGCGGCTGTTGCCCCAAAACTAAAAGACACTAAGTGTCCCGTCAAAACAAAACACGTCTTCACGACTCGACGAATTAATCTCGACTGTCTTTACATCTTTACCCCATGACTATCTGATGTCGACTCTTACATGTTAACTCTCACCAGTATCTAATCCGACTGTCTTTAAAAACAAAACGCTATCTTCAGGACAGGATTATCTTAGGGGTACGGGGTGCATAGGCTAGGGCATCCAAAGCACGCACGTATACATAATAATTTCCAGACTTAATTATCAACAAATAAATGTGGTGACTATCAAAATACAATATGAATTTCTAAACTGAATTTTGACTTAAATAGATAAACAGAGTTAAAATATGAGCATTGAAACTATAATTTAGAAAAGTTTATAAAAAGTTATTTATCTATTATTGCTCTTACCCTCGCCTTGTCACAGTTATTATTATTATTATTATTATTATTATTATTATTATTATTATTGTTTCGGGTTTGTGCTAACTTACTAGTTGGGAAATGCGTGATTTTATGTATAAATGTATGTATGTATGTATGTATAATTTATTGGGACAGTAATAAATTGGTATTAATCTGACATTATGGAGTAGTTCTTTTTTATCAGTGAACGGTTGTACCAACTCATAATTAGCCGACGTGCTTTTAATATACCTACAGATGTGTACAAAGTACATATTGTACATGGTAATACTTTGGTAGCTAAATGTCTGTATGGACAATTATTTCCCATTCGAATATCCTGAAACTCATGCATAAATTTTAAAAAAAATCAAACAAAAGTGTGTTTTTAGAAGCGGTTTGTTTCTGGACATTGGTAAATTAGGACTTTTTTCTTGTCTTGGTATGACTAACACATTCTCGAAATATTGTCCCCTATTTTTCAAAACAGCTGTGTAGTACTTTGCTATCAATAAAGTAGCTACTTCGAAACTTGAAATAAAATTTTCACAATAAGTTTCGTTGTTATTGTATTCATCCTGTCAAGAGGTTCTTAAATATAAACTAACATTGTCTTTTCATGAACTTCAAAGAATGAATAACAGTGAAACTTTCTATAAATACATTTTAAATTCACTCTCTCTTTATCCTTCAAGCACTTCACCTTGGTCACTCCACCTTGAAAACAGGAGGCGTATCTTTGCGCTGAACTCGTTGTTTTCCTACCTTTCAGGAAGACAATGAACCTCGGAAGCAATTAAGTTAGATCGCTTTTCTACAACCACAACATAAGTTTATCTGCTATTATGTATCAAAGTCAGAAAAACTTAGAACTAATGAGGGCCTTAGCACAATATTTCTACCGATATGTTCGCTAGTCAGGTAGTTACTTTAACCTTTAAAAGACTTTGAAACGTCAAACGAGCGTCAAACATAATTAAAATTAAAATAATAAATTTAAACTACGTATTTGTTAAACACGTTTGTTTTATTGCACCTATTGTGTATTATTGTATATTCTATATTTTGTATAAGGAAATTGAAGGCCTTGGTGATCCATTTATTTATTTAAATCGTTTATTTAAAAATATGGGCGTTTCGAGCCATATTGGTTCATCCTCAGCTACAATTTAAAAAAAAATGTATATGTACAATATGGATTACAATAATTATGTAGTTAATTTGTTTAAATTACTCACAACAACAAATTAACTACATAATTATTGTAATCCATATTGTACAGGGTGTCTCATTTTCGATGTTTTTTAAAGGTATCTCGGGTAATATTAATGATAGAGTAAAACCATTTGCGCATTCCAGGATCAACTTTTCCAGAAATGTTTAATAGTCACCACAGGAATTTTCGATCTTCTTTTGTTTCTGAGCTACAGGCAAAACCTCGTTTTTCACTCATTTTGAAAATATCTCATATCTTATTTATTATGATAGTTAGAGAAAAAATGTTTTTACAAAAATTTTACCGTTTTTTAAATAGAATAAAATGGCGTAATTAGATTTTTTAAAAACTTAATAATTCTCGAGATATAACGCAAACTTATGATTTTTTAAATGGGAACCTATATTGAAAATAGTCTCATTTTTTTGCTTATTTTATAAGCTTTTCAATGATATATAACGTCTACATTCTTTTGTTTGAAACATTAATAAAACATGAATTATTAATTTATTGGGGTGAAAATATTGGAAAATATTAAGAAACAAATGAAAAAATCTATTCCAGATTATCATTTGCATATTTCTAATGGTTTTTGTTTCAGTTTTACTCATTTTTTCAATTTATTTACTTCAAAAGCATATTAAACCATTTTAATCGGATTGTGTCAAAGCCAACTGTAACGTCGATAAATAGTAATTTAACTAACCCGAAAATAATTGGTTAAGAATAATTTTGAGAACATAATTAATAGATATTGAATCAAAATAAACAAATTATGATTTGTAGTAAATTTTTTCATTTGTTTCTTGATAATTTCTAATATTTTCACCCCAATAATTGAATAATTCGTCTTTTATTAATGTTTAAAACAAATGAATGTAGATTTGTTATATATCATTGGAAAGTTTATAAAATAAGCAAAAAGAAGAGACTATTTTCAATATAGGTTCCTATTTAAAAAATCATAAGTTTGTGTTATATCTCGAGAATTATTAAGTTTTCAAAAAATATAATTACGTTATTTTATTCTATTTAAAAAACGGTAAAATTTTTGTAAAAACATTTTTTCTCTAACTATTATAATAAATAAGATATGAAATATTTTCAAAATGAGCGAAAAACGAGTTTTTGCCTGTAGCTCAGAAACAAAAGAAGATGGAAAATTCCTGTGGTGACTATTAAATTTTTCTCGAAAAGTTGACCCAGCAACGTGCAAACGGTTTCGCTCTATCATTAATATTGCCCGAGATACCTTAAAAAAACATCGAAAATGAGTCACCTGTACATATACATTTTTTTTTTAAATTGTAGTTCAGGGTGAACCAATATGGTTCGAAACGTCCATATTTTTAAATAAACTATTTAAATAAATAATTGGATCACCAAGGCCTTCAATTTCCTTATACGATTAGTACACATTGATCCTTCCAAATCAACGATTCTGCAATCTATATTTTGTGTTTATATAATGTGCCACAACCATGAAAAGTCGTGATTACACACAATAATATCTGTGTATTCTCACAAAAGTCTATACATTGTAATACATACGTACCTACTTAGGAGAATATCCGCCTGCCGCCATCTACGCTAAGCTTTGCGATAAGGATCTCATTAACCGTTAAGAAGTGGACATACCTGATTCAAAGCAACCTTGTAGAAGTGGGGAGTTGCTGAAAGCCCACAATGCGACTGCGGTGCACCTGAGCAAACAGTAACCCATGTAGTTACAGAATGCTCTATAAGGAAGCTTCATGGCACAAGAGAAGATATAGAATTTGCTAGTCCGACAGCGCCAAATTGGTTAAGCTCTTTAGCTGTGGAACTATAAAAGCCTTTTATATCATTTTTTTATAATTAATATTAAAAACTTTACCAATTAAATCTAAATGACCTATGATACATATAATTATGAGATAAGAAGCTTACATCTTAATAAATTTTTATGAAGACTAGATTGAGGTTATTTTACAAGAAACAATACATGTCCAAAAATGGAATTATTCAGGAAACAAAAATACTTTTAACCCTCGGACAGTGTGCTGGAAAATAATTACGTGAACAGTGTGGTGGGGTATGAAATTTATAAGTTAAAAAACAGCATTTACTCAGGATCTTCCCA
The DNA here is from genome assembly GCA_963082715.1 of Harpalus rubripes. NCBI lineage: Eukaryota > Metazoa > Arthropoda > Insecta > Coleoptera > Carabidae > Harpalus > Harpalus rubripes. Next base: position 99,324,405 of record OY720448.1, on the reverse strand, counting down.
TATCGCTAATAGTATTTCGTGTTCTTGCTCGCAGGTAATTTTGTAAATAAATTGGACAAAACACAGCTAAATATGATAAAATATAAGATCAATAGAACAAAAATAAAAATTATTTTATTTTTTACCTTTGTTCAAAAAGTTACGCCATTGGTGTGGTGGGGTATATCATACCCAAAACGCCTTTAAAACGTTGCGTAATAGTAAGGGTAGAGTAATCATATTACTTTAAATATTTTCATTTCAATGTTATTGGAAGCTACTGGAACGTACATGGCACTGGCATGCGTATTTCTAAAGTTATACATCAATTAAGTAGTCGTGGGGTATATTATACTCCGCCACACCATCCGAGGGTTATTATCATTCTAAGTGTGGCAGTTTTTCTTTTTAACATAGTAAAGTTAAATACAAGCAGTTCCGTTTAAAATTTTATTTTATGAACAGTCGCATTTGAATAATTTTTCTAGAAATTTGTTATTCACTTAAAATTATAAAATAAAGTACGTGTTAACATTTCATTATTTATTTTAAAGAAAATATCAAACCTGCTACAAATATCTTCAAATACAGAGGAAGATTAATTTTGGTTCTTGTAGAATTACAAACGTGTACACCCATATGTTTCGTGTTTTGTTTGATTTTTGCCAAATCTTGTTGCTCACAATGTGACGCTACTGAAATTAAATGATTAATTGATTCAATTTTTGGGGAAAATTATTCAATTGTTTCATATAGGTGGTGTGCAAAAAAATAAGACAAATAATGTAATACTTTAAACAGAAACAAAATAAGACACATGAATATACATTAAAATTTAATATAATCTAGTTTTTAGTAATAATTTTATATGAAGTATAACGATCCGAATATCCGGTATCTTGGACAAGGCTAAAATTAAATCTTTATGATATAATTATTTTTAAAAAATAATTCAGCGAAGAAAGTGAAAATTATTAAGATATTAATTTGTTCCTAAACTACAAGCGATTCAAAGTTTGTGCGAGGTTTCATGTCCTAAGCTAGTGGTTCCAAACCTTTTTTTCCTCGCGCCCCCTTCAGGCAACAAAAATTCTTTGCGCCCCCTTCAGGCTTCAAAATATCTTTGCGCCTCCTAACTCTGCCCATTCCTGTAGTTTTTAAACAGTCTGGCAAACACTGTTTTAGGCAATTTTATTAGTTGTTTGGCTTTAAAAACGTGACGCGCGTAACCTATTGGTGAGGACATGATATATAAAATAAATAGATTTATCATCACGGCTTATTACCCATTGCTGGGTGTGCCAATCTGCCTATGACATGATATATCACACGCCAAACTCTGAAGATTTATTACGCTTATTAGTCCGTAATGTTCTTATATGAAAATAGAAAAAAAAATACTAAACTCGATTGAAACAAACTGTCTATTTTTGCAAGTAATAAAATCATATTCTATCGTCGATTCAAGGTCGTTTTATTTATTTTCGCTACTATTTGAATAACTGAATAAATGAACAGATAATAAAAATGTACAAGTCTAGGTTGTTAAAAATATTTCATATGCTAAATCTCTCTTCTTTATACAAGCAGCTGACAATTTCCACATAGACTAATTTATTTGAAGAACAGTGAAATATTTGTTTTTCATAAATTTAGAATAATGTAGCACGCTAAAAGCTCTCAGCCATCTGTCTTATTATTCTCTGCTCGTGTATTCATTTTCATTTCATTACAGCAGCGAATCCAAACTTCCCTGCACGTATAGGTCAGTCCAGTCCCAGTCCTTGAAGTCTGATAACTTCCATTACTTCAGTTCTGCCACAGTATCACCGATCCTAGTTTTATGTGACAAGTTCGATCTATGGACGTGATGTCCTTCAAGTGATATCTATTCTTTCTCCTTTTGTTCAATTTGATAGCTAGGTGGTCTTCACTTTATTACGAACTTGCAACATGAGGAGTAGAATGGAAGTGAACAATGTTTTACTGATAAATTTATGGCGTAATACAACATAAATATTTCATTTAAACGTACACCTTATATTGGTTGTGGTAACTCTATAACAGATGTTTCAGAGTTGAGGTAGTAAAAAAATCTGATGTGGTCAGCACATTACCTTTCGTCAGTTATATGAGGCATTTACGAAAATTCTACCGGTGAACTGTTATCGGTAAACAGCTGTTTATCAGGTTATAGCTACCAGAATCGATATTTTAAGAACGCAGGTAGTAAACAGGGTAGATCCATAACCTATAAAAAAAATTTGAAACAGGTTAGAAATTTGATATAGTTAACAAACTTTTAACGCGCGCGCTTCGCCTTGTATTACCTTTTTTTTGAGATTAGATTCTTGATTCCGGTAGATGGATCTGGTAGATATTGTACAATTTTCGAACACGGTAACTTTTTACCACTCGTGTTTTCGAACACAGTCAGTAGATGCGGTATCTACCGGTAGAATTTTCGTAAATGCCTATGTATTTTCTATAAAATCCATACAGAAAGTTTCTTGCAAAAGATTCTAAATTTCTTGTATGTACATTACCTTTCGACAGTTGTATGTATTTCATACAAATTCTATAAAGAAGGTTTCGAGCAAAAATATCTTATATTTCGAGTAAAATTATAACACAAATATACTACAAATATGTCAATGATATCTTTCAATCAGAATTTTCTTAATATAGTAGCTGTTTCTAGCATAGCTAGCTAATTTATAGAGAATAAAATGTTCTTTAATATTTATAACATTAAATGTGAAAAAATTATATTTAACATTGTTTTTTCAAGAAAAACTGTTAAAATTTTCAAATGAGGGTACTTCCGGTTGACCAATTATAGCCAAAATCTAATCAGCTCTTCATATGGATGCAACGAAGAGGAATACGAAAGAATTATAAATTTTGGAATAGTAGTATTAGAAAAATCGTACACACAAACACGCACGCACGCACGCACGCACGCACACACACACTCACACTCACACTCACACTCACACTCACACTCACACTCACACTCACACTCACACTCACACTCACACTCACACTCACACTCACACTCACACTCACACTCACACTCACACTCACACTCACACTCACACTCACACTCACACTCACACTCACACTCACACTCACACTCACACTCACACTCACACTCGCACGCCCGCACGCACGCACGCACGCACGCACGCACGCACGCACGCACGCAAGCAAGCACGCACGCACGCATGCACGCACGCACGCACGCACGCACTCACTCACACACACACACACACATATATCATCGTAAAAATAGTAAAATCGTATTCTAGGGACCTTAAAACGTGCTTATTCATTAAAAACTCACCACCGAATTTTTTGACCAAAGACAATACCTTCTTTACCTAAAGGAGACGGAAGGTAAAAATACTTCTAATTATTAATATTCGAACTGTTGTTTTTTAGGAGGCACGGAGGAAGTGTCTGCTTTATACGTGAATGAATTGGTATTCAGTTATTACCAAAAAACCTTTCAAAAACATATTTTTCCTTTTCATGTACAATTTCTTTGTTGAAGACTGTATTGAAATTTTAATTTCCGCAATCTGAAGTTGACATATTTTGTATGCTTATTGCAGGATTGCGCTAAATTTAAGCATAGAGTATTTTCAAGAAATTGATGTAGAATCCCTTTCCGATATATGAAAGTATTTCAATTTCAATCTGCATATGACATATTTATTTAAAAGGTTACAAAATCTTCCATTCATGTTTCTTAGGTTACCAACATTTTCATTTTGTATGTACATTTCATTTTTCATTTACCTCAATTTTATGAAATTTAGATGTAAAAGTTTATTTTCTCATTGCATCATTATAAAAATAATATGTAATAATATAAAATTTTCTTATATTTAACCATTCACGTAAGTATTTCATACTTTTTGAGATCTACATACATCCATTTTTTGAGAAATTTGTTTGAAAATCATTGCATTAATGTCTTCATCATAATATTCAGCCCTATTTTCTAACGAAGTGGTTATCGATAACAACTATTTTTCGGTTGCTATTTTCATGGTCAGTTGTTAAGAAAATATTTTCTAACTTATTCAGTTGTTAAGTCTTAACGACAGTTGCTATAATTAGTTTTTATCATAGACACTGCATTTTCTTGGTTGATTTATTCATAACGACTTTCCTGCGACAAATCATTTAAGAAAAATCTGATGTGGCCAGCACATTACCTTCCGTCAGTTATACGAAAATTCTACCGGTGAACTGTTACTGGTAAACAGCTGTTTATCAGGTTATAGCTACCGGAATCGATATTTTAAGAACGCAAGTGGTAAACAAGGTAGATCCATAACCTATAAAAAATTGGAAAATTTAAAACAGGTTAGAAATTGGATATAGTTAACAAACTTTTAACGCGCGCGCTTCGCTTTGCATCACTACCTTTTTTTGAGATTAGATTCTTCATGAATCCGGTAGATGGATCTGGTAGATATTGTACAATTTTCGAACACGGTAACTTCTTACCACTCGTGTTTTCGACCACAGTCAGTAGATGCAGTACCTACCGGTAGAATTTTTGTAAATGCCTTTGTATTTTCCATAAAATCCATACAGAAAGTTCCTTGCAAAAGATTCTCAATTTCTTGTATGTACATTACCTTTCGACAGTTATATGTATTTTACACAAATACCATACAGAAAGTTTCGAGCAAAATATCGTATATTTCGAGGTTTCGAGTAAAATTATAACATAAATATTCTACGAATATGTCAATTGACAATGACATCTTTCAATCAGAATTTTCTTAATATAGTAACTGTTTCTAGCATAGCTAGCTAATTTATGAAATTTAATTTCTTTATAATTTTATAACTCTATATCTATTTAATATGCAGTATTAAATGCAGTCAATTCGTATAGAGAATAAAATGTTCTTTAATATTTATAATAACATTAATTGTTAAAAAATGATATTTAACCTCGTTTTTTCAAGAAAAACTGTTAAAATCTTCAAATGAAGGTACTTCCGGTTGACCAATTATAACCAAAATCTAATCAGCTCTTCATATGGATGCAACGAAGAGGAATACGAAAGAATTATAATTTTTTGAATTGTAGTATTAGAGTTATCGCAGACGAAAATTTTGTTACATACACACACACACGGACACACATACATACACACACACACACACAAACACATACAGACATCATCGTAAAAATAGTAAAAACGTATTCTAGGGACCTTGAAACGTGCTTATTCATTAAAAACTCACCACCGAATTTTTTGACCAAAGACAATACCTTCCTTACCTAAAGGTGACGGAAGGTAAAAATATGGCATTTTTTGAAAATTTTATGCAACGACAAGAAATTTTGGTACTGAATCACGCTCAAGAAAATAGGTAATATAAATTTTAATATAAATCAATTTCTAATAGTTATGAAGTTATTTGAAGTTAAATATTGAATGAGGTCGCCACAGCATTTAACTTAGTACATTTATATGATTTATTTTTTTCATAAAATGTTTCTCAAAGGTAAAAAAAGCCTCATTTAATAGAAGTCGTAACTCTTATAGTTTTTGAGATAGCTGAGGTAAACCCCGTAAAAACTCATTTTTACTGAATTATATCTCGGATGAAGATCGGACCCATGTTGATTTAAACTTTTTTTACTCATGTTGTGATTCAGTCTGTATACATACATATTATGTTTGATTTCAAGTGTATTTGACATAATTTCATTTTTAATTTGTCTATGGGTTAAAAACTTATCACTACCATTACTGTCTTGGTGAAATAAGAAAATGTTAAAATATCAAAATAATTTTTTTTTCACGATTATTATAATAATATGTCGATTCCTAACCTTTTAGAGGTTGGAAAATATGTTATTCTTAACTGTAATGACAATCTCTTCTTGCTTGCAAAAATATTTAATGTATCACCTACAGCCATTTTGAATATGAAACGTAAGTGCCGAGAATACCGCTTCAAAAGCAACAGCGTGTCAAATGTTCTCGTCTGTTTTTAGACCTCTGCAGAGACAACAAAGATTAAGTTTTAACCCGGATTATCGCTGGAGATGAAACTCATTATGAAACTGAGTCGAAGCAGAAGTTTATGCAGTGGCACAAAAGGGAACAGTGCCCTCTAAGAAGTTCAAGGTGTCGCACGCAATCGGCTGGAAAAATCATGACTTTTACCTCTCGCTACCCTTGGTAAGGGAGGTATGGGGATCGTGCTAAAAATCGCATATCGAGATTTTGGTAAATGACCACGTTTTAAGGCCCCTAGAATCATATTTGTGCGTGTGTGTGTGCCTGTGTGTGTGCATGCGTGTGCGTGTGCGTGTGCGTGTGCGTGTGCGTGTGCGTGTGCGTGTGCGTGTGCGTGTGCGTGTGCGTGTGCGTGTGCGTGTGCGTGTGCGTGTGCGTGTGCGTGTGCGTGTGCGTGTGCGTGTGCGTGTGCGTGTGCGTGTGCGTGTGCGTGTGCGTGTGCGTGCGTAGGTGTGTGTATGTATGTGTATGTCCTCCACTCTAACTCAAATACTATCATTTAGAAAATTTTGAAACCTTGTATTTCGAACTTTTTCTGTAATGGAAAGAGCCCATTATATTTTGGTGAAAATCGGATAACCGTAAATGGCTCTTTACTAGAAGCTCAAAATAGTTTTTCTTCGACAAATACCTTTAAATGTTATTTTCTCGAGACTAATGTTATTATAAAAATTAAAAAATATTAAATTTTCTATAGATTTGCATTAATACTTTTTCTATATATTTTATTGATAAATTTATAAAAATATCTATAATTTAAATCCCATAACCTACGCTTTAAACAAACAAAACGCAGTTATTCAAATGTCTGTAACTGACAGATAAATGTCACTATCAAAGAATTAATCATTTCAAAATAGTATTAGTATCGTTTTAAAAAGAAATAAGTAAATAGAACAGTAGAAAAGAAATTCAATACAGTTTCCAGCATAAGTAAATATGTAGGTTTGTATTTAGATTAATAAAAATTATCGATTCACAAAAATGTTTAAGCTAATCCTCATTTTTAGATTAGTGAATTCTATTCTATCCCGGTATTGAAAATTTAATCTTCATTTTATTATAGCTCCGGTGGCTTAATGGTTAGAGGTTAGAGCAACGTCTCATGTCATGAGTGCCCTCGGGGTTCTGGGTTCGAATCCCACTAAGGCATGGATGTGTGTGAATGTGAACTCACTCTGTAATTGGGATTTAATCTTGTTAACGAGTTTAAAAAAAAGTAGTTACTTGGATTAGATTAGATTATATTTTAAGAAATAAACTGTCAAAATTAGAGTAAAATTCGTTAATCCAAAAATAAGGACTAACTTAATCTTTTTGTGACTCGGGCAGTAAATGGCGGGAGGTATTGTGTTGGCCACTCCAGATTTTTTTTTTGGATACAGAGAGTATTATGCCAATTGATTACAGAGATAATTTTGCTTTATTACCTGGATCAATTTTGCTGAAACAATTAAAAAGATATGGTGAAGGAAGAAGAAGAGGACAATGAGGCAAAGGTGTGTTGCTTTTACACGATAACGTACTAGTGTTCAGCAACTATGTTGCATTGCCTGCTCTTTATGATCTTGTTATTCACACTTTAAACCACTCTCCTTACATTCCAGACCTGGCTTCGACGGCTTTTATTTATTCTCAAACTTTTAAAAAAGCTTCGAGGAAAGAAATTAAGAAAGAGGAAGATGTGAAAGCTGCAATTCTAGATCATTATTACTCAAAAAACAATTAAGGGCCACTTTTGCAATCATTAGATAAACCGCGTATAACGCTATACTAGGTATAAAATTGGAAATTGTATTTTACAAACTTTGGATAAACCTCAGATAGAATAAACACCAGTATTTCTTATCCCATGGAAATCGGTCATATAAACCTTTAATAACTTTATCCTTGGTTCTTATGGATACCACGTAAACACAAACGATGTGTTGTTATTAATACGTTTGACAGATGTCAATCGAGTATTTTATCTTCACTGTCAGACATAAAAATAATATTTATATCATCTAACATCGTGAAAAATGCAAATTAGAAGGCAGAAATAATAACAATATTGAAGAAAAATAGTCTTACCAGAAGATAATTTTATTGTGCCAATACCAACCTAAAGTGATTTAACGTAGTTCCTGGTATAACTATCTGACAGATAAAAATGCATTGTAAAAGACAGTCTTATTTATCGAAGGTATAATTGCTAGGATAAAGTTATACCTCCGATAGCTATACCATAGTTTATCCATCAATTGTAAAAGTGGGCCTAAATAAATTTCGGTGGTATAAATAAACTTTTTTAAAAAACTAAAAAATGTATTAGGGTTAAAAGGGAATACACTAAAAAGGAGAAACAGTAACCTGATTAAATTCATACGTCTTCCCTTTTATTCCGCAAATTTTCTGAGCTTTATCCATACATTTAAAAATGTAGTTAATTGTAAAATCGCAAATCTATCCATATTGAAGAGCGAAAACCATTACACGCTTGTTGAGTACTACCAACATAAATTTTAAGATTTTGATTATTTCTTAAATCTTGTTAAACGCTTATCGTAAAAAGAATTTACTGCTTATAATTGTTCATTTACGGTTCTATAGAAAACTTGTACACATTACAATGAATAGCGCGAAGAAATACATTGTAATTGGCGTAAAGTTTCCACGGTAAATAGCGTCCACTTGAATGCACACAAGGGTTCATCGACTTGGTTCATTTCTAATTATAAACTGCTTGGTAGTGGCACTGCACGGCAAACGCCGTCATCTAAAACTAATTTAATGAGAGTATAATTACAGTTTCCATGTTTTCAGCAGCATTCACGGTATTTACCGCGCGTCTCTGACTCTACGCATTAAATACCGCCTCTCAACGCTCGATTTCAGACTGACTCTTCCTGTTTATCTTACAAGCCATGAATGAAATTCCAGGAGTGAAAAGTAGATGAATTAAATGGGCTTGAAATGAAAACAGGGAATGTATTCAGTTGTCATCATAAAACCGTGTTTATAGTTTCAATAGCATAAAATAACATAACATAATGAAAATATAAACACACATGTTTTACGTTTCTACGTTATTTTACGAGTACGTAATATAACATAAAACAGCTATGTGTTTATATTTGTTAGAGAAATTTGTAGGTTAGATGAAATACCTACAGTTGTTTGTTGTCTTTGAGGTTATTGAAAGAAAAAATATAAGTGTTATACAAGGATATTAATATTGGATTGCTAACTTGTATGTTATGCACGTAGTCAACTGCAGAAAAGGCAAAATACGCGCCAAATTTAAAATTATATATTAGAAACAAATTATGAATGGAATGAATTAACAGACTTTTTTATATTTATTGTGCATATTTTAAAAATTATAATTATTATTTTAATAATATTATATACATTTATTACATATAGCAAATTTACAATAAAATAGGACTATGAATGTAAAAATAATATTAGCTTATAAAAAGATGCCTTTTGCATATGTGGTGGAAAATTTGGAAATACAGAAGGTGCTGAGTCTGGTTTTAATCTTCTTATATAATATGTTCCAGGCCTTTTTTAAATAATTAGTTTCAAGAAAATGATCACAGCAATTTTTTTATGCTTTTGTAGGTGTGAAATCTTTTCTTTTTGTAGCATCTATCCACAATTTTTAAAGGAAATCTGTAAAACATTTAAAATAATAGTATGAATTAATATATATATATATATATATATATATATATATATATATATATATATATATATATATATATATATATATAGGCGTATAACATAGAAAATCGGTTTTTCCTTGTATAAAACTTCCCATTTAATTTTAGACAAAAAAGTTTAAGTAAATGAGACAGAAAATTTAATTCTACATCTAAATCACTGATTTAGTAACCTGTAAAATTTAATTTTAAATATCGCTCATTTGTAATGATAGCCATGGAATTTAAACAAAATTTTAAAGAAATGCATTATCTGTCAGAAATTCCATTTTCAAATAAAAATTACAGATATTATATTCTACACCTAAGTTCCTAAAAAATTTTTTTTCAAACGTCGTAGAAATAGCACTTTTTGTGACTTGATTCACAAGGTAGAAGTTTCATTTCTACGCCGCTAGAAATTTCTACGCCGGCGGAGTAGAAATAAAGTAAACAAATATCCATAGAAACTACATAGAATAAGCGAATAAAAAAAAGTAGTGCGTTTGAAAAAAAAATGTGTCATTCGGAATAAAAGTGTCTTTGTGTGCCTCGCATGCAATTGTCCGACTCGCTCCGCTCGTCGTGCAAACTTCCATGCTCGTCACTTTTACTCCTAATAACACAATATACTATTGTTTTCATAATTTACATCTAAATCACTGCACGGATTTTATTTAGTTTTATTATGTAACCTGCAGAATTAAAATTATGACAATTAAACGCTTTTCTTTATAATTTTGTTTAAATTCCATGGCTATCACTACAAATGAGCAATATTTATATAATTTCAACTTGAAATTTACAGCTTACTAAACATGTAAAATAAAATCTGATTTACTGATTTAGGTCTAGAATTTAATTTTCTATAATATTTATTTGAAACATTTTTGTTAATTAATTGGGAAGTTTTGCGCAAGGAAAAACCATTTTCCCATGTTAAACGCCGATGGCCCGGTTTTTAATTAACACCCTGTATATATATATATATATATATATATATATATATATATATATATATATATATATATATATATATATGTAATACTTGAAAAATTGTCAAGGGTTACCCTTGCTATGTGTATTTGTGCACCCAAAAGTACTACAAGAAGACGGCATATTGCCTTTTATTATGGAAATATCTCACTTAAAGTATTTATTCACTAAGAACACAACACAAACACCACTTTATTCAAGAAAACTACCATATAATGCAATAATAGACCAACGAACGTTTGACGTTTTGCCTTTTCTGCAAATGGCGCCGTACCCCCACCAGTTGCCTCGCTTGTTAAACGTATGTCAGCTATCCAGTGGTTTATTAGAACATCCTTGGTGTTATAGTACAGCATAAATATTTTTTGTTATGAAAAAGTCCGTTCATTTCACTTCGGTATCGAGGTTTTACAGTAAAACGCTGCAGGTAATAGAGAGTTTTCACATAACGTCAAAAAAGATAGAGTGAACTTTAAAATTTCAGATAGCGTGAACGTTATTCTGTACATCAGAATATGTTTTTACTTACCGTATAGCCGTGAAAATTTCAACAACAAAAATAAATTTAATTTATCACTACCTACATAAATGTAAAGACATGCATCTTTGCTTATTACATGAACAGCAGTTAAAGTGGTGTACCACATATGGTCTCGCAACCTCTACATATAGTTGCGCATAATAAATAATGTACAAAATATATATCATCACGGCATATTATCCATTGTTGTAGCTACCTTGCTCTAAAAGTTAAGTTATTTTTCATAATAATTAATAGATTTGATAGATGGTATTTAAAAAAGGCCAAAGTCAGTGCTTTCTCATTATTTAATAGTTTCTTATAAAACAAAAGCACAACTGAGATGACCTCCCACAACCACACAAAAAGTCTTATTTTTACAAATTTGATGCTCTTATAGTTTTTGAGTTCTCAGTGGAGACACACTGTATGTTGTAGCCAGGGCCGGATTGGGAAGATTCAACGGCCCGTGAAAATTCTAGCATGATCAGCTTTATCTCCAATTTTTTAAAAATTTATAATTATATTGCCACAAAGTAATAAATTAGTTTTGGTGTTGGTTAATACGAATTTTTTGCCTACATAGAAATTGAACAGTTATAAAAGATATTGAAATATAAAAAAAAATAGTATTTAAAATATATTCTGTAGTTAAGAAAATAACATTTAGTTTCATTTAAAAGTTGTAGACAATATTAAATTATTAATATATGGAGAGTGAGGAAAATTCTGAAGCAAATAAATTATCTGATCAAATCTAATCTTGAAAACGAAGAAAATAAAGCATTGAAAGATAATACAACCAAGATTCTACCCGCAGATAATGAAAGTGTTACAGTAATATTGGATACCAATTTATATGATCAGAAAATAGAAGAGCTTTTGAATCAAAGAAATTACAAGAAACTATTACGTCTATAGAAAACAAAGTGTACCGTGCTCTTAAGAAATATAAAGAATTATATTCCGTTTAGAACAAGAACAGATCTCACTCAATATTTTAGCAAGCTTCCATACCTGTACTGGGGGCTTCCATAAATCCATAAGAAAGATTTGAGCATCTCAGAAACCCGTCAAAGGTTCCATAAATTCTCCTACTTACAAACTATCACAATTTCTATTACCAATCATTCAGCCACTTCAAGGAAAAAGAACATCATATGTGAAGAATTCAAAACATTTTGTAGAACTTTTGAGCTAAATACAATTACAACCACAAAATCTTCTTGTCAGCTTTGATATTGTAAGTTTACTTACGCGAAATTTTTAGAAATCATCAAAACAAGGCTTGAAGATGGTTTGCTGATGGGTTCTTCTCAGTTATAGCCAATTTATACATGGAATTTTTTGAAGAATTAGCACTAGATACAGCCAATATAAGACCTAAACTTTGGCTTAGAAATGTCGATGATACTTTATATTAGGTTCACAATGAAGAAAAAATCTCATGGAACGATGGACTAGTAACATCAGTCTACCAACATACCAACACCGGACAGTACCTTAAATATAATTCCAATCATTCAAAATCTACAAAGTATGAAATTATCAAAACCCCATATATTTAAGCTCGGACTATATCTGCAACACCGAAAGAAATTTTGTCAAGAATTAGAAAATATTAAAAACGATCTGTGTAAGAACGGTTACCCGGTGAAGTTAATTAGATACTACATACGCAAATTTTAGTTTGTAATCACCGAGCGACGGCCTCAAAAAGTCGCGGCCTCTGGGGAAATTCCCGATTATCCCGACTGGCCAATCCGACCCTGGTTGTCGCGCTGTCGTCGAATATTTAAATAAACATAGTAAGTGAAATCTTGCTGAAACCGTGATGTATAAGACGCACCTGCGTTACGCAATACAAGTTACATTATTAGATTTGAACCACTACCTAATTAGTATCCCAACTGGATAATGAAGAGTGATGGGGTCTGTTACTTCATTGTTTACATATAGAAAAATTTATTTTCTACATCTTAAATATTATTCGTTTGTGTATACGATGAAAACAATAAAAGAAGAGTAAAAATAATTAAATTTTATTTGTAAAAATACGAGTATTATGTGCAAGTATTAATTTGAAAAAGAAAACAACTCTAACAGAAGTAAATAAATAGTGAGGCACGCGAGGCGAGACGAGACAAGAAATATAAAATATCGATCTCGTCTCATCTGTAATCTCGCTCTCGTTCTCGCACATTTTTTTGGGTCTCATCTCGTTCTCGCACGAGAGTGTCGCTATAAAAATAAGCGCTTGCGCATTACGTATTTACGTAACTGTTTAAGTACAAGAGAGGTTTTCGCACCAATAGCACCGTCTGCCATGTATTTGCAATCGTAAAACTATAATAAAGAGACGCAACACTAAATTCTGGTCACCAAATTATTTCAATACGAACATAATGTTTATTCCTTTACGGTCACCAGAAAATGTGATAAGTTAATAAATAATTTAATTTACCTCCTAAATATCCAATTTATCATCAAATTGTGATCTCTAAACAATTTCAATACGAATATCTGTTAACACATTCTGTCATCAGTAAAACGAATTAAACATTAAAAATTTTTTTTTTGTAACTAAAAGTCCCTACACTTTTCCTTTAAATATATGTCAATATTTAAGCAAGATTAACTCATAAAAAAACACTACACTGGTAACCCGCCGGCAACCAATCACTCCGTTTCTCTCCCTGTTGGCTCCCATCGACGCTTAATATAACATCCTTTTTTCAGGGGCGACAATAGTTTTATTAACCGTGGTTTTAACTGGGGTGAATTAGGGGAGAAATATTGGAGAAAACTAGTTCTATGGGATGCAATACCGATTTTGTGTTTATTTTTACATTTCCTCGCACTGAGAACGATACTAATCGAATCGGCTCTAGATAGACAAAGAATATAGTGAATTCATATAATTTTCACATTTACGTGTTCTATGCATGAATTAGCGTTGACTCCACTCCTTGTACGGTGCAATTTTCATTGAATTTATGAATCAAAGCTATAAAGTTACAAATACTTTTTATTGCGAGACTCTCGCAAGAATATCGCGAGATTTCTCGCTTCTCGCAGTTGTTATATCGATCTCGCCTCGAATTTTGAACTTCTCGTCTCGCATAATGCAACGAGACGAGACGAGATGCGAGAGGACTCTCGCCTCGTTGTGCATCACTATAAATAAAGGGTTCGTGTAATGGCCATTTTAAAACAAAAAAACTAAATACTGTGTGTATGACCTACCAGATATTTAGTATCTTTTAGAACCCTTACAAATATTAGCTAATAAAGTAACTAAGACTGGAGTTCTCAGAACATTCCTCAGGGATCTGCCGTCACTAACGTACGTGAAATTCATCAAGGCAAGACAGGGTAATATAGTAGCTAACCACTAAGCTTATTGTTTCTGCCTCTATACGACTTGTTCTCTCTCATCTCTCTTTGTATAAATATACAACTGTATTAACGTACTTTATTATTTACATACTTATTATTTGTTACATTTTCTAACAAACTGTTAGCTTTATTTGTAACATTCTGAGCAGCCTGCAAATTTATTGCAAAGATATTGACTGGAATGGTCGGTATCAAATCTAGCTCGCTATTTGTCCTTATGCAAAAATATCCACTTTCTGGACAATACTCTGATGATCGTCGAACAAATAATGACAAGCCCCATTAACAACATCTTTTCTCAATTCTATAATTATTTGTTTTTTGTAACACCTTGCCCCTTTCTATATTCTATAGCTTTTGATACACTTACGTAAAATCTTATCAGATTTTTTTTAATGTATTGTCTCACTAGCATTCATTATCTCTTTAAATTTATTTAAATACAGTCTTAAAATGTGATTTTGAAACCTATCTCCGACTCCAATAATTTTGTTATATTTCAGTTTATGTATCGACATCATTATCATTTCTGCGCAGTTAGGACCGAAGCCATTCATCCTACGAAGATTGACACCGCTGAAGAATCAGTACTACACCGTTGACTGAAGCCGTGTTCATCCAGCAGACCTACGGTTGAAGCTAGTCCGAGCAGCCTACGAGAAGCTGCCGGAGCTCCGACTTCTGCGAGAATTCGCATTTGATTGTTTATTTAATTAATGTTTGTGTATTAATAATTATAGTTAATAAATCGAGTAGAAACTACACTGAGTATTGTTTATCTAAAAGTCCTCCCCTGATCGAAATTAAAATAGTTGGGTGTCTGGAGTCGCACCCTAACAATACTGTCTAGAATTAGAAATAAAAGATTATAGTAATCAAACATTTTGTTCATTATTAATCTTCTGGATTTGAACTACATATTTAAGATTCGGTAAGCATTTTATGATTTTCTTATAACTTTTCTATTAGTCCAATTATGGTTTAGAAGATTCTTATCTAAAATACAATACATGAAAAGTAAACTACAAACTTTGTTGTTCTTCAAATATCGATCTATCAAACTGATTTACAATTACGATAAAACAACCACTAAACGCCACCCTTTCTTCCAGTGTGCACAAATATACAAACATATTTCACTCAAAATCAAAATGATAAATATTACGTCGTACATTACAGCCCCGCTTGCTATCTCTGGTGATCGTTGTATCAACAACGGCTTTTATGTACATATGTATGTCACCTTGTTTGCGATTCACACGTAATCATACCGTTTGTTCACTGAAACCATGCGTATTGAAGCCGGAGTTTGAAAATCCATTGAGAAATTACATCTGTTAAAGCTCAGTTATAATGTTAAAGGAAAAAGATACGGGTTAGCCTATTTGCAGCTTCGGAAGAAACTTGATATTGTAGAAATGATGTTTTGACTAGAGCAGTAACGTGGAAAATAAGCTTTTATGCAGGAATCAAATAGAGTCGTCGTGGCATCGAAAAAAGTAAATTATTGAAGATTTTTAAATATTTTTTCTACGAATACATACACCAGTCGGCCCAGTTAAAGATATGGTTTGAAAATAAATAAAATTCTTCATCATATCATACACGATTTTTGCCGATGAGCGGTTCGAGAGTTACTAACAACTTTAACATATATAGTCTGAACACTGAAAACCGTGACATAGTCGTTTAACATGGGAAAACTTTTTTTTAACGAATATCATCTGTCCCGTAAGACTATAGTGGGAGTTTTTGATATGGTTGGATAGAATATTTAATTTGGCATCGAAGAGTATCTAAATACTCCTAATTTAATGGCTTATTATTGAAATATTTGTGAAAGTATAATGCAGTTTGACAGTTATTACTTATAATTTATTAAAAACAGTAATCATGGGAACGCATTTTATAGCTGAGTTGGTTAGATCGGGGCATTGTAATAATTATTCACGAGTACAAATCCTGCCCGCCTCATATTTTTATTATTTTTTATTTAATTTTGTAAAATGTATTTTTAAATAAATTACAAAATTAAAACATAATTGTTTAGTAAATCAAGTATTTTATAGAATTCATTATTTTTTTTTATTAATTTAAATTTTATAAGTTGCTTTAGGCTTTTATTTTATTTCTCGTAGATTTATTCTACAAAATATTTGATTTACCTAACAATTTAGATTTTAATTTTATAATTTATTTAATAATAAATTTTACAAAATAACATATACAGGGTGTAAATGAAATAACTGCATTAAATTTAACCAGTAATGTACCTCGACGAGAGCAACAATATTTCTTAATAACTTTTTTTTCTAAGTCTTTTAGATTTTGAGTTAAAATTCTTTAAAGATTTGTTGCATATTTCGTTACCCGCCTATGGAGAACAAAAAGACAAATGGCTGCGCTGCCGTATTCAAGTGAGATACAAACAGCTCAAAAATTCTCGGTTTTCGGTTACACTTACAGTCACAGTCATTAATAAACGAATCAAGGGAAATAACATTATTATTAATTAATACGTAATAGTACAATTTTTAAAATAAATAAATTTAAATATTGGATAACAAAAGTATAAAGTTGTGTATTGAACCAGGTTTTTAATCACGTGAATAGTGAAAGACAAGGAGAAACGAGGTAACGAGACGAAGACCAAAAGCATAGTTATTAGGTTATGAGATGATTATTTATTGTCGACAAATCATAATAGTTTAAATTCGTTATTCAAAATATGTAAGTACAAACTTTTGTCCATTTAAAAGAAGTACATGAGTACCAATAATTAGTCGTCCATTTATTGTTCCCCAAACATTTTTTAATGAAAATTTTTACAGCATTTTCATCTGTCAAGATGTGTATTGTGCATAATAAATACACCTTCCCAAGTAAATTCAGTCTCATAAATGAACATTATGAGCCATTCCCAAAATTGAAGTCTGTTATGTGCTGAAAACATTGAACTTTTTGCACATGGTATGGAAACAACTGTTGCTTTTTAAAAAATTGTCATATGTGACACTCCGTATTGTGATAAAGATGTACAAGATTAACAAATGTGCGAATATTAAGAACAGAATGATTTGGTGATGATTTGGAAACGCTCCGTGTAAATGCGTTGGCAACTCCATGACACTGTCTTTATGTGAACCGTGATGTCAAGTAAAATGTAGTACAGATACGAGTAAAAAATAAATAAATAAACCATAGGTAAGTAATTACAATGTCTGTGTACTCGCATTTTGACAGAATTTTACCTTATAAACAAGTTTATTACTAATGTCAAAATTTAATTGCAACAATTGACAAGACTGTCAATTGCTAAAACAAAATTTTTCATAGCTATTGCTGCTGCATTCAATTATCACAAAAATATTTGGAACGACTCGTCAATTTACGGGGTGGTAAAAATGCTAAAAAAATATGCGATTTCGAGAAAAAGTTATTAAGAAATATTGTTGGTCTCGATGAGTTATACTACTGGTCAAATTTAATGCACTTATTTCATTTACAGCCTGTATATATATATATATATATATATATATATATATATATATATATATATATATATATATATATATATATATATATATATATATATATATAGGTATAAGGCAGGATTTTAACTTGTGAATAATTATTCCGGTGCCCCGATCTAACCAATTCAACTACGGAATACGTTTCCGAGATTACTGTTTTTAATAAATTATAAGTAATAACTGTCAAATTGCATTATTCTTTTGCAAATATTTCACTAATAGGTCATTAAATTAGGAGTATTTAGACGTGTCCGGAAAATTTATCGCGGAAAAGTGATCGCGGAAAATTTATCGCGGAAAATTGATCGCGGAGAAAATACATCGTCAGTAAATTGATCGCCTGGAAAATATATCGCCAGTAAATTGATCGCCGGAAAATTGATCGCGGGGTAAATTGATCGCCGGTAAATTGATCGCGTGGAAAATTGATCTGGGGGAAAATTGATCGCCGGAATATTGATCTTCGGAAAATTGATCGCGAGGAAAATTGATCGCCGGTAAATTTATCACGTGGATATTTATGTACACAAAAAATATTGTTTATAAAAATACAATTGTTACAAATTTTATTTTATTAATTTAATTTTTAGGTCCCTGAACCTAGCACAACCATTCCGGCACAATCACATAAAATCAATCAGAAAATTTTGTACTCATTAATTACTAATTAATTATCCAAAAACCAAAGTTATTACGGTTGTTTAAAAAAAATACATAGGGTTGTGCAAATAGTAATAAAATGTTTACTAGTGTTACAGGGTCCAACAGAACTAATTTTTGGCCAACATTAAATTCCAGCCCCAGATCTGTTTTAGACTTATTTTATTTATACATATACAAAAAAATATTAGAAGGAGATGATAATTACAATAACTATCATGTATAGTAGAAGAAGACGGTTAGTGATTTGGGGTTAGGTATTGTGTAACTACTAACTAGGTAACAAGTTTTAATAAAAACTGTTACAATTCATAATCCGCAGTTTGATTATTTATATTTTATTTTCTTCTTGTTTGCGAACAAAATCTAAAAATTCCCATTCATATCTTAGCAAAATTCAGGCAATTATTTATATTGCAACTACAATACAATAGTCACCACCGCCGTTCTTTTAACCCCTCGATGTTCATTGAATATGATTAATTTATTATGTATACCTACATTAATTTTATAATTTTCTTGACGATGAACTTATGCTATATTAGCGACCAATTTTTTGGCGATCAATTTTCCCTGCGATCAATTTACCGGCGATCAATTTTCCTCCCGATCAATATTCCGGCGATCAATTTGCCTCGCGATTAATTTACCAGCGATCAATTTACCTCGCGATTAATTTTCCGGCGATCAATTTACCGGCGATCAATTTTCCCCGCGATGAATTTTCCGCGATAAATTTACTGCGATCAATTTACCCGCGATGAATTTTCCGGGAACCGTATTTAGATATTCTTCGATACCAAATTAAATAATCTTTCTAACCATATCAAAAACTTTCACTATAGTCTTGCGGGACAGATGATATTTGAAAAAAAAAAACTTTTTTCCCATGTTAAACGCCTATGTCCCAGTTTTCAGTGATCACACTGTATATATATATATATATATATATATATATATATATATATATATATATATATATATATATATATACATGGTATGAATTTATATAAACTAAAAATTAAATTCACAAAACTGTTAGGCAAAATACTAACATTAATACTTTTTTGTCTCTTCATATTTTCTCACTAACCCATAGGTACAATTTCATGTTCTTTCGCTATAACTTTCCATTCTAGTCGTTAGTTTTACTTCACAGAACACGACCTCCACTCTTAGCATTGAGTGGGATCGAAAGCAACAGCTACACCCACAAGCTGCTAAAGTTGGATTGATTTGTCGTACTTGCCAAATTGTGAGCCTCTGGGGATGTGTCTTCCCGCCATTTCAGGGAGTAAAATGTAGTCTCGACGGCCGACATACAGGGGCAAAGCAAATCAATAGAAATTTAATTCCGTAAAGTTAAAACACTCGTAACGTGGATTCCGGTAGTGCTAAAATATTTACATGTGGAAATAGTGGAGTTAGTAAAAGTTGCAAAGAGCTTGCAATAAAAAACTAAACTGATTAAAAATTTAAATTTGATTTATTTCATATTCTGCACTATTGGGATATTTCAATAAGAATGCGAATCTGATGGCGAAATTTGGAACTAAAACAAAGGAGCAATTTTATTTTAGTTTTTACATAGACCCGGACGGTTTATATAGTGGAAAATAAGTAATAGGACTAATATTTGAAATTAATTAAACTACTATTATCTAATATTTAATAGCGGGCTATAGCTGTAGATTATATTCTGGTTATTGCACCTTGTGCCCTTCTGAACGTATTCGTTGGGTTGTCTTTCGCGCGAGGCTTAACATTAAAATATTGCGATCTGGCACTGAATCAAATGGACGAAGTTTGGAACGTAGTCTGAACGCTCTTTGTGTTTAAATCACCGAATCGCCATTTATAAAATCAGTTTCAACAACGAACGCAACCTTTTACTAACCTCTACTCGCTACCGGTAGTAACAAACTACCCGATGCGCTGAACAAAGCCGAATGCGTGTGACAACATGAAACAAACAATACCTAACGCACAAAACCCGGGTCCTTATACATGTTTTTACTTCCTTGTACAAAGTAAAGTATTGTAATGGCGAAAAATTTCGGTTTTCAAATTTCAACGGAAATATCCATTTTGACCATCCCTGAATCCATTTTGACTAATTTCGTTGTGACGTATGTACGTACGTACGCATAACTCAAAAACGGTAAGCCGTAGAAAGTTGAAATTATGTATTAAGGACTGCTATAACATCTAGTCGTGCACCTCCCTTTTTGGTCATTACATAATTTCCAGAAATGGTACTTTATTTGAAGCCTATAATAGATTTTATTGAAAAACTATTATAAAATATAAGACAAAAATTTTCAAATTTGGTATATAAGACTCTTATGTCAATTGGAATAACAGTAGATTTTGGTAAAAACAGGCTAACCGGAAGTGATATATTACCTGAAGTTGTTAACAATTTTTCTTGAATAAAATGGTTTCATTTTGATTTTAGAAATAAATGCTTCAAATAAGAGTTTTAGAGAATTAAATTCTGGGTCTAGCACATCAAGTATTATTAAATTAGCCCTTTGTATAAGCGAGATATGTAAATTTAAAACATATATTTTTTGGTTTTTATAATGAAGCTTGCTATGGATTAGGGCAAAAAATAACAAAAGAAATAAAAAAATAGATGTTAATGTCAAATTACGTCAAATACGTGCAATTTTATAATTGGGTCTATACTTCATATTGGTCTTGCGTACAAGGAAGTCGTGTGGTGTCCACATCAGATTTTTTGAACTTATTTTAAAAATTAATGGGTTGTGCGGGCGCTTGAAACATACATATATCACCTTCGGCATCGCTTGGCTCTCAGGATGGTTGTCACCGATAGCGACTAGATGCTTTAAAACCATTTGAGTTACGTACCTACAAACTCCCACCACACTTTTCTATCCCCACTCACATAGGAGCAGCAGCTGTCCGATATCCATGCATTTTTTCTACCGGAGCCTGTAAAACCGTCTTTTCTTGGAAGTAAAGAAGTAAATTCAGAACTTTACTAGTATAATCCCATGGTTTTATTCGGCTAGTGTTCACTCAAACACAAAAAAATTTTACATTTTGACGTTTAGTTATTTTGTCATAACCTCTCTTAAGAAATTATTTATATGTAAGTTTCATTTTTTTTTGTATTCTGCGATATTTCCAAACAAAAATAAATAGTTCTTATAATAATTAATCTCATATATTATATTATTGGGCTGAAAGTTTTATCATTTAAATTCTGTTGATTTTACCTTCCGTCATATCTTTAAGTAAGGAAGGTATTGTTTTTGGTCAAAAAATGCGATGATGAGTTTATAATGCAAAAGTACGTTTTTGAGTCCCTAGAATACGACTTTACTATTTTTGCGATGATGTCTGTATGTCTGTGTGTATGTACCTTTCGAAAAATTATAATTATTTCGTATTCCTCTTCGTTATATCCATATGAAGAGCTGATTAGATTTTGGTTATAATTGTTCGACCGGAGGTACCCTCATTTGAAGTTTTAACAATTTGTCTTGAAAAAACGCTGTTAAATATTTTTTTTTCACATTTAATGATATTATAAATATTAAAGAATGTTTTATTCTCTATACGATTTGATTACCTTTTATATTTATAAAAATTATAAAGATATTAAATTTCGTAAAGATGTCAAGTGCGATTGACAATATATTTGTGTTATAATTTTACTGCATATATAGAATCAATTCTTAGAAACTTTCTGTATGGAATTTGTACAAAATATATAACTGAGGGAAGGTAATGTACTGGAAATATAAAATATTTCGCAAGGAACTGTATGTATGGAATTTGTATAAAATACACAGAACTGACGGAAGATAATGTACTGGCCACATCAGATTTTTTATCTGCTTTGGAATTTACTTCTATAATCTAGAAATAGACCACCAGCTGCATATTGTAGATGATTCCCGTTGTGCACTTGTGGCCTTAGATCTCATAGTATTGTTCATGTGTAAATAAAATAAAAACAAGAAATTACATTTAGTTTCATTAAGTTTTACGTTTACGTGTTATTTTTCTTTTACTTAAACACAAAAAACCATTTCATTCTGCTTCTATAAAATACACTAACATTTCCTTCTTTTGTTTCAGGTAAGAACCAATTAATCGCTTTTCTATCCATCATCCTGTGGTCTCTGCAAACAGTAAGTAAAAGCGAGAATGAGAGTACAAAAACAATAAAAATCAATAGGTTGCGGAAGCCCTGCAAAGTAAATATTTACTTTCATTATGGAGGTCGACAGAATCGCTTGTGAACCTTGAACTACATATCTCGGGGGGAGGTAATTAAATACACAATTCAACATATTCAGGCGAGCCTAAATAGCATTATAATAATAATGTCAATTTTGATAGTAGTAAGGAAGTTTGACAAGGGATGATAACAAATAGACAAGAAAGTTTGAAAGCTGTATTTGAATATTGTTAATATTTCAACTCAACACGATTATTAAGTTTGTTCAATAGAATCCTTTATCAAGCAATGCCTACAGTTGAAGGACAAAAATTCGTAAATTCGGGTTTAATTACTACTTGTGGCGTAACTTGACTTATGGCAATTCTGACTTGGAACTGGAGTCTACGGGGACAAATATTAATAAAATCAATGAATCTATCAATTTTATTTATCAATATTGTCAATAGTTGTATTAACACTACATAACTGCAAAATTTTATTGTAATCTCACTTTGTGAAATGCAAACAGAAAACGTATTTATTTATCAGATTAAAGTTTTGCGATATATTTAAATTTCTTTTTCATATACGTTCAGTCGATAAACTTTGGCTTCTTTGCCAAAAATTATGGAATATGTCTTGGAATATTCCTTGTAGGTACACTGGCTTCCAAAAAAATCGCGTACACTGTTTCTTTGCTGTATTCAGTCGATCTTGATTTTTAATATGTCAATGTCACTAATGTCAATTAAGATGTCAAAATTAACAGAAAATGAAATACATACTTGGTTTTTCTGGAATATATTTGTAAGTAGTTAAACTAAACACAATGAAGAACTAGCTTCATAATAGATCAAATAGTGATGACAATGACAACATTGTCAGTTTTTACATTATTTACAGAGCAAAAAATTACAAAAACTCGGTTACTTGATTTTTAAGGTGTGTGCGATTTTTTTGCAAGTCAGTGTACTTGTACATCTTTTAACACAGCATTTTTTGGTGTATATTATGATCATTTTCTTTAATTCGCTATTCTGCGGGTTTCAATAAACGTTATTCACTTTTTCTCTGAATAGGGGACTACATCGCAATTGAATTAAGAGAAATTAGGAAAAAATATTGAAAGTATATGCTTAATAATGAATATTAATAAAGTGCAATAAATAAAAGGCCTTCAAGTTCCAATATTCCTTGTTTAATTATATTTAGGACGTTTCGAGCTCATTTAGCTAGGTGAAATATATTTCACTTTGTTTCGGGAATTAAAAAAGTGAGAAAATATGAAATGAGATGAGAGTGAGACGAAATTTTATGTCACCTTGTGAGAAAATTGTCATATTTCAAGAATCGGTATCCAGAACAACGAAATTTTGTTTATTCTTTTTCTAAAGTTCAAATATCTCCTCGAAATGCATAGCGTCCTGGTTTGTTACTATTTGCTCATTATGCTTAAAATCTGTATAAATTTTCTATTTTATAGCTGGTTGTAATGCTGGAAGTTTGAAGTGTGTAATGTTACCTTCTAGGAAATAAAATTGATATCGCTGGTGTTAGGGCAGGTAACTGTAGCGCGCACGAGGCACGAGACAACTCTCAACTACCTCCACGTTTATATTCGTTACTTTGTACGTTTGTTAAGTGCACATCTTGAGTGTTAGAGCGAAGGCCATTATTTAGAAGTGGAAACGGAGAATGCGGACAATTTTGCATTCAAACAACCAAGCGGCAGAGAGATGCAAAATGTGCAATATGCTTGCAAATACAACTACAAATGTTCCTTTGCTTTTTACAAAAATTATTCCAATTAACACTCCAGACTTGTTTTTTATGATAACGTTGTAAATTTAATTTAAAATTTAAAATGTATGACAGAAAATACATATATGAGGGATATAATTCAGTTTTATTTGCCATGATAATATTATTTGCACGGAATTTATTACTTTTACTATATACATCACCTAAATATTTGCATTTTATGATTTCATACACAGAAAACAAAAGTTCATTTCATGCTGAAATTAAATTCGACGCTGTCTAAAATTTTCAAAATAAATAATAATATTATTTATTTTAAAAATATTATATTTTTATTCTTGCTAAAATTAAAAACTTTATTATATTGGTACCTCTTTTTAAATTTCAAAAACGGAGTATCATGATATTTTCTAGCTATTTTATTAACAATTTTTTTTTTTTTAAATGTTTATATACTATAGGTATCCTTATTTATTGTTTTTCCCCTCAAAATTACATTTCAAGATCAATTTTGCCAACTTGACTTTTGAGTTAAATAATGATCAGACCCACGTTTCTCTGTTCAAAACCTACTCCGAGTTAGGATTTTTTTGAACTCACTGTATTTGCAGAAATAGAAAGAATCACATAAATTGATCTATTGCAAGAATGTACCTACATACATATGTTTTAAATTAATTTATAAAATAATTATTAAAAAATTACGTATATTACAATCCAAGATTAGATTGCCACTGTCACGATTTTGCTGGCTATATCATTTCCATACAAATGCATCCATGGGCCTGTGTTCCCGAGTCAATTCGGGCCCCTATGTAGATAAGAAAATAGTTTTACTGATCCCATAATAGGACACTTTAAAAAAAAAAAATTTAAATACAATTTAATTAAAAAACAAAAAATTAAATCCATGGAATTAGTTTCACCCCTAACCATTCTAATGCAAGTTGAAAACGAGACCATAAATGAGTGCAAGTCTGAGAGCCTGTTAGTTTCGGCGCGTTTTCAAAATTATCTATGAATTTCAAGGAAGTACTCTTTTGTACCTGAAAAGTATCTTTGAACTGAAAACGAAAATAATTTTATTTCAATACTCACATGAGTTTACATTCTTACTTTTTTATTTGTATATTTATGTACAACATAAAGTTTTATTATTTGAGTTAATAACACTTCATCACTATGTGATGTTTTTAGAAGCCATACCATTAGCACTGATATTCGTGCACTTGCTCCTGTAGTCGGTGCACAAATGTGCGCACTCACTGCGAACTGAGTGCAATTTCACGACAAGTCGAAAAGGCTACAACGAAGAAAATGTAAAAATTTAAATATGATGAAAACAAAACGAGAACTCAGTGCAAGTTAGTGCGCACTGAAATCAGAAGCTGAAAGGGCTATATGTTAGATACATCTATTGTTCTGGCAATTTCGTATTCTATTAAAATAATAAATAAATAATATATCAATGTTTTTATTTATTTTAATTTTATAATTTTTAGGCAGTAGAACATATGAAATTAAAAATACTAACATTTAAGCAGTTAAAAATCAAAATAAATCAAAACAATAGTCTTGTCAACGTGACATTGTTCTTGTCAAAATGACATGCGCAAACAAATCAGCTGATTCCAAGCACGTCAAGGTCGCTCGAGTCACGTGTCTGCTCGCGCCCTATAGTTAATATAGCTTCTTCCAAATTAATCCCACTATCTGCAAATAAATATTCAAATTCATTTTCCATAAGTTCGTAGATCAAAAAATAATATACGAGGGATACACAAGTTATATTTGATAGCTTACAACTTTTTTGATGACAGCTAAGCAACAAGTCTCGTTTGCTTATCTGGCATCTGCTTCATTTGCTTACTTCATTGAACGCACCTAATCTAATCAGCCCTTGATTTGGATGTAAACTGGAGAAATACAAAAAAAAAATTGGAATTGTAGTATTGGAGTTATGTAATTCGAAATGATCGTCACACAAACGCGCACGTACGCACACAGGCACAAAAATTGTAAAATCGTATTTTATAGACCCTAACACGTGCTTATTCAACAAAACTCATCGTCGACAGAAGGTAAAAACAAACAGTTCCTGTATAAATAAATTATAACATATCATATTGATTAGAATTAAAATATAAGTTTGTTGTAAAATTTCATCTGGTAATTTTAAAAAGTTTATCTGACATATTTACTCTTTCAAATATAAAAATTGTCTTAAATCTCAATAATATATATATATATATATATATATATATATATATATATATATATATATATATATATATATATATATATAATTATATACAGGGTGTTTCCTTTAAAACAACCAGCGCTTTTTTGGGTGAACCAATGACTTTAGAAAAAAATGTTATATACAAGAAATGATCTAGAATAAGGGGTTAATTTATTAATAATAACAAACCGAAAATTCGACCAGTGGTTCTCAAACGGCAGAACAAAACTATATTTTTTTAATGGTATCCTATATATTTTTAGCCCATTAGATAGAGAATTTTTTTCTGATTTCAACAATGTAAATATGGTATAGGGTTGTATAATAATTATTTCGAGAAAAATGTTATTAAAAATAATGTTATATTACAATAGGCTATGCAATACACAGGTATTGATACATACATATATTTATGTGTGTGTGTGTGTGTGTGTGTGTGTGTGTGTGTGTGTGTGTGTGTGTGTGTGTGTAAATCTATTTTTTATTACATTATTTCTAGTTTTTAATACCATTTTTCTCGAAATAATTGTTATACAACCCTATGCTATATTTATATAGTTGAAATCAGAAAATAATATTCTATTTGAAGGGTTAAAAAATTATATAGCGTGCCATTTAAAAAAATATAATTTTGTTCTACCGTTTGAGAACCACTGGTAAAATACTCGTTTTGTTACTATTGATACATTATCCCCTTATTTTTGATCATTTTTGGTATAAAACATTTTTCTCTAAAGTTGTTAGTTCGCTGGCTTTGTATATATATTTTCATTATTGATTGAATAATCCTTCGTACAGTCTTAATGGCTTCTTCGTTTCAAATCCTGAACAAACTTTTCTCAAATGTATCTTGGTTAGTTTTCGTCTTCTTCCCGGAGTTTGGCAGTCGCTGCTTCCGGGGTGTCTGTGTCTGTTGCGGTTCGGTGGTAGTAACGGCGCGCTTTACGTCAGCGCTCGATATTGCATTCGACGCCGTTCGCGTTCGTGTTCGAGTTGTTAATCCTCTTAAGGCGATAGGTTTCCTGACAAACCTTGACCCGAGCCAGATGTACCACCAAGTGATACGTTAGATACAGTGTTGGCAATTTGAATTCAATTAAGGAAAACCCGCAAAGGTGCACAGCAATGTTGCAAGACCTTTAATTTGTTTTATTTTATTTTCGTCTACAGCTTTTTGTAAAACATTCCAGAAAGCGTCGCTTGTAATTAGTGATGTGCAAATTTCGGATTTTTTTTTTTTTGAAAGTTTCACTGAATATTATATAAAGTTACACAAAATCTTTCACTATGAATTTCATTGAAAATTACATATAAAAATTTCATTGAAACTTTCAATGAAAGTTTCATTTAAATTTCAAGAAACTTAACATTTTTCAGTTGAATTTCAAATATTTGGATCTCAAATTAACTAATTTGAAAATTAAAAATCTGGTGTGGCCAACACAATACCTCCCGCCATTTACAGCCCGAGTCACAAAAAAGATTAATTTTGACAATTTATTTCTTAAAATATAGTCTAATCTAATCCAAGTAACTACCTTTTTTTTAAACCCCTCATCAGGATTAAATCTCAGTCACAGAATGGGTTCACATTCACACACATCCATGCCTTAGTTGGATTTGAACCCAGAGTCCCGAGGGCACTCATGACATGAGGCGTTGCTCTAACCATTAAACCACCGGAGCTATAATAAAATGAAGATTAAATTTTAAATACCGGGCTAGAATAGAATTCACTTATCCAAAAATGAGGGCTAGTTCTTAAACATTTTGTGAATCGTTAATTTTTATCAATCTAATTACATACCTACATATTTACATACGCTGGAAACTGTATTGAATTCCTTTTCTATTGTTCTATTTACTTTTTTCTTTTTAAAACGTTACTGATATTATTTTGAAATGATTATTTCTTTGATAATGACATTTATCTGTCAATCACATACATTTGAATAACTGCCTTTTGTTTGTTTAAAGCGTAGGCTCTGGGATTTAAATTATAGATAATTTTATAAATTTATCCATAAAATATATAGAAAAAGTATTAATGCAAATCTAAAGAAAATTTAATAATCTTTAATTTTTATAATAACATTAATCTCGAAAAAATAACATTTAAAGGTATTTCTCGAAGAAAAACTATTTTGAGCTTCTTTTAAAGTGCCATTTCCGGTTTTCTGATTTTTACCAAAATCTGATGGGCTCTTTCCATTACAGAAAAAGTTCGAAATAAAGGTTTCAAAATTTTCTGAATGATAGTATTTGAGTTAGAGTGGAGGATCCACACACACATACACATATACACACAGACATCATCGTGAAAATGTCAAAATTGGATTCTAGGGACCTTAAAACGTGGTCATTTACCAAAATGTCGATGTGCGATTTTTAGCACGATCCCTATACCTCCCTTACCAAGGGTAGAGGGAGGTAAAAAGGAAAAAAAGCTTTAAAAAATTATTATTCAAAATGTAATACAAAAATGTAAAAAATAAGTATTAAACTATTTAAAATAGAAATTATCTTATTGTCTTTTGTATTGCTTTCTTTGAAATATCGCCAGATTCTATCTTTAATTTTCACCATACTTAAACTGTATTGAATCCTGAATTGTATATGCGAGAAATATACAAGTTTCAGCATGTAGATTAACCAAACATAACTTACGTCGAGAAGTGCAGGCGCATGTATGTCATCTGCGCATGCGCAGTGTAGCTTATGAAAGTTTCATAAAATTTAAGGCTTGAAACTTTCATTTTTGAAATGTTTCAATTGAAACTTTCAATATGAAACTTTCAAATGGCACAACACTACTTGTAATTCAAATTAGTGTTCCTGAAAGATTATTATTTACTATAGAGGTGTCCCAGAACATACCGGCAATATTTCAGGGAAGAATTCCAGAACTTATTTAGAGTCGAAGAGTTCATATAAACATATATTTCAAATGTAACCTTTAAGGAGTTATTGTTATTTAAAATTTGAGTTTAATGGATTTCTGAAATACTGATCTAGTTGCGATGATCACGTCTTTTGTTTGGTAACATTTGAACATCGTTTTCCGGACCTGACTCAATTAGGTTTTTGTCTTTGGGGCTTTGGGATCACATCAAACAGATTGTTTATGCAACTAAAATGCACACGGTAGAATAATTATTGCGCCAAAGAATATAGCAGGCTGCCGATATTATTAGGAATAACCAAGAAAACTGTTTTGAAGGCTTAAGAACATATGTCAAGTTCCAATTTTACGTATATTATATTACGCTTATTTCGCTCTTTTCCATAGTCATTTAAACTACGGCATCTTACTCTGGGGTAATTCGACGCACGTAACCAAGATATTTATACTGCAAAAAAGGA
The DNA here is from genome assembly GCA_963082715.1 of Harpalus rubripes. NCBI lineage: Eukaryota > Metazoa > Arthropoda > Insecta > Coleoptera > Carabidae > Harpalus > Harpalus rubripes. The sequence goes on along the minus strand of OY720448.1, from coordinate 99,294,003 downwards.
TTGTCAGAATAATTGCTAATGTAAGCCCTACACATTCCTGTAAAACCCTTTTTATTGAGTTAAGGATAATGAGTTTGCCTTGTCTATATATTTATACAACATTACTTGAAATTCACACGAACCAAGATAAATATCTAAGGAACAGTGATGTACATAGCCATAACACTAGAGCAGCAAATTTATTAAGATTAAATAAGTTGAAGAACAAACGCTCCGAAAGAAATTCTCTGCAACTAAAATTCTATAATTACCTCATCATGTTAAGGCACTTTCCAAGCCTGAATTTATAAATGTTGTCCTTAACTACCTAATAACAAATAGTTTTTACACTTTTCAAGAATATATGGACCCCCCCCCCAATATTAAATCTATATAACGTGTATATGCAATTATCTGTATTTTAAACTGACGTGCCATAATTGTATTTCATGTACAAAAAGAGGTTTAAATAAATTATCATTAAATAAATTAACATTAACGTTAACTCGTGAAAAATTAAAATTAAAATTTTGTAATAATTGACACCGGTCTCCTCTATAATAATATAGGCAGAGCTGGGCAGTACTTGCAAGAAAAGTACTTTATTAGGTTTGCAAGTACTTTCAGTACTTCAAGTATTGTACTTGAAGTACTTCCCATTTATAGTACTTTGTACTTGACAAAGAAAGTCTATTCACATGTACTTGGTACTTAATACTTGGTAAAATACTTGAAGCACAATGAAAAGTACTTGAAGTATTTTTAAATACTTGAAGTACTTTAAATTTACTTGAAGTATTTTAAATGTACTTGCAGTATTTTAAATGTACTTGAATTACTTTAAATGTACTTGAAGTGCGATGAATAATTTAAAAGTTAACAATGCTACGAGAATTGTTTCTCTGTCAATGTTTCTTTTGCAGTTTTGTGGTGTTACTCCTGTAGTACAAAATCATGTGAATTTCATTAATAAATATATTTTTAGTGATAATATGAAAGTAAATATATATTTGCAAATTTTTTGGCATAAATAAATTAATTCTAATCTGCATCTGTATATACCATATAATGTTTGTATTACCTAACTACAGTGCTGGGCTTTTGCCATATCTCCTGGCGAACGCATGACGTAAAAATGACGTCAATTTTACGTCATGAGATCGCTAGATGAAACGGCAGTCCCAGGGAGGAACTCGTGTTTTTGAAATAACCAAATAAATATCGTATATTGAAATTTTTGTCAATAATCACCTTTTAAGGTCCATACAATCAGAAAAATATCAATTATCTGAAAAAGTACTTGCACCCAAATTTACAAGTACTTTTTCAAGTACTTGGTACTTTCAAGTACTTTAAAAACTAAAAAAGTACTTGTACTTCAAATACATTTAAAAACATCAAGGTACTTGGTACTTGTACTTCAAGTACTACTTTCCGGTACTTTGCCCAGCTCTGAATATAGGGACTATACAAGCAAGCCGTATTATTGCACACACCTTACATAAGTAAATACCACAATAAAATAAAAAGGAAGTATCGTAAGTTATTGTTAGCCCATGACTATATTTGGTCCTTGTACATTCATTAAGCCAAAAATCAGCAAATTGTATTTAAATGCTCTTCCCGTATGTCCTTGGAAGCGCATTTCTACGAAGTGCTGACCTACACCTCCACGAAGGATTTGAATTTCAGCGCATGCACCTTCTTCGTTCTTAGTTACAATATAGGTGATGCACAGTCCATGCAGTTCGAAACCAATGTCCCTCGATACATTCGCAATGGAGTTCACCATCATAGAGAGTACTTGGGAGTCACCTTCTTGCCTCTTGCCCCACTCTTGTGGCGGACAAGGTGCTGGAGTTGGGAAAGGTGGGACGAGGGGTGGAAAGTCATCTTCGAATCTTCGTTTTGGTATAAGCGGACCTAGAGGGCGGATGTCGTCTTGGAAATTTGGGTTTGATGAAGACGAGCCGGGCCCAGGGAGCTCAATCTTTGGTTTTTGTTTTTGAAAAGTGAGAACTATAATTTAATGTTTTCTAATACTGAAATTTTGAGTGACATTTTATTTTGTTTATTTATTTATGACAGTTGTCAATATGATTTTGTCATCTTCATTTTGACATTTTGAAAATGTCAGGTTGAATAAATTTTGACATATAAGCCGCTTTCTTTTTATCAAGAAGATCAACTCCAAATAGCACACATCTACCCTAAATCGTTCTTTTTAAAAGGGGATAAATGATCTTGTACTACCCATTTTCTTCGCCCCCGCCCCCGCAAAGCACCACCTTTGAAACAGGATCATATAAGGCGATTTCGGGCGACAACTGTTCACTTGCGGTATGTTGCGTTCAGGTGCGTTCACACATTCGGGCGCTAGGAACAACATACCCGGTATGCTTGGATCAGTGCTCACAGCTGAACGGGTTTGCTAGTCGGGTCAGCTCTCTGTTCACTATTTCTATCTCTTTTTCTCATGTATTTTTTTGAAATGTCAAAAGGCAAAACAGTCGGAGTCGTGGTCTTATGTCAAACAGAGTGGCATTATTTTCGTTGACTCTTTTTTTGGACAAATATGGAAAAAACTATCTTTCTCCGTTAATGCATTTTAATTGCCAGACACTATTTTTGACAGTATTAAATGTCGCAGAATATACATAACCTCCAAGCACGGTGTCAACAAGTGAAACATTGATTTTTGGCGCCACCACTGACCATAGCATACTGCAAGTGACCGTAACTGATCCTAAGAAGTGAACGGGTATGTCGCCCGAAATCGCCTATAGATCCTGAACTGATCCCACTGATCCCAAATGTCAATGTCACTTCAATATGACTTGACTTCTATGTATTTTGTCTTTTTTGTAAGTATTTGATATTAAAATGACATAAATAGAAGAAATTAATTAGTTTGAAACGTTATGTCATGTTTCTTTACCATAAGAAATACATCCATATTTAAATACTCACAGGTAAAAGAATTTAATATGTCAAAATCAAATCACATATGCAACAGACTATAAACACAAGCAAATTCAGCTCATTATTATATTATAAATATAATGCTATATATGTTTTTATCTTCTACTTCTTATTTTTAAAAGAATATGCTGTTCTTTTTAGGAGTAGTTCATTTCAGTACGAGGTAAGATCAGTTCATTTTCCTCCAAAAAGAAAGCGCCTTTTTATCAAGAAAATCAACTCCGAGTAGCACACATCTACCCCAAATTGTTCTTTTTAAAAAAGGGATAAATGATCTTGTACTACCCATTTACTTCGTCCCCGCCCCCGCGAAGCACCGCCTTTCAAACAGGATTATATAGATCCTGAACTGATCTCGAAGGTCAATGTCACGTCAGTATAACTGCGATGTATACTCAAACAACAGACTATAACCACACGCAAATTCAACATATTGTTATATTATAAATATAATGCTATGTGTTTTTTTCTTCTACTTCTTATTTTTTTAAAAATATACTGTTCTTTTTAGGAGTAGTTCAGTTCAGTTCAGTACGAGGTAAGATTCCCCCTAAAAAGAAAGCGCCTATAATTACAACCAAATCGTCATCTTAATTCAGTAACATAACCATTTCATTTTGCTATTTGTGGGTTAACCCGTGCAAATCGGTGAGTTATTTTTTGACCCGAGATTAGCTGTCAAATAGGCTGAAAACTCTCTGTTTGTGTATGTAACCCTGGGTTAGCATAACTCGAAGGTTAACCCACTTTCATGAAATCCACCCTAAAAAACATAATTGGATTAAAAAATTTCTAGAACTTGGGGAGCTCTTAAAGTTGAAAAAATTGACAAATGTAAAACAAGCTTCATTCATTTTAGTATAATTTACAAATTTATAGAAATTTAAAACTATAAATTACTGAAATGTTGATACACGTCATGCGCGTACGTTGTCCGAGGCGGATGCCATGAGAACACATTAATTTACCTTTACAAGTAACATCAGCCTGGGATGTAGGTAACTAACCTAAATTACTATTCGCACTTTACAGTCAACGTGTTAATATAGGAGTATTTATTTCTCCTATCAGTTCTTATTTAATCACGCTTTCTTCGCAATATATTTGCTGAGAACGCAATAGCTTGAGAGTAAAGACAATTTATGCGTAGGATAATGTGAAAATAAAGACAGAACTGTAACCCAAACAGGATAAGCCAGAACGCGGGAGTAAATTCGGAAACTTATTGGTAAACTTTGGATTGATGTATGAGGGTTCGCCTCTACTCTAAAGGGTAAGGCGTTGTAAATAAGGCATGGAATTCAACAAATTATTATTTATGAGGTTTGTAAAGGTATTATCACTAAATAGTTAAACAAATTCCAGGCTTTATTTGGCCTACATAACCTAAATGAAAGATTAGCCAATTGATATCAACACTAGATATGTACAAAATATTTTAATAAAACTATATATATATATATATATATATATATATATATATATATATATATATATATATATATATATATATATATATATATATATGTAGTGTAATCGTCACTGTCGATTAGTTGAAGAGATAAATTTTAGTGGGTATATCAGTGGGATTTTTTCTGGGCTTAAATTTGTTTTAGTAGATTCTTTTAAAATCTGTCAAGCTTTCGTGTATTTGGATTGTACACTTCATGAAGTTGAAATACAAATAATTTTACAATGTATAAAATAATTTGATTTAAAGGAACTTATTTTATATATTGTATTATGGCATCTAGTTGTGCACCTTCCTTTTTGGTCATTACATAATTTCCAGAAGTGGTACTTTACTTGAAGTTATAATAGATTTTAATGAAAAACTATTTTAAAATATAATCCAAAACTTTTCAAATTTGGTATGTAAGACTTTTATGTCAATGGTATTAACATAGTAGATTTTGGTTAAAATAGGCTAACCGGAAGAGACATATTACTTGAAGTTATTAACTGTTTTTCTTAAATTAAATGGTTTTATTTTGATTTTAGAAATAAATGCTTCAAATAATAGTTTTAAAGTATTAAATTCTGGGTCTAGCACAACTAATATTATTAAATTACCCCTTCGTATAAGCGAGATATGTACATTTAAAAATTATATACTTTTTGGTTTTTGTAATAAAGCTTGCTATGGATTAAGACAAAAAACAAACAAATTAATGTTAATCCTAAATACTAAATGCCAAAATGCGACATTGGACACAGCTTGTAGCTTGAATATACAAGACTAACGAACCCCCAAAGCTAGAGTAGCGTTTTGCGAGACTAGACCGAGACGAGATTACGGATCCGAAAATGAGACCAGATCGATATTGTGTCGTCTCGCGTGCATCACTACCCAAAGCTGTCCACATAAGCCATTTTTCTGCTATTCGACATATAGAAATAATTTTCATGTTTATAGTTTGATGTCAGTCGGAATTGTATCTGTACTTGTGTTCGAATTCGAAAATATAAAGCTATGATATTTTTTAAAAAATATTAATATCATAATTTTTCTTTATTCTATCTTGCCATTGTTCATTGAAAAGATGAGAAAAATTGTGTGTTTTTATTCATAATTATTAACCAAAAATTGACCTAATAGTACATTAAAACACAAGTATCATAAGGCAATCTGTTAACGTACGAATCCAAGTTTGGAAAACGAGCCGCCAGGCGAATTTTACAAAGGACGAGTGCGTCAACAGCCTTATGATACATGTTTTTTATACTATTTTTTCTATTGAGGTAATTTTACAATTAGATTTTTTTAAAAAGGACTTGTCAAAAATATGAGTTGGTGTTTTTTATCAGTTATGTTGGTAGCGCTTCCCGCTAATAATTGAAATTTCACATTTTGACAGTTTGTGTATTTTGTGATTTTGTCTGAGTGTTTACATCAAAACATTGTATCACGCATTATACAATTATGAAAGAGGAAAACCAATACATACAACAAACTCCACAGGTTTATTAACGAACCATCCTGATTTGACATATCGCTGGTTCGTTTTGGTTATAATCATAAATAAAACTTGAATATGAGATTGAAGGACATTACGTGGACCATCAAGCCTTTTTATTGAGAAAACAACATATAAATAAAACTCTTTAAATAATGAAATACTTTAATGAACAATTTATTGATCTAGACTTTTACATTCCACCATTTTGTCAACAGATTCACTGCTCAGTTGCAGAGATAACGGCAACAGCTGTTCTTACAATTTTTAATACAAAACATATATGGCACTCATAATGTATAATCATATTTAAAAATTTAATATTCGGTAGTTCGCCACAAAACGTGGAACTGGAAATCATGGATTAAAACGTCAACTTTTTATATTTTTTGCCAGTAGCCGCCACATGAGTAGACAGTGTCAATATTTTCAAGTAACGTGCATCACCTATCACCTAGAGAAAGGATAAAAATCCACAAGTGGAAGTAATATTTCAACACAAATAATTTACCATTTTGAGGTTATCTGTCAGTTATGAAAGCATGACTACCACCTCTAGAACATGAAAGGCGCCAAAAACTACGTTTATAGATCTTCTAAACGTCGTGTTTTCAGTGATAAACAGTGCTTTTATAGACTCGTAAGAACACCGAAATAGAAAAATTTAATAATGCTGTCAATCTTCATAAAAAATGACATATGCAAAGTTTTTCTATTTTTAGTAATGCCTTCATCATCTTCTATTATGGAGTGTGACAGTGCGAGATGGACGCAATGAAATAGCTTCTCCTAATAAGCAATATTCCACAAATGCGTAACATTCAAATCCGGATTATTATCCAAGTTCACCGCTAGGCGCAAATGTCCAGAGGGAGTATGCGACTGCTACACATTCCTTTGATGCTTCAGCACAATGGCAGCAAATTACAAATCTCTATCATTCCGAAGCCTGTCTTGCTTGCACCTTATGTAACGTAACGAGGAAAACTTTTGCTTTATTCTGAGCTTTGAGGGAGATACATCTTTTTTGAAATACAAAATTCAAGGTTATAAAAAACTGATGTGTATAACAAATTAGTTTTCTCGGTTATATGACATTTTATTATACGATGAAAATAATCACATAATTTGTCATGTCCCAGTAAATGACACAAAATTTATTAACTGTATATGTTATTATATTTTTATTGCTGCCTAGAATATCTTATGGGACCCGATGAATCCGTTGGCGGCGCTTTAAGCATGCTTGTCATATGGTACCTTTATAACCAGGGTATGGCCATGGTCCAAGATCACCGCCTTTGTCGGTAATTCATTTATTTGTAATAAATGTGATATATTATAAAAGAATATTAAATTATCACACTGTGAATTTATAAAGGTAATAAAAATTAATTAATTTAAGAGATACACAATTATTATTAAGACATACAGTTATGTAGAATATATGATATGGGTTGTTATTATCACATCTAATTTAATATCTGTAGTTCTTATTTACATAATAATTGTATATTCTAAACTTACCTTTTAAAAATTAATATTGGTAATTTATAGTTGTTTTCAATATGTCAGTAATCGTGGTGGGTATCTTAACAAACTATACAAGTAAATAAAATAAAATATATTACTTAAACTTTAAATACATATTAATGATAATTAAATGTGTTTTTCATTAAAATAAATAGCTACGAAAATACATAATAATTTGCGCAAGAACAACACATATAACAGACGGGCCGTTAATGGCGGACGAAACGTGAGCCACGTCATGGCCATACCCCGGTTATAAAGGTACCCTAGCTTGTAATAGCGGCTATTGGATTGGAACATGTCTAATTTGTTAACATTTTGAAGCAATACGATTTTTAAATTATAATCTTTATAAAAAACATAGTTTTTAACTACGCTAAATTTGCAAAATAGCTGAATATTTTGTTATCCTGGCAAACTACTCATTTAATATTGTAATCCTAGTTCATACATAAAAGTATTTTTTATATTTATTGGGTTATTACATTATATTATCATATTTAGACTAGCTTTACGTACTTATATCGTAAATAACTATTTACCTATTTATTTATTCGTACCTATCTGTAATACATTTTACTCTGTGATTGACATAGACACTGTCATGCAGTTGTCAAGAGTTCTTCATAAATGTAATGCAGTAGTGGAAAGATTAGCCAATTTAGAACACTAGAAAAAAAAAACAGTTACTTATTGTTGTTGGTATGGAGTTTAAAATGCCACTAATGTAAAATTTTTGTAAAATACCAATTTCAGAAATAGTAGAATCACTTTCAGAAAAAACTAGTATCAATTAAAGAAAAGATTTAATTTCAGAGGGCAATTTTTGTTACAAAACATTAACTTGATCGGAATGTTAATGTTAATGTCAAATATTTAAGTTATACAACGACTGTCATTTTTTATTTATTTAATAATACGTATGTATTTTTTTAATACAAAAATACAATCTAAAATATTTAGTTTGAAATTAAATTTACTTTTTCACGAATTGAATTTACTTTTCCTGATATTGAATTTTGAACTTTATGTACAGGCTGTAAATCAAAAAGTGAAACATAGGAGTTTAACATGGGAAATCAATTTTTCTTTTCGCAAACGTTACCTAATTATTTTATGCAAAAATACTTCGAATAAAAGTAATAGAGATTTAAATGCAGCATCTAAATCATGTGAAACAATTATTTTATCTCTACATATAAATGTAAAAACTAATTGCAAAGTTACAGTTTTTATGAGCTTTTTGTTTAAGCAGCCATGGATTTATGACAAAAAGCAACGTATTTGTTTTTTTTTGCCATATATTTAGATGCTGCATTTAAATCTCTATAACTTTTATTTGAAGTATTTTTGCATAGAATAATTAGGTAAGGTTTGCGCAAAGAAAAATTGATTTCCTATGTTAAATTCCTATGTTTCACTTTTCGATTTACACCCTGTACATTTTTGAAATAGAAATTACATTTTCTGAAATAGGGGATTCCACCATTTTTTTTATATAAATTCATCAGAAAGTATAAGTAAAACTAAAACTATCGGTGAAAGTCCGATGAAAAATTCCTTTTAATAAGCGAGTTATGGTCCCCCGAAGTTTGAAAATATAGATGTGAGGTCACGAATATACGTTTTTAAATTATATTTATAAAAAAACAAATTAATATTATAACACTGTACAAGTCTGCATGTTTTATAATTGCAAGTGTATCAAAATTATTAAGTTTAATGCTAAAAAAATATATTCAAATAAAAACTGTTTGAGAATTGCAGTAGTGAACTGGTAGCCACGTGTCCGCTATTCGAATTTGTCCACTTCCATTGGTAGAAGACTCCACTCCCTAACTCGGTATTCGTTATATATTTACAGGTGGTCTTTGAGTCGCCAAACAAAATAATATACATTATATGGAATTCATATAAGTGACGAGCTACTATAACCTCCTTATTTGCGAAGTATTTCAATTATATCATTTAATTTCTTTATTAATTTTCCTTATTTAGCATCTACTTTCACTATTTTTTACTAATTTCTCTTAATTCAATTGAGCTGTAATCCCCTATTAAAGTTGAAAAGGTATAATATTAAAAATATAACTACATCATATAAATGACGAAGTTATCCTATCAGTTGTTAAATTATAGGTTTAACAAAATAAAAGTGATAAAAATTCATGTGATAATATGATAAAATTTATAAAATATTGAACGCGATAAAAAGTCGTGCGATCGTTTGTCAGGTGATGAAACGTGGAGACACAACGTTCCCAATTTCAATTTTTATTGTAAATCGGTATCGTATATAATGTTTTTGTAAAAAGATGTATATTTTCAGTAAAAAATTCCACAAACAAACATTATTTTTTGAAATTTTATTCCTGTCATTTTAGAAACTTTTCAATATTTAATCTGTTTTTTCCTGGAGTGGCATAAGCTGAAATATTTATAACTGCTGATTATTTTATAAATTTTGTCTCTCTTTTTTTCTTGTTTTTAACTAAGCTGCATAAATTATGGAATGATATTTCTCAAATTTCGTACATTATATTCTTATATATTTTCAAATGAATTAATATATGTACACAGTCTTGATACTTGCTATAGATATTGTCACATGGTTTATACAAGTAGGCTGCTAAAAATTTGTAAAAATAATAATACATGTTTTGTGCAACCGGACGCGAAATAAGCATTTCGCAGCCGCAATACAGGCCGCGAAATTAAATTTCGTAACCGTTGTCATGGTAGCGGCCGCGAAATTAGATAAACAATCACTTTGACACTTGTGAATTGCATGGTTTTGTTTATCAAATGTTAATTCCATAGCCACCTTGAAAGCTAACTTTCTATTTACAATGAAACTGTTAAAAATTAATAAAATTTGTAATTACATATTTTTTACGGTTGCACAAAAATATAGTGTACACCTTGTCCGCGAAATCCTTTACCGCCCTCGAGATTGTCTTGCCTCGGCCGCAAGCGGCCTCGGCGACAATTTTTCTCTCGGTACGCTAAGGATTGATTTCGCGGCCTTGATATACAAATAACTATTAAATGTTATTTTTTCGAGACTAATATTATTATAAAAATTAAAGTTTATTAAATTTTCTATAGATTTACATGAATACTTTTTCTATATATTTTATGGATAAATTTATAAAATTATCTATAATTTAAATCCCAGAGCCTACGCTTTAAACAAGCAAAACGCAGTTATTCAAATGTATGTAACTGACAGATAAATGTCACTGTCAAACTAATCATTTCAAAATAATATAAGTAACGTTTTAAAAGGAAAAAATTAAATAGAACAATAGAAAAGGAATTCAATACCGTTTCCAGCATAAGCAAATATGTAGGTATGTATTTAGATTAATAAAAATTAACGACTCACAAGAATATTAAAGCTAATCCTCATTTTTGGATTAGTGAATTCTAGTCTTCCCCGGTATTTAAAATCTTCATTTCAATTCAATGGTTAGAATAACGCCTCATGTCATGAGTGCCCTCGGGGCTCTGGGTTCGAATCCAACTAAGGCATGGATGTGTGTGAATGTGAACCCACTCTGTAATTGGCATTTAATCCTGTTGAGGAGTTTAAAAAAGGTAGTACTATATTTTAAGAAATAAACTGTCGTAATTAGAGTAAAATTCACTAATCCAAAAATAAGGATTAACTTAATCTTTTTTGTGAGTCGGGCTGTAAATGGCGGGAGGTATTGTGTTGGCCACACCAGATTTTTCACTACTGTAAACACTCGAATCAATAAATTACTTGCAATATAAAACGTATTAGTATTATTATTTTTACAAATTTTTAGCAGCCTATAAACCACGTAACAGTATTTCTAGCAGGACTATATATATATATATATATATATATATATATATATATATATATATATATATATATATATATACAGGGTGGAAACGAACTTAATGTCATAAATTTAAGGGTGAGTAGTATTACATGTCTAGTTTATGAAATTGAAAGAATTTTTTTAAAATTCGAAAAACGAAAATTAGACTTTTCTTAAGGAAACTTTTTTTACTGCTATATTAATTCATATTTCATTAAAAATATGTTTATCAAAAATACATTTAAAATTAGTTGTATTATTAATAATTAAATTAAATTATTCTTAATAATTAAATTAAATACCATTTGAACCGAAAAAAAAAATGTGTAATAGGTACATAAAATATTTCATTATTCTCGGAAGTGTTAGTGACAAGTGATTTTTGCTGTGCTCTTGTTAAAAAAATGTATTCTAATTCTGAATTAGTGGATATGTTGTTGATTTATGGTGAAGTGGGACAAAACGCGGTTTTAGCAGCAGGTCTGTATGCCGAACGGTATCCTGGATGACGCCAGACTGATCGCAGGATGTTCATCACAGTGACAACGTCTTCGCGATACAGGCAATTTAAGAAGAAATAATGGACGAGATGGCGGCGGTCGCAGACTACACCACAACATTGAAGATGAAGTCTTAGACTTGGTGCATGCTAACCCGGAAATTAGTGTCAGTGGATTCTGCAACAACATGTTGCAAATTTTAATTTTACTTCACTTGTGTGACGAAGCAATTTTCACACGTAACGGTGTCCATAATTTCCACAACATGCATTATTGGGCTTAAGAAAATCCACATGTTGTAGTAAGAAGTAGTTTGCAACACAGATTTTCATTAAATGTTTGGGCTGGCATCTTAAATGGAAATTTACTTGGACCACACATACAACAGATTAAATGGTGACCAGTATTTGGATTTTTTACAAATTGTTCTACGAGTATTATTAGAAGATGTTTCCTTACTCCATCGTCAACATGCATGGTTTCAGCATGATGGTGTGCTCCACCTCATTTTTCAAGAAATGTGCGGGAGCATTTAAATAATACCTATGGGAACAGGTGGATTGGCCGTGGAGGTCCTGTATCATGGCCACCAAGATCACCTGACCTCAATCCCTTACATTTTTATCTGTGGGGTCATTTGAAGTCCTTGGTGTATGATAATCAAAACCCCCCTGAAACTGTTGAGGAATTGAGGATGCGGATTTAAAACTGTGCTGAAATTATTAAACAAGAAAATCATATGAACCTGGCATGTAGTGTCTCATTAATTCAACGAAGTGCATTGTGTGTAGCCGTAGGATGTGACAATTTTGAACAATATTTATGAGTTTTGTGTTTATTCTTGAATTTATTTTTAGGTTAAGTTTTTATCATATTAATATTGTTACATGAAAAGTTTCTAGTATTGTTTCTATTTATCAGTTAATCCATTCTGCTTTTTTTTTCCTTTATAAAAATAATTCTGCGAAGTATTAATATTCATCTTTGATATGGTTCATTGAACTTTCAAAATAAATTACGTTAGAAATAATGAAGATTTGATTATACAGAAACATTACGTAAATTAATTAAATTAATTTCAAGTATTAAAATGGTCAGTGGTCCAGTGGTACGAAAAATGTTAGTTTAATGAGAACTACCCTGAAATAAGGGAAATTTAAAAAAATTCTTTCTGTTTCGTAATCTACACATGTCATACTACTCACCCTTAAATTTATGACATTAAGTTCGATTCCACCCTGTATATATATAATTAAAGCATGAGAATTTCGTTTTCTATTAAACGAAATGGTGAATGTGATATTTTTAAATTTTGAAGATCCTTCTATAGTAGTCGTTTCACATAAGAAAATAGCAGATGGCGCTAGAGAACCGACACTTTTACATGCATTGAATAAATAATTTAAATTCGTGAAACCTAACATTGCGAATACTAAATCCTCGTTTGTTTATCTATAAAAATGTATGTAGGTGCCATACCTGAATATTCAAAATTACAAAGTTGAAATCAAAAACATTATTAAAATTAGCTATCTTAATGATGTTACAATTCGACCTAAATTGAGTTATTAAGTACTACAAAATTATATGCCTATTGTAATGTTTTTTTAAAAAATTATTTGGGTTAAATGTAAATATTAGACAATTATTATTAATTAAAATAAACTATAATGAAAATGACTATTAGTAATATTAAATACTAATTTAAAATCTAATTAAGACTAAAACTATAATTAACTAGATGACACTAACACTATTTATTTATTTAACAATTAACACGACTATTTATTTAGACGATCATACTAATTATTTATTTCGACTATTTATGTCACTGTTTATTTATATCACGTTCAACTTTCCGCCTATCGACCTGCACAGCGTCTATATACTCAAATGTCTCAACAGCGTCTGTATATCCAACTGCTCGGACAGAAGTCACACTTTTCACCTCACTCTCTGTCTATTTATGTAACTCTCTCTCTCTTCTCTTGATCGTATGTTGAGGCTAAAGTTATAGCCAAGATTTTTATGATGTAAATATTAGAACTCGTCAGGACAGAATAAATGCAGTGCAAGATATTATTTCTATTCAAACGCCAATATCTACAGAAAAAATATAACTACCTGCAAACAAAATAAATGCGTTGCAGTTTATGATTAAATGGATGCCAAAATGTTATCAAGATTAATTCAGTGCAATATTACCAAAGAATAGCGATGACTAAAATAAAATATAAAAGTATATTTTATTATAAATTTATTTATTTTTTTAAGAATAAATATGTTTTCTTCAGTAATTTTTTCAAATTTCCACACCTATGTTAAAAATAACTTAAAATATTAATGAAATTAAGAACACAAAATTGTATGTTTTCCTAATTAATTGCATAAATAGTAAATACTATACCGGGTGTAGAAATAAAAAGTGGCGCATAGCGATTTCAATCTTATTTTTTTAATACTGCTATATCTCTTTACCTATTCATTGTAGCGCAAAAAGATAACAATATAAGTTGTTCAAAAATTAAAAAGGCATCCCATAAAGGCGATTTACCTGCATAATCATTCATATTTCACGGATTATTAATTAAATAAAATTTAATGTTCTTTTAGAAAAATTGTTAGATGTGCATTGAAAAATGAAACAAGTAACCTGAATATAATATTCACTTTAACATTTTTTATTTGTTGTATAATTTATTTTAGGTATAAACTCAATTTGTTCGGAATTTATACAACAAATATCAAAGTGAATATTTTATTTAGATTACTTGTTTCATTTTTCAAAGCATTCTAACGGTTTTTCTAAAAGAACATTAAATTGTATTTAATTAATATCTCGTGAAATGTGAATGATTATGTAAGTAAGTTGCCTTTACAGGATGCCTTTTTAATTTCTGAACAACTTATATTCTTACCCTTTTTGGGCTAAAATTAATAAGTAAAGAGATATAGCAGTGTTAAAAAAATAACATTGAAATCACTATGCGCCACTTTTCATTTCTACACCCAAATATTTCGAATTTTAAAAGAGCACAAAATTGACCCCTGTGGTACACTCTCCACGCCAGCAATGAGTGCCCGTGAGTTGACGCCTGGTAAACATGACTTTGTGATGTAACTTGAGAACCATATTGCAATAATTGATTTAAAGTTTCAATTATGTATCTGAATATTCTTTTTATCGGCCATTTTATTATCCATAATTATATCTACTATTATTTGAAATAGTTGATACTTTACGTATTGTAATGTTTTTATTTACCTGGGTGAAGTGTAAATATTAGACAATTATTATTAATTAAAATTAAGTGTTTATTAAACTATAATGAAAGTTACTGTTACTAATATTAAAAACTAATTAAGAATAAAACTATAATTAACTAGATAACACTAACACAATTTATTTATTTAACCAATTAACACTGAGTAAATTCGGTGAATGTGGAATAGTCATCTAATGTGGAATAGATGCTTTTTGAAAAAATGGTACACGACATCTGCGATCTAATGGCACAAATGCACGTGTGTAGGGGAGTTATTACCTACATAGAGACACCAATTTAACTACATTGTGCATAACATCAAAAACCTTGAAAAATAGTATGAGTGCCTGCTGAGCTTTTTAAGCAAGTGTAAAGATACGTAATTTTATTACTGATTGTGTAGTCGAAAATAGGATTTTTTGCAACTGCAGTGTGGATAGGGGTTTGGGGATGTAGGCTAGATTTAAAAAATATTTTTCAATCTAATTCCTAAATGAAATTCGATGGCGGGAATTTAATGTCAACAAATCCGCTAATGTGGAATACCAAGGGGTATGCCAATGTGGAATATTCCAAATTAGCGAAAATGTTATAATATGAGTAGATAACTGTTCATGGTTTAGGAAAATGTACCAGAAAAGTATACCTAGCAAGAAGCAAACATGCAGAAGGCAGTGCGGAATAATATAGTTTATTTTGTTACATTCTAATAGCATACTCATTTTATTTTTGTTTATATTTTTGATAAGAAGGAATAAATAATTTAAAGAACATATTTCCATGGTTTTCCGAATTTTCTTATACTGTGAAAGTAAGTATGGTTATGTGGTATATATTTCACGTTAATGCACTATGGTATTCCACATTACCATCCCTTTTTCAACAGGTGTAAAAATTTCCATTTTGAAGAAAATTGCTCTTATAAATGAATCATTTTAGATAATCAACCTGAAAGTGTTACTATTTTGTAAAGTATATTTTAAATGGCCTATATACAATATTTGATGATTAACCGTCATCTTCTCGCATGTTTTTTTCAATGAAATAAAAATGGTATTCCACATTCACCGACTTTACTCTATTTATTTCCACGATATTACTACATTATTTATTTCACTACGCGTTCTAATCTTAGACTGCGGGCCTGTTGCAGACTCTTGTAGACTGTTTACGCGATATTTATATCACTATATACTTATAACGTTCAACTGTCCGCCTACCGACCTGCACAGCGTCTTTATATACTCAACTGACTCAACAGCGTCTGTATATTCAACTGCTCGGACATCCGTATGCCACAATTCTTCAACACCACTACCGTGTATTCACTTCCACTTGACGTTACTGTCCCCATACTCGTATACCTAGTTTCCCAATACTCTTCAACACTACCGAGTATTCTCTTTAACAGCTATCCCGGTATACCAGTAAGTTCCCGAGTACCTACTCCAGACCAACTGCATACGCTCACTACGATACTGCTGTGCTTCTCAACTCACTAAAACTCAATGTCAATGTCTCTATGACCCTGTATGTAACTAACTAACTCAACTGACTATGTAATTAACTCGGCTGACTATGTAAGTCAACCCCTGATCACATAACTAATGTTGTGTGATCAGGGACTCAACTGAACTAACTGTCTCGAGCATAGCTACGTCCCTTATATACAGCTGCCATTACATTCTAGAAAAGCTCTAGAAAATTCGAACACATAGTAACAATGAACACAAAAGGTTCTGGCGACCGGAAGTAAATAAACAGGTTGCGACTCGTCTGTTTACCTCGCCCGGCTACTAGCGCGATTGCGTCATCGCTATAAATAGACACTCGCTCATTGCTGCGACGCGGCTGCGACAATGGGGGCGACAGCGACGGCAATGGCGGGCGTTTCACGTTACAGTATTATACGAAGTAACATTTTACATCAAATGTTCAATGATAAAGCAGTGGTAGCAATATAAACTATTTGAATTTGATTGATTACTCGAATAAATTAATTTGTATTCTACCACCTGTAAATGGTTCTTTTCTTATTATTTTTTCACTTATTCCTGACAACTTTTCTTTCAAAGTATTTTAAGACTTTCGAACTTCGAAACAATTTTAATAAAAGGCTTAAAAAGTTTTTTTTTGCGAGGTGGTAAAGTTTTATATGTTTATGCAAAAGAATTGTGATGTTTATAAGTTCACAATTCCGTGAATTTATAGTCCAACTCGTAAAATTTTCTTGTGACCATTGCAGATTTACACAACTTGTAGTCTATATTTTAAACAAAAGTTAATATTAGTTGAAACATACCTATTCTATTGATATATGAACGTAATCTAACAATATAATAGTTTATTTCCCTGAATTTATGGTCCAACTTTTTTTTGTGATCATGAGAGATTTACACAGCTTGTAATCTATATTTTAAACAAAAGTTATTATTAGTTTAATATCTATTCTACTTTTTCAAATATGAACGTAAATGATATAATAGGGAGTTTTTGCATGACGTACGATAAGATTCCGTCAACGTTAAGGCCACGTCTTTAATAACGGACTTACAAAGTAACGGGTTTTCAAAATTTTAAATCTTTCATTACGTTTTAAACACACGTTGTTTAAATATCTTTCACTTTCATTGTATCAAACACTAAAGGCCTGGGCCTCTATATAAACGTAGACGTTTGCGGTGTTCGAAACGTATGAAATGAGATTTTGGTATTCTCCAGCGTCCGATTCATGAACGTATATGTTTCTAAACGTACAACTTTCATACGTTTGACAACGGGCGGGGACTGACCATTCGTTCAATGAATTTTCCATACGTTTACATCTAAGTACAACAGTGTTATACATAAAAACACTATTCTATTATAAAATTATTTAGTGATGAATTCTGTTATTTTTTAAGGCAAATATATTTTGAAAAATATAAATTATAAATTGTATAAAGTATGATAAAAGTATTCAACCCGACTGTAATTTATTATTCTTAAGGAAAAAAATTTAACTTTCGTTTGCATTAGAGCTCTTTATAAGTAAAAGTAAAAGAAATATTCTGCCAATCGGATATTTTTCTGGCATTTTAAATTGAAATAATAACTATGAACTTGTTTATTACAACAAATGATATTTTGATTACAGTTAAGAACATTGATTACAAGAATGAATCCAATAAAGCAAATTGTATGTTTAAGATCAATTTTTTGTAGTTCACAGAAAAAAATAAAATTCATGAAATGATCCTTTTCCGAGACTCCTCCAGAGGCTGTGGCCACAAACGATAATATATATTGTAAAAAGTACATAGTATCTTCAATATTTTTCTTATTGTTATATTTCTTTGCGTGGAGGTGCCTTTTACCCACAGAGCTTATCATACCAATTCTAAAATCAATCAGTAAATACATTTCATATGTTATATATAGAACTTCCTCCAGTTTTTCCAGTCTTTTTTGGTACAGGCATAATATTTAACATTATTATTGAATCTTCTCAAAATACGACTGCTTTTTTGTGTGTAAAAGTCGAGTCGAATTTTCCACTTTCTAGTAATTATTCTTTTTTGCTCTTCAGAAAAAAGAAATACTTTATTTTGGCATTTTTTTCATATTCAAATAAAATTGTAGGTTATATCAATGTCAAGATGTCAAATTATGACATGAATCAAACGCATGGAGCGCGGTGCTGTTGTCTGATTGGTCCATTCACAAATGAAAAAGTCTAGTGGAACCGTCCTTTAGAAAGCCAAACGTAATCGAATGCTAATCAAGCGAGACAAACGTATACCATTGGAGAATATTTTTTGATCATAAACATTGAACTTGTATGACTACAGATGTCCGCCATTTCTACCAATACCAAAAACTAATAAAACATAACCAAGAAATTATCCCGATAGTAAGTAAATTAAATTTTTACTTCGAATATATTATTTTATTTATAAGTAATTATTTATAATAACTTATCAAAAATGAGTATAATTAAGTAATATTTTATAACCTTATAATTTTCAAGCTTATTAAATATCAAACGTCAAGATTTTAAATTGGTAACATGTAAATGAAATTAGCAACTTGTACGAAAAAATGGGACAGAACGCATTTTTCCATTCTAGTTTTCTATTCGATTTTTGCGTCCGAGTTGGTAGTGTCCACGATCCGAGTTATTGAATTGCGGACTATATCCGAGAACTCGGATCGATTTCTAGGATCGTGGACACAGGCCTTAAAGGAAGAACTGTTTAATATTTGCTAAATAGCTTTAAAAGGTGTTCGACATGTCAACTCTGAAAGAAACAAATTACTGTGGTCCCATTCAGCTTATTTTTAATGATGTTCCAACTCCAACCACATATTTTCATAAAGGTTCATCTGCGTTGCATTTCTTAGCAATCTCAAATTAATGTCGATTGTAAATTCTTTCAATTTTACACATTTTACCCAATTTAAGGAATAAATAAGAAATTGTCGAATTTTTGTGACAATTCTGACTGTAAAACAAAAAGGTTCTGACCAGTTCTGACGTTTTCAAATAAATTCTGTGCCTACTAAGTTATAGGAGACGTACGTCAACTGACTGTAAAACAAAAAGGTTCTGACCAGTTCTGACGTTTTAAAATAAATTCTGTGCCTACTAGATTATAGGAGACGTACGTCAACTGGCCCGTCTTTTACCCCTGACGGATGTATTACTTCTTCGAATTTCACGTACGATAAGTAACAAATATGATATTGCCTAGCAACCAAGACGTTAGCGTCAACGTCTTTCGGGAAAACGTTTTGCAAAAACTCCGTAATATCGTCATGGTATCGGCTTATGCTATCATGATAAATAAAACCAAATTATTTATTTTTGCAACGAAGAAAAATTAATGGAAAAAATGAAAGAAATGATGTGTTAATTTCGCTTAAACTTAATCGGAAAATATCACGAACTTCATAAATTCTTAATGAAAAATAATTTCTGTTATAAATTCAGAGCAAAAAACTTGGAGTAAAAATAAATTCTGCAAAAAGTTCTTTTTCTTTGCTAATTCATCTTTGGCTTTTTCATTTGTACAAATTAGACACATCACTTTCCGCGCCTCATAATTTATTTTGCGTTGTTTGGTCTCTCTTTTAACAAAGAATTTAAATTCAAACCGTATAATTGGTCTGGTTATGAATATAATCAAATCCACACCTGTCATGTCAAATTTTTACCTTCCGTCACCTTTAGGTAAGGAAGGTATTGTCTTTGGTCAAAAAATTCGATGATGAGTTTTTAATCAATAAGCACGTTTTAGGGTCCTTAGAATACGAATTTACTATTTTTACGATGATGTCTGTATGTGTGTGTGTGTGTGTGTGTGGATGTGTGTGTGTGTGGATGTGTGTGTGTGTGTAACAAAATTTTCGTCTGCGATAACTCTAATACTACAGTTACAAAAATTATATTTTTTTCGTATACTTCTTCGTTACATCCATATGAAGAGCTGATTAGATTTTGGTTACAATTGGTCAACCGGAAGTACCATCATTTGAAGATTTTAACAGTTTTTCTTGAAAAATCTATGTTAAATGTAATTTTTTAACATTTGATGTTATTATAAATATTATTTTATTCTCTATACGATTTGACTGCATTTTACACTTAATATTAAATGGATATAGAGTTAAAAAATTATAAAGAAATTAAATTTCATTAAGTAGCCATAGCTATGGAAACAACTACTATATTAAGAAAATTCTGATTGAAAGATGTCAGTGTCAAGTGAAATTGACATAGTGTGTTTATCTTATAATTTTACTGGAAATATAGGATCTTTTGCTTTCTGTATGGAATTTGTATAAAATACATACAACTGCTTTAAGGTAATGTACAAGAAATAATAATAATAAATCTTTTATTTCTGCAGATACATTACACTGTATATAGAGAACGTACGAAAATAATAATTTTCTGTAAGAAATTTGCAAAAATACATGCAACTGCCGGAAGGTAATGTACAAGAAATAGAATATTTAATTTAGCAAGGTACTTTCTGTATGAGATTTGTACAAAATATATAGAACTGACGGAAGGTAATGTGCTGGCCACATCAGATTTTTTACTTGGTTGTTGTTTTTTGAATTTTTTTAGTTTAATTAAACAGTATTTTACGTTTTTATATAAATTTGTTATATTTCGATTTTGGTCTATGGGCCCATTCTTGACAAATTATATAAATTGGTCAAGATCGTCGGATGGTAAAATAGGATCAAAATAAAAAATCAACTTCTCATATGCGGCGCTTACTACACCTTCATCAGTGCTAAATCGGAAAAATATCAATGTAAATAATTTGTACATAAACATTATAAACGATTCCAAACAAAGAATACAATAAAATGCATATTACCTGTAAGTTGTTTATGGATACAATTTTTTTAAATTTTATCAATTAATAATACGACGCACATCTTTTGAAATCCATACAAGACTACCGTTGATTTAAAGTGTCAGAAAAATAAAACAAGAATAAACTTAATAAAATAAAATAACAAATTGATAACATTTCGACAGATCTAAAATTTACGTTTTTACCTTCCGTCACCTTTAGGTAAGGAAGGTATTGTCTTTGGTCAAAAAATTCGGTGATGAGTTTTTAATCAATAAGCATGTTTTAGGGTCCCTAGAATACGAATTTACTATTTTTACGATGATGTCTGTATGTGTGTGTGCGTGTGTGTGTGTGTGTGTGTGTGTGTGTGTGTGTGTGTGTGTGTGTGTGTGTGTGTGTGTGTGTGTGTGTGTGGATGTGTGTGTGTGTGGATGTGTGTATGTGTGGATGTGTGTGTGTAACAAAATTTTCGTCTGCGATAACTCTAATACTACAGTTACAAAAATTATAATTTTTTCGCGTACTTCTTCGTTACATCCATATGAAGAGCTGATTAGATTTTGGTTACAATTGGTCAACCGGAAGTACCATCATTTGAAGATTTTAACAGTTTTTCTTGAAAAAACTATGTTAAATATAATTTTTTCACATTTGATGTCATTATAAATATTAAAGAATATTTTATTCTCTATACGATTTGTCTGCATTTTATACTTAATATTAAATGGATATAGAGTTAAAAAATTATAAAGAAATTAAATTTCATAAAGTAGCCATAGCTATGGAAACAGCTACTATATTAAGAAAATTCTGATTGAAAGATGTCAGTGTCAAGTGAAATTGACATGTGTGTTTGTCTTATAATTTTTACTGGACATATAGGATCTTTTGCTTTCTGTATGGAATTTGTATAAAATACATACAACTGCTTTAAGGTAATGTACAAGAAATAATAATAGTAATAAATCTTTTATTTTTGCAGATACATTATACTGTATATAGAAAACGTCACAAAATAATAATTTTCTGTATGAAATTTGCATAAAATACATGCAACTGCCGGAAGGTAATGTACAAGAAATAGAATATTTAATTTAGCAAGGAACTTTCCGTATGAAATTTATACAAAATACATAGAACTGACGGAAGGTAATGTGCTGGCCACATCAGATTTTTTTATTATATTATAAATATGAGTCATTTCTAAAAAAAATTCTTTTTTCGTAATTACTGTTATAATCTAAAATTGAAACATTGTCAAAATCAAAACAATCTTGCAAATCAACGCTATGCTTGGATAGAACAGTCTTAAGTGTCTAATTTTTTTCAATCATTCTTATGTAATTTACAAAATAAATTGTTTAGGTCGTGTTGGTATTATATATTAGCCAAATAAAACAACATTTAAAAAATAGAATGAATACTCATTTTTACCTTATTCTAATATAGGAAAAAGCCATTAGATTTTGGTGTAAATCAGATAACCGGAAATGGTACTTTACTTGAAGCTCAAAATAGTTTTTCTTTGAAAAATATTTTTAAATGTTATTTTTTCATGATTTGTGTTATAAAAATTAAAGATTATTAGATATTCTACGGGTTTGCATTAATACTTTCTCTGTATATTTTATGGATATATTTATAAAATTAACTATAATTTAAATCCCGTAGCCTACGCTTTAAACAAACACTTCTTGGATATATAGTTCATATCTCAAATGTATGTAACTGACAGACAAATGTCACTGTCAAAGAACTTATCATTTAAAATTAATAATTGTAACGTTTTAAGAAGAAAAATAAATAGATACATAGTTATATGGAATGGAACTTAAGATAGTTACCAACATAAAAAATACTGTATCCGAATATGCTATTGTTTATATTTTTTTAATTTCCGGAACATATAGCCGAAAATAATAATAACACTTTTGCAAAAGTCATTGATGCCATGGAATAAAAATTTAAACAAATTTCACATAAACAATTAGCAAATGTCAGACAAGAATTTTACAACAGATTGGGGTATTGTTTAATGGTAAATGGTGGTTTGTGATATGTTGTTTTATATTTTAAATTCATATGTTTGTGATAGTAAAATAAAAATCCCTTTTCCAATACATTTTACGTCTTTTAATTTAAATAAGTTAAGGGTCGTATTCATAGTCACTTCTTAAAGAAATCGTAAATTTTGTTCTCGTCAAATTACATTGTTGTAATCAACAATTCCATTGTTATCATCAACTACAATAAAGGTGTTTTTATTTTCCTCGTTTTGTAAATAAGTTTAAATGTCAAGAAACTGTGACAGATGTTTGCACTTTTGTTAAAAATTTTGTTCCATGGCACCAATGATTTTTGCAAAAATGTTATTATTGTTTTCGATTATTTTTACGGTTCCGGATTAGGTTAGGATGCCATTTTAGCAATACATTGTTTATTCATAGGTCACTAAATGCAGAAAAATATATAAATTTAGCAGTTTTTTTTTTGTTTTACTAAACTTCTAAGTACGAAATAATTCTAGATTTTGATTTGCATTTCTTTAAGACAGTATTTTAAGTTTTTTTCGAATGACGATACTAATTTCTTTTATCATTATTAAGTTTCAATGCTACTACTAATAATTACTGACCACAAGAATGATTTTAGAAGAGTTCGTAGCATCGCGATACGAGATTTTCTTTCTGCGTCACAGCCCATCACTATTAGAACGGACTCTGGCTTGAAATCCAATAGTGATAAAAGAATTAGTATCGCCATCCGAAAGAGCTTAAAATGCTGTCCTAAAGAAGTGCAAATCAAAATCTAGGATTATTTCATATTTAGAAGTTATGTAATAATATAAAAAATCTGATGTGGACACCACACGACTTCCTTGTACGCAAGACCATGAAGATGAAGTATAGACCCAATTATAAAATTGCACGTGTTTGATGTAATTTGACATTAACATCTATTTTTCATTTTTTTGTTATTTTTTGTCTTAATCCATAGCAATCTTCATTACAAAAACCAAAAAGTATATAAGTTTTAAATTTACATATCTCGCTTATACAAAGGGCTAATTTTATAATACTTGATGTGCTAGACGCAGAATTTAATTCTCTAAAACTCTTATTTGTGGCATTTATTTCTAAAATCAAATGAAACCATTTTATTCAAGAAAAACTGTTAACAACTTCAGGTAATATATCACTTTCGGTTAGCCTGTTTTAACCAAAATCTACTATGTTATTCCAATTGATATAAAAGATTATATTTTAATATAGTTTTTCTTTAAAATCTATTATAGGCTTCAAATAAAGTACCATTTCTGGAAATTATGTAATGACCAAAAAGGGAGGTGCACAACTAGATGATAGAAGTTCTAAATACAAAATTTTAACTTTCTACGGTTTTCCGTTTTTGAGCTATGCGAGATACGTACGTACGTACAGACGTCACGACGAAATTATTATTTTTCAAATAGCAACCCATAATTATTTTAATAAAATGTAAACCGCCATTTTTTTCTCTTATCAACGATGTATTATTTTTTATTAATGTATTTGAAAAATTTCAAGAAAAATGAGATAATTTAGAAATATTAGAAATAATTTTTAAACAAATATTATAGGTGGTTATGTGAAAATAAACAAACCGTAACAACGTAAAACAATTAAATTAATGTCAAAAAAGTATACATTTGTTTGTTACTTAATTTAACTTATTTTGTAAACATAGCCACCTATGTATAATATTTGTTTAAAAATTATTTCTAATATTTCTAAATTATCTCATTTTTCTCAAAATTTTTCAAATACATTAATAAAAAATAATACATCGTTGAAAAGAGAAAAAAATGGCGGTTTCTATTTTATTAAAATAATTATGGGTTGCCATTTGAAAAATAAAAGTTGATAGTCGTATCTTGTAAACCTTGTAAAAAATATCTACATCTGCCATCAAATAGTGTATATAAATTAATAAAACTTTTATATGAGCCATTTTTTTCTATTACTTATAATAAAAAAGTTAAAGGGGGGGGGACGTCTTCCCAGACTCACCCTGTATAACACCCAATAATTTCTACAAGTTATATTTCATGTTTTTGGTTGATGACGTGCATGCATATTCATTTTTACTATAGCTTATCATGTATTTAACCATGTATACGTATCAAAAATAAATTGGAAAATAAGCCTTGTCGAAGTTAATATTGTTTTATACAACTGGCCCATAAATTTATTGATAAACTCAATCTGCTAGGCCGCGATTTTTTCAATCCACCCTCGTAAGAACTTAATTCTTATACATAAACATATTTTTCTTACAAAACAAATTTTCAATTTGTTATAATATAATAACTAGTATGTCTACCTAAAAACAACAAACTCTTACACCATCTCTCTTCGTCTCCAATTAATTTCCCAACCTCCTCTTATTGTCCGGACAATGCAGGACAGTGTTCTGAGATGACCACATTTATTTCCTTGCTCGACCGTCAATCACCCTGCCAGTCGTGGCTTTCCAGACCAAAAACAGCGTCCCAGACCCCACACACGAGTCACGACTACAATCGATTTGAGTTGTCTTGTCAGACCGTCGCGTGAAATCTACAAGGAGAGCATACGGATGCTGATTGGACTCGACGTGTGAAAATGTGAGCTTTGAGAGTAGAGATGTGGGTTGGCACTGAAGTCAAGGTGATAGGGGAATGAGAAGATGCAATTTGTACGATGCGGAGCGGATAGGGTGTTCTGGTATGCATCACAAATGAAGGATGCTGTATAAGATATAAGATACACGTTCACTACCGATCATAAGTCCATATACATGTCTCATGTTTTAGTTTTGTTTTTACTTCCTGTTATCCTAGATAAGGGAGGTATAAGTTGGGATCGTGCTAAAAATTGCATATGTAGATATTGATAAATAAGCATGTTTCAAGATATATAGAATCTGGTTATAACATTTTTACGATTGTGGTAAATCTACTTTCAATATCATGTTTTTACATTTTATCGCGGGAGACCTGGCAATACCTCCTATCTGTCATATTCAACGAAAATATGTTACACTTACCATAAAATAAGTATGAACTGGAAATTTCTACACCGTTGCTAATTCATATGGACATTGTTGAAAATGCTAAGGGCAAAGCACGGGGTGCAGAAAGGGGAAAAAGTTGAACATCAGTTCATACTTTGCTTCGCTATTTACAATATACTGTAATGTGAGACAGAGCATCTATGCGACATTTGGTCCGCGAGCTCGGCCAGCGCGAGCGAACCGACGCCTATGATAGAAGCGTTCTAGTAAGGAGGAGGAGCCTAGGTAGGCGATCGATAACACAAATGCGGCACGCGGAGGAAGGCGACGTAAGGGGACTACTGTGTAAACAAGAGGGGAGATAAGCGTAATTACCGGCGCATTGTTATAACGTAGAGAGTTGTCTAGAAAATATTAGAGCAACTATATAAGCGACGTACGTGGGTGCGAATTTAGGCAGCTAAGAGTTGCACAGTAACATAGTGACACAATTAGTGAGTTGAGTGGCACATCAGTATCGTGGTGAGCAGGGCCTCGCCGTACGGGTGGCCAGGTTGTGCCCGGCACAAAGGCGCCTGACTTTGAGGGGCGCCGTTTCAAGACAGTAAAGTAAATAATAGTAAAATTTTATAAAATGCTATTCGTAAAGACAAAATTACTGTAAAACTTACGAATTAACGTGATCGAAGTGAATATATTTTTTAATTTGTTTGCGTTACAGCTCTAGTTATAAGTAAAATAATTGTGGTATCAATCGGTTCATTATTCTAGCATTGTTATATTGAAATAATAACTATGAAAATGTTGATTACAACAATGAATATTTATTTATTTATTTATTTATTTATTCAATACAGATCAACAGGTCCAGGACAGATAAAAAAAAATATATACAAAAACATAACGAAGATACTGCTAAATAATAATAATAACAATAATAATAATAATAATAATAATAATAATAATAATAATAATAATATAATATAAGAAAAGGATTACAAATTACATATATGAGTCAGCCAGAATTTTTGAACATTGGTTCCTAAAAGCGGAAACTGAAATATTGAAAATATCAACCTGATTACACATAGAATTAAAAAGCGTGCACATAGAAAATAGCGGAGATTTCAAAAGCATGTTTGTTGAAGCTCTAGGCAGGTAAAAGCATTTATTTTGTCTAGTTGTGTTTGAAGGAGCATGGAAGGAAAGGAGAGAAAGGGTTTCAGGGTCATCAACCAAATTATGAACAATTTTATATAGATAGGCACACTGTCAACGAAGGGAGAGCTTAACAAAGTTGAAAGACTGAAGTAAACTATTAATAAAAATTTAATAAATTTACGTTGCACTGATTCTATTATATTATCATATTTGTCGTAAAACGGATTCCAAATAGTACTACAATATTCCAGTTTGGACCTAACAAAAGCAATATAAAGAGAAATAATTGAATCGAGGTTAGAGAAGGATCTAGTGTTTCTTTTTTATGAAACCTAGCATTTTTAAAGAAGAAGAGACAACAGGAAAATAAATCTAGCATTTTTGAAGAACAAAAAGTATAGTTTAAACTTTAATTTGCAAATTTTACATCATGGGGTGAAGGGGCGCTAAAATGTAACATAGCACAAAAGCGCCTAGTACCCACGGAGCGGCTTTAGTGGTGAGCGTATGCAGTATGGTGTCGAGTGGAGTATTCGGGAAGTTACTGGTATACTGGGATAGCTATGGAAGTGAATACTCAGTAGTTTTGAGGAGTATTGGGAAGCTAGTTATACGGGAATAGTAACGGCGAGTAGAAGTGGATACTCGGCAGTGGAGTTGAAGAGTTATGGCTACGGACATTCGGTGATACTGAGGCTGTGGACGTTAGAGAGTTAGTCGGTCAGAAGGAGAATTAAATAGTTAGACAGTTAGTTACATAAATAAACAGACAGTGAGGCGAAAGGTGTGAATTCTGTCCGGGCGGTTGAATATACAGACGTTGTTGAGTCAGTTGAGTATAGACGCTGTGGAGGTCGGTAGATCAGACAATTTAATGTAATATAAATAAATAGCGAGGTCCAGTGAGTTGAAATAAATAATTAGTTATGTCGTGCAAATAAATAGTCGTGTTAATTGTTTATATAAATAAATAAATAAATAGCATTAGTGTTTAACTAGTTAATTATAATCATCTATTTTATGTAATAATAATAATTCTTTGATTTTTACGCTTCACCCATAAAAACGTTACAATACGTAGTCTTGCCATAAAGTCTGTCCCTAATACAAGGAAAGCTTATTCTACATATACAAAAAAAAATTGATAAAAACTACGAATGTTATTTAATTGTTTGTGAGAAGGAAGTTTGGAACACAACGCGAAGCGGAGTGATCCAAACCTTCGAACATTCACTTTTAACACGAGTGTCAAAAGTAACAATTAAATTGCAACTTGTCAAGAAAAAAATTGGCGTGATGAAAAATTGGACTAGAAAAAATATTTGCTTTTATTTTAAATATAAGAAAATAAGTATATGAAATTGTTTAAAATATATGTATATTAGGGCGGACCGTAAAAGGGGTCAGTCAAATTTTATTCGGGCCGCTCCCTAAAGTGGTTCCAAATAAATAAGTAAAGTTTGTACTGGCAATTATTTCGCTTAATATTAATATTTCTCCCGTGCTAAAAATGCCCTTGATTTTCTCTATTTAAATAACATTGGGTTTTGACGCATTTTGGAACTTTATTTTTTCGTAGCCAATAGGAGGTTTCAAAAGTCCACTCAATGTTGGAATATATACTAAAATGACCCGAGAATATGTGGACAAAATTTGAAGTCCCAATCATTATTCTTAAGATAATTATAGATGGTTAAACTATCGGCCAAAAGCCCAAAAATTAATATTAAGTGGATTTTTTAAACCTCTTATTGCCTTTGACAATCGCAAGGGTGCTGTGACCCTTATATACAAGTAGGGTGTCTGGCCATAATTTTTTTGTGTCTTGTAAGGTAAAAATTGTCAGTTGACTAAAGCCCGGATGGAATGGCATGAACAATTTTTGTTAGATAAAATGCACAGCAATAAAAGGCTTTACCGCTCCCCGTAACGTGCTTATTCATTAAAAACTCACGACCGAATTTTTTGACCAAAGACAATACCTTCCTTACCTAAAGGTGACGGAAGGTAAAAAAATTGCGGAAAGTAAATACACAA
>OY720448.1:99246844-99259344 GCA_963082715.1 Harpalus rubripes | reverse complement strand
ACAATATCTACCAGATCCATCCACCGGATTCATGAAGAATCTAATCTCAAAAAAAAGTAGTGATGCAAAGCGAAGTGCACGCGTTAAAAGTGGAAATGTGTTCAAAGTATGACTCTGCTCAGTTTGTTAACTACATCAAATTTTTAACCTGTTTCAAATTTTCAAATTTTTTATAGGTTATGGATCTACCCTGTTTACCACTTGCGTTCCTAAAATATCGATTCCGGTAGCTATAACCTGATAAACAGCTGTTTACTGGTAACAGTTCACAGGTAGAATTTTCGTAAATGCCTCAAATAACTGACGGAAGGTAATGTGCTGGCCACATCAGATTTTTTTATTCTGGGGAAGACCCCATTGGAAAATTAGGTATATGAAAATAATTTTTTATACTACAATTGTGATAAATATGACATACCAACGTAGTATCCTAACAGTGAAAGTTTTATTTCATTAAATAGATACAAAATTTTATTAAATAAACACAGATAATTATTCAGTTTTGTAATTAAAGTAAAAATTATTTATGCTCGTCTAAAAAATAATGTTCGTTACTTGTATAAAATTCAATATATCTTAGTTCATGTCTATTGACTTGCACTCCGATACGCGTCGTGCGTCAATTTGCACTCGCATGATATTTACTATATTTCATAACTTCTTACGAAAATCTGGGGTTACTATATTTCATAACTTCTTACGAAAATCTGGGGAACTGGGTTCGTTCCCGACCGACGCCAAATATTTCGAATTTTAAATGACACAAAATTGACCCTTGTGGAGCACTCTCCACGCCAGCAATGAGTGTACAAAGCAGATTGGCACACCCAGCAATATATATATATATATATATATATATATATATATATATATATATATATATATATATATATATATATATATATATACCGGGTGTCTTAGGCCGACCGACACATGGGCGATTAACATGTAAAATTAGTTAATTGTGAATAGTATCTCCCCAGTGCAAGATATTAAGATGAAATTTTGCATGCTTATCCGGGGATACTATTTCTATGGATTTCAATTCAAATCAGTCAATTTACAAGTGTAATATTAGAATAAATTAAGAAAAATTGTAGAAGTACCATGAATGTTATTCATATCTTGAAAATAATAGTATCTAAGCAACAGCTCTGATAGAGTAGGGGTAACGTGCGCGCTTCACAATTTAGAGAGTCGGGTTCGAAACCAACCGACAGCAATATTTATTTTTTAATTTTTTCTTTTCAAAATAATTTTTATTATTAATATGTTTTTAATCTTTTATTAATATTTAATTTAATAAAGTGGATACATTGTACGTAACAAGATTTATTTATTTAAAAAATATTTTATTATTTGCTTTATTGGTTTATTATAAATTAAATTTACAATGTATCCACTTTATTAAATTAAATATTAATAAAAGATTAAAAACATATTAATAATAAAAATTATTTTGAAAAGAAAAAATTAAAAAATAAATATTGCTGTCGGTTGGCTTCGAACCCGACTCTCTAAATTGTGGAGCGCGCGCGTTACTCCTACTCTATCAGAGCTGTTGCTTAGATACTATTATTTTCAAGATATGAATAACATTCATGGTACTTCTACAATTTTTCTTAGTTTATTCTAATATTACACTTGTAAATTGACTGATTTGAATTGAAATCCATAGAAATAGTATCCCCGGATAAGCATGCAAAATTTCATCTTAATATCTTGCACTGGGGAGATACTATTCACAATTAACTAATTTTACATGTTAATCGCCCATGTGTCGGTCGGCCTAAGACACCCGGTATATACGATTATTAATCATATCACGAGCTTATATAGTTATGATTAATAAATGAAGATATTGCTCGTAAAACCGAAGCAGCAACTCAGTTTCACTCGAGAATATCATATCACTTGTTGTATTAGGTATGAAATAACTATTATATATATCATCACGGCATATTACCCATGGCTGAGAGTGCCAATCTGCTTTGTACGCAGATTTCGGTAATGATGATGACATATTTGTACCGTGCGGACGTTTACCAGGCGTCACCTCGCCGGCACTCATTGCTGGCGTGGAGAGTGCACCACAGGGTTCAATTTTGTTCCATTTAAAATTCGAAATATTTGGCGTCGGTCGGGATATATATTCCAGCATTGAAAAAAGAGCATATACAAAATAATAATTGTAATCTTCATTCTAGCCCATATTTTCTCCGCCTGACGTTTAAAGACTGCCATATTTGCAAGGGCAGAAGATAATTTGCTGGCTGCAAAAGATTTTTTATTATAATTTATTATTCCGCTTCGCGCCTCAAGGTACCTGGGTTAAATCCTAAAACATGTTTTTTTTTTGTTTTATATTCATAAAGACAAATTATTTCAATGAATAAATAAAAATATGATTAGGTATTTAAGATTCTCTTTATTTCTCTTTTGTATATCTTTCTCAAATAAAAAATTCCAAATTTCAAATGTCGCTCGGTATTATTTTCTAAATATAAATATATTAATTTTTATAATTTCTTTTAATTTTCTTCACTTTACTTTGCAATTATAAACAATATTATTCAAGGAAATGAAATGAAGAAGCTGAACTATAAAATAATAAATTAAATTAATTAAAGTTAAAGCCAATATTTGTTACTAGCAAACATGACTTTTGAATATAAATATATGTACAAAATATATATGATAGCGTTTGAATAAATATTTTAAATTAATATGTTTGTATTTTGATATGTAAATAATAGATATTTTTTACAGCTATTCAGCTATAATTAGATTTTTTGTATTGATACATACTAATTAAAAATTTAATTAATTCTATATTTTAATCTCTGGTACATATCTCGTACAATAATTATTCATAAAATTCTTTAAGAGAAAACATAATTCGTTTCTCTTACCTTCAAATTTATATTGCAACATAAAATTGATAAGGTTATCTTTACTGCAAATTTTTCTTTGATGTATAATAAATAGAGCATTTGTTTCTTATATACTTTAAATGCCAAATTCATCAGATATATTGCTGAACTTGAACTCTCTTAATAAATAACCTCCTATTGAAATGATAGCATGATTTATTTATTTATTCATATTTTGACATTTGAGAAAAGTAAATTTTAAATGAACCTGAACTTGAGCAACTGAATAATTTTCATACTAGCATCTTTATTTAGCCATATGATTTATAAGCAATGGGGAAAATAGAATTACAGTCTGCACTGAATAAAAGCAAATCAAAGTATGTAGTCTTCTGCGTGGAATATTTTATATGTATTCAAACTTGAATTCAATTTTCTTGGGCAATTCAAACTTTATATGTTGCCGACACTAGTGCTGATCACATTACTGTATGAAAAGAATGTAAAAACTGAATGAAACGCTACCTGTAATTTTGGAAATGGGCTTCATGCTAAATAAACTTTTAAGCATATACATCGAAGGCATTATTATGTAATAATAACGTAGATATATACTCAGAATTTACGGGGGAGTAATTTGTAAATCGAACTTTTTATTATTTATATTTTAAAAGAAACTTCGAGTATTCTTGTCGAAATTCTTATATTAGTATTTTTAGGAAAACGCAGGACTCTTTAAACTTCAGAAAGTCGCAAGATAACATCAAAATAATGATGGTAAGACTTGGGAAACACTTCCAAATATGATATAATACTGGATTTTAGCTTGCATCTTATTATAACACTTTTTATGGTCTTTTGAGTTGTATAATTAAATTATTTATATTGAAAATATAATGAACAAGAAGAAAATATAACTGATAAATTTCAACGACTAGTTTTTAACCAATCATGATGCAAAACACTTGAAAATTCAACCAATGGGAACAGTATTATACTGATAAAACTCAGTTACCCCGATAAATTGCCGCTACCAAGTAAATAAACATTTGTTATTGTTTATAACTGTCAGTGTGACAGTTAATTCATATTTTAAGTTTAAAAATTAAATAATATTAACTAAATTGTTTCATTTTACATTGTCTTTGGAATTTATCTCACCAAATATCACACGACCTCTCTGATTTTTCAGACTAACTTTTATTTTTAAGCACAGAAACCGCTGTCATCTTGAGAAATAAACTTTGCTGAATACAAAAAAAAAAACTTTAAATGTCAATAAATGACATATTGATATTTCGTTTATATTTATTTAATATAATTTTCACATATTTATATATTTATTTATAATTATACCTACGTTAAGGAAGATCTGATGATGCTAATGATGTAGCGAAACTGGTAATCAAAATAAAATAATTGTGAAACTTAAAACCAAGTATTTTCAATAATTAAAATGAATAATAAGTACACCATGTAAGAGCTGACACAATTAAACAAATGATATAAACAGAAGTTAATAACAAATGTTATAAACAGAATTTAACACATTGTTATTAATTTTTAAAATAAAATAATATAAATATATCATCACGGCTTATTACCCATTGCTGGGTGTGCCAATCTGCTTTGTACACAGATATCGGTAAAGACGATATATTTGCACCGTGCGGGCGCTTACCAGGCGTCACCTCACGGGCACTCATTGCTGGCGTGGAGAGTGCACCACAGTGACTTAAAAATCCTACTAACAATTAATGTTTTCAACAAATATTGATAACAAAATTTATCGACATATAATAGGGCTACATTTAAAATTTGTGAATATTATTGTAAATATCACGTTCTAACAATGGTAAATCCAGTGTAGTCAGTATTATTTTCGCTTAAATTAAAAAAATATGGCGTAGCCAGTACATTTTTCCGATAAATAGAATAGTCTGTAATACAAAATTATAATTTATTGTTTTTCCTCTAAATGACCGCATCCGGTTTATCATATATAGTTAAAATGTAATATGCTAAATTTGAGAAGTTTATAATCATATTTTAATAATTTTTTTCATATATATATATATATATATATATATATATATATATATATATATATATATATATATATATATATATATATATATAGTATATTCCGTAACTTAACCGCGGTGACCAAGGTTCTGGTTATGTGTTCCGTAATGGAACCAAAACATAATTTCAGGATCGCGGTTCAATTTCGGAATGTGGTTCCTGAAGTTTTGGTTACATTTTCGTGACCATGACGACCACAAATTTTTTGTGGTTGCTGTGGTCATATTCCTATTTCTTATAATATAATAAATAATATTGTATAAACATATAATTACTATATACTATACATATACTGATGTGTATAATATTTACGTTAGTATAAGGATAGACAAAAGTTATGTTGTTACTTATTTCTAATGACGCGGTGGTTCCCTGCTTTACCGACACAAATTAACCAAGATGTTCTGAATCACAACCACTTTTCAGTGACCATAACCTGACCACTTGAACTATAACCACGGTCGTGGTTAACTTACGGGATATACTAATAATATCATTAGTGGTAAATTTTATCCTGGACCGATTGCTTTACTCTCGATCCAGTTCCCAATTTATAGTAACATTGATCTAAAATCACTCGTTTGACAACTCGTAATTTTTTTGTCAATGCCACTCAATAAATTGCTAGGCAACCAGCTCTCGTAACAATCTGAAAAAATTTTCAGGATAAAATTTAACCACGAATGGTATTCGGATGACTATTTCCAAAATAAAAATCAGGTAATCATTTATATATTTTTATTTCTTGACAAAAATCTTCTAATTTGTATTGTGTTTTAGGTGTTATATTTAAATTTGCTTTTCCACGTTTTAAACAGATTCCTGACCGAATCGATTCGTTTTTAATAAAAACTGATAACACTGAAAATATACACACTTTGACATGCAGGTATGTAAACAATATGTTTCTAATGCTGGATTTATACAGCGTAAGCCGTAACGTAACTTACCGTGCCGTGGAGTACTGTAACTTATCGTAACGCGTGATTTTTCTAGGCTATTTTATACAGAACTTTTACGGTACATTTTCGTAAAAAGTATACTAATGCTCTGTCGATACAAATGTAGTGTACATCAGATTTGTATTTATCAGGTTCGTTAGTTTATTCGCAATTCACTATATTTCATATATATTTCCATTTAAAATATTAATCCAAACTTTGACACATGGCACATGTCACTTATGTCAGTCAAAGTCACACAAGACAGACCATTCGTAATGTAGTATTTTTTATATTTATATCCATTTAATTTATTAATTCCAACTTTGACATAATTAGCCACACAAAAACAGACTATAGCGCTTAAACGGCGCGAAAAATTTTTTTTGACGTTATTTTGCCGAAATGAAACTTGGTAACTAGGTAGAATTCTGAATTTGGATTGGCTTATAAATTTATGAGTGAAATAGTCAAGAAAATTTGATCAGAGCTTCAAGTAAAGTACTACTTACAGTTTATCAATTTTAGAAAAAATCTAATATGTCGTTCTCATTAACATAAAACTATATAAGTCGTAAATACTAAATTTAAAAAGTTTTGGATTATATCATAATATATTTTTTCATAAAAATCTGGTCAGAGCTTTCAAGTATTGATTAAACACTAAAATTGAAAAGTTTTGGATTATATTTTTAAATAGTTTTTCATTAAAAACTATAATGGGCTTCAAGTAAAGTATCACTTCAGGTCATCCAGTGTTACCCAGGATCTAAAAAAACTTTTTTTATGAATGCAGAAAGCTTAATACGGAAAATAGAAATTTTTAGAAGTTAAGAGTTATCGTGGAGGAAAATCGTTCAGAAATGGATGATAAATTGTGAAAATATGATTTGTGATGACAAGTAGCGTTCAAATAAAATCATATGACTCATTTGCATTGCAATTGCATATATAATTTTGACAGATATAAAGCACAAACCGTCACACTTTGTGATTATTTTTCATTCGAAGGCCAAAATTCTATTTACATTTAGAATGACTGTTAAAACAACAATTCATTTCATACATCAACCACCTACGAGTGCAAATGAGAACTATTTTTGTTATTTATTTGTTTTTATTCCAATGAAAACAATTGTATTTTTCTATACTGACTAGTCACATCTACATTCGATCTCATTTTAAGTTCCGTTAGTCCTGGAAAATTCGACTTTCCTTCCGGTCGGGCCCGGGGTTTCTTCGGAGTAATTCGGCATCATTCGGTGGTTTCCGCTGTGGCCAATAGTTGCACATCGCAAGTGCAGGATTGATCTGTACAAAGGAATACTTACTAGGAAGTTTTTAAAATAAAACTTTGTTATAAAGCTGTTTTGTAAGTAAATAGAAAAATATATTATACACGTCTTTGTGTTGCATTTATCGATATTTGTTAATGCTTTCTATTGTAAAACAAACAAAGAAGTGGCATATAATTGATAGGTGACATTTTACGTTCATAGCGTGTTGATAATTTAATGTTATTCAGAATAGCAGCTTTGTGATGAGTGTTTTGTTCAAACTACAAACAAAAGTGTTTGCTGAAAACAATGCGTTATATGGATTATTACTTGAATATTACATTTTGGCGATTTTATAAATATTCTGAAACAAAATCGCTTTCATTTTGATAACATTGATATTGAAATATTTTGGAATTTAATAATCACGTATTCTAAACAACTACTATACATACAGGGTGCTAAGAAACAAGTGTAACACATTTATAAGACATAAAGAAGAAGTCAAAATAAGTGGAAAAATTTTATACAATACACACTAAGAAATTGCGTGTTAAATTTTACATTAATGTGGTCTATATAGGTCCACCAGTTGTAGTGTAGAATTTACCACATCGACATTTGGTAATAAACAACACGGAGATATGTGTTAATAATTAACACTATATATTTCGTAGATACTACTACATCGTGAAGTTTTTTAACACTTAAATGAGTTATTTTAACCAAATAACTGCGGTTATTAGTACACAGTGTAGTGTCATTTTTAACTTAGTTTAGTGAAAAAATATACCTATTTGTGGTGTACATTTTCATCAAACTAGTGTTTATTTCCATAAGTAAATGTGGTTATCAGTGCACTAAATAGTGGGTTTCTTTAACTAACTTTAGTGTATAAATATACCTATTTGTAGTGTATATTTTCAACAATTTTGTGTTTATATACACTGATTACAGTGTACAAATAGTACTCATTTTTTATTTTTTTACACAAGATTTGTATGTGTATATTTTTTTATAAATATTTACTAATATTAGTATAAATGGTATACCCGTTGTCGAGTGAATAGATAGGTATGATATATAAAAATATGTACTTCCATTAAAACATTTATTGTACATAAAAACAACATATTTTATATAAACACTTGTACTTAATTAATTAATTATTACATTATAAAAATTTAGGCACTATTGTTGAGGTTCATTCACAAATCGAAATTATAGTTTTATGTTTTACTTTTAAATTTTAAGCAAATTAGTAGTCTACTTTCTTGTCCACTTTCTTCCACTTCCATTATTTAATTTTGTAAAACTTAATAATGTTGCCAATGCTTAAGCACAGCGTCAGAAGAGTATCTATACTTCCGACCACGATGAAATATGCGAAAAGAATAAACTGTTGTACAGATTTACACTTACTATTGTCTAGAAATGCACCAAATAGTGTATTTCTTTTACAAAAATAGTGTACTTTTTACACCAACGTTTTAAACATACACCTAGTAGTGTACTTTGTACACCAATATTTTAGATATACACATAAGAGTATACTTTTTACACCGATGTTTCAAGTATGCACAAAGTACTGTATTTTCCACACCAATTTTTTAAATATACACAAAATAGTGTCAAAATTGTTAGTTTCAAAACCTTTTGATATTATTATATATTATTGTAAATTTGGAAAAAAAATGGGCATAAAACAAAAAAATCTATGAAACCATAATTCGTTACTTATTAAGCGCAGCTAAAGTAATAATGAAGAAAGTCCCCAACGCCCAACCCCAAATTTATCTTGAAATTATAGACACCACCAAGCTAATCTACAGTATCGAGAAAATGAACATACGCGGAGCCACAATTAAATATAGGCGCATGCACTTTAAAAACTACACAAATTATAAAACACACGTAATGAGCTTGATTCTTAATTCTTCGCAAATATTAACGAAATTTTCTTCATTAGATTCATTCACCTAATCAGTATTTTTCGAATATAATCAAAATATCCATTGTTGTAAACAAAATATTCTTTGTTGCGATAAAAATAAAAATCAATAATTATAAATAAAGGCACCAATAAAACATTTATGTCTTGGGCCCCTGAAGATTAAATGCAGTCCTGAAAATACTTGAATATTTTTAAAACATTAGGTAAAGTACAAGATTTGCAATGCAGAGAAAAATATCTGCTCGTTTTATTAGAGAAAGCATTTTTAATTTTTTTGAGAACGAGAAATGGATAATTTTTGTATTGTTAAAATCGTTCACCGAACCGATTTTTTATAGGTTATGTACGAGTATTATTCGTATTATTTTATTATAAAAATTATTTATTTGTAATTTCCTTTCAATTACATTTTATGAATCCAAGATCCAAGGGTCGGAGCAAACAGTAAAGGATGATAACGCCATTCTCTGCTTAAAATTTAGAAATTTCTAAATATTTATGTATTAAATGTCGTCCGTTTACAATTAACGGCTTTGAATCATTCTCCGTTTAAATTTTATTTATAAACGGATAACATAAACGGATCTCCGTTTATATTATTAACGGATAGTGTCTTTAGAATAGCAAAATCTAGTTAACGGATATCTTAATTTTAACGGTCCGTTTATAATTAACGGAATGCCTTTAGAATACACCCATTAATATGGTACGAGCCATTATGTTTTAAAATTACACCAGGCAGTGCAGTTTTTAGAAATACACCAGACAGTGTATTTTTTAAAAATATACTGTAGTAAATTGTACAAAAATTAGTGTACAAATACAAGTAACACCAAATTAAGCAATTTTTACTCACATGTGTGTTTAAAACTAGTCATAATAAATATAATACACCTTCCAGTGATAATTTAATATGTCGTAGAAAATTTTACACAGACATAAAATTACCAACTTAATCTTTTTACACTAACGTTAATACCAATTTTAGTGTCAAATTCTACACGAAACAAGTTTACCACGTTATATTTTAAGTTTACACGGCTCAAATTTCTAAGTGTGTATGTGTCCAGAAATGTACTGTCTTTTTACTTCCTTGTATATAGTACCTAAAGCTTTTCAGATTTCAACGGAAATATCCATTTTAATCATCCTTGAATTTTTGACTAATTCCGTCGTTACGTCTGTACGTACGTATATATCTCGCATAACTCAACAACGGTAGGCCGCAGAAAGTTGAAATTTTGTATTTAGGACTACTATAACATCTAGTTGTGCATCTCCCTTTTTGGTCATTACATAATTTCCAAACGTGGAACTTTACTTGAAGCCCATAATAGACTTCAATGAAAAACTATTTTAAAATGTAATCCAAAACTTTTCAAATTTGCTATATAGAAGTTTTATATCAATAGGGATAACATAGTAGATTTTGGATAAAATAGGCTAACCGGAAGTGATATATTACCTGAAGTTGTTAACAGTTTTTCTTGAATAAAATGGTTTTATTTTGATTTTAAAAATAAATGCTTTAAATAATAGTTTTAGAGAATTAAATTCTGCGTGTAGCACACCTTATATTATTAAATTAGCCATTTGTATAAGCGAGATATGTAAATTTAAAAATTATATACTTTTTGGTTTTTCTAATAAAGCTTGCTATGGGTTAGGACAAAAAAATACAAAAAAATAATGTTAATGTCAAATTATGTCAGATACATGAAATGTTATAATTGGGCCTATATTTCATGCTGGTCCTGCGTACAAGGAAGTCGTGTGGTGTCCACATCAGAATTTTTATTAGAAGTGAAGAAAAACTGACAAAAGATCGAACAAAATTTTGTCTGTGCTAGTAAATAGACTATAAAAATACAATAAAATTTAATATGAAACATTTTTAAAAAAAATTGTATTAGTTAAAAAGTTATCTGAAAATTAAATGTTGTTCAAGGTTGCCACAACATTTAGCTTAATACAATAATGATTTTTTTTTTGAAAAATAAAAAATATCTAAAATTAGCTCAAAACTAAACAAAAAGTCTCATTTAATCGAAGCCGTTGGGGAGGTTAATTCCGTAAAAACTCATTTTTCACTGTCTTATATCTCGGAAACTATTGAAGCTCGAACACATATTGTATAAAACTTTTCAACTTATTTTGACTTCTTCTTTATGTTCTATAAATGTGTTTCACTTACTTCTTAACACCCTATAGTCATTTGACATCTTACATACACAATATTTATGGGTCGATTTTGTTCTCTTCTGTAAGTCTTACAGATCTGTAAATTTGTAAAAAAAAGACAAAACACTTCTATTTTTGTTAATTAATATAAAATTACATATAAGAGTGGCTGCTTTCGTTGCGATTTTGTTCATTATTTACAGATTTACAGATGTGAACAGAATCGACCCAGGGGCTGTCCTTAAATTACGTAACGCAAAATTAGGAAATTTTTGATACCCTCTCCCCGCTTTGTAACGCACCCGTAACGCAAACATGAACCCCCCCCCATATATTACGTAACGCAGTACTTGACCCCCCCCCCAATTTTTTTACTGGATATAAAAGTATATGACCTCCTTAATATTCAGTTAAAATTTGAAACAGAAACTATTTAAATTAATGTACATAAAGATGAAAAATAACAGAACAGAACAGAACAGAAACTATTTAAATTAATGTACATAAATATAAAAAATAATGTACTACTCTTGCCCTACGGCTTGTCACCCCAATTTCTTTACTGGATATAAAAGTACATGGCCTCCTTAATATTCAGTTAAAATTTGAAACAGAAACTATTTAAATTAATGTATATAAAGATGAAAAATAACAGAACAGAACAGAAACTATTTAAATTAATGTACATAAAGATGAAAAATAATGTACTACTCTTGCCCTACGACTTGTCACCCCAATTTCTTTACTGGATATAAAAGTATATGGCCTCCTTAATATTCAGTTAAAATTTGAAACAGAAACTATTTAAATTAATGTATATAAAGTTGAAAAATAACAGAACAGAAGAGAAAATATTTAAATTAATGTACAAAAAGATGAAAAATAACAGAATAGAACAGAAACTATTTAAATTAATGTACATAAAGATAAAAAATAACAGCCCAGAAATTAAAAGCATATGCATTTCCATATGCTTTTAACAAACTATTGAAAAGTTTTTCCTTATCAACACTTCTTGAATTCATGTTTTAATATGAATTGCATTGCACGAATGAAAGACCACTGGCCCGAATTTGAACTGTGCCCGACATATTATGTTGATACGAATTAGCACCGCGAAATTTAAATGTTTCAAAACTATTAAAGCAAGTTTAGCAATATTTTTTATATTTTCTTGTTACGTAACGCA